>ML777606.1:577036-608212 GCA_009831015.1 Picea engelmannii | reverse complement strand
GGGGGGGGGGGGGGGAACGTAAATCTAGCCGTTCATTTCGAAGTTTATACACACCTACACCACCTTTCCATGACACTTCTTTTAACTAAGACACTGTATTCTCTCTGCAAATCACGTTTGAGCTTATTAAGTCTCTGATTTAGGTGATAGCTTCTCTTCCTACGTGCCTGTAACTCTCAAGAAACATCATGGGAGGATCAGTTGTGAGACATGAACCCACAACTATGGATAGTTTACTGCTACACCCAGAGGCCTACCAAATATTTCTTCAAGCAGGCTGGATGTTTTATTTTAAGAAGTTGAAAGAGTTTAGTGAGGACGAAGTATTGGAATTTAGTCAAAATCTTACTGAAGGGTACTCAATGGTGAATGGGGTAAGGATTCCAGTAATAGAAGCAAGAATTGTTGCTGTAATAGGATTGCCAAGAACAGGAGACCAATGGTTTAACAAAAAAACACATATCCTGGACGCACAAAAGGGGTTCCTCATCAATATTGAGTGAGTTTAGAACAAGGGCATAGTTGTAGATGCCAATTCCTTACTAGAGCCATGGGGGAAAGTTTTAGAATTTCTTAAAAGGTACATCACTTGTGAAGGCAGATACCAAGTTGTTTATTTTTCTGATTTCATCTTATTATCACATCTGTGACAATATAAATTGATAAAAATCCCTTATTATCTCCTACAATCATTGCATAACATGGCCCATTTTGTAAAAAAATCCAAGAGCCCCAAGAATTGTGTTTCTAATCAAAGACTCATTGGCCTATTAATTCACAGAGGTATGGGAATTTATAATAACCCATTACCTGTTGCAGTAGCTCAACCACAGTCTGTGAATCCAAAAAGGACTGCACCAGTCCTTGAAACTTCCACCCATGGACCTCTTCCAAAGCCTTTACCCTTGGTTGCAACAACAGCCCAAACGCCTACTGTAATTGTCAGTAAGACGCCTCCGAAGAGTAACCATGTAACCCGAAGCCATCCTGGCACCACAAAGACAAGCCTCGATGAATTTGCAATACAACAATCTGTAGCTATGGAAAAAGAAATAGATGAGGAGCCAACCGCTCGACCACAATCACAACACTTGGCTAATACACCGATTATTGAAATCCAACCCCCTGCCTCTGACAGGAAAAACCCTGCTCCTACCTCTGCATTACCTAAAAAGCGAGCAAGAATAGCACAGTCCTCAATACCATCAAGACCACTTACCCCCTTTTCTACGGCACCAACTATCACACATACCACTCCTACTACTGCTACAATCACACAGGATTCTCCTATTACTGCTACAGTCGATCAAGCACCTACTAGCATTACCTGTGCATTTTCACAGAAAAGGAAATGTCCATTCAAAGGAAAACCTCGGATGTCCATTGGTCAAATTGGATCAACATCAAATCAGAACCCTCTGGCTGTTGCAATAAAGAATTCTCCAGGGGTACAAATACCAGGTTTTACCTTATGCCCAAAACTGCAGGAAACTATCTTCTCCTTTCAAAGCAAATGCGCCCAATTCCCAATAGAATCATCGGTGTTGCCTGATGATTTTGTGCATCCTATGTTTGTTGATGAAATCCAAATTATCTCAGACCCTAGTATACTAGAATTTCCTCCTTGTGTGATTGAGGAAGAACATCCTATTCCTCCTCCAGCAATAAAGAAAAAGACCACTACTTTTGTTTCTACTTTACCTAGGGGAAAAACCAAGTCCACCAAGTCTGTTGAAGTTGCAATTGGAAAGAAAAATATGGAGTAGGCTGTTCCTATTCTTCCTCCACTGTCATCTATGCTTGATACAGAGACAGTTCCATAAGAATCAACTATCCACGTCGAGACTGACCCACAAGAACCAGTCCTGACAGATACGGATGTTACATAACAACCAACTGCTCCACAAGAGATTGTCCCACCAAAGCTCGAGATATTAGAACCACCTGTCCATGTCGAGTCTATTCCATAAGAACCAGTTCTGTCAGTCACAACTGTTACACAAGAACCAGCTGCACAACATGTTGAGGATGTCCCACTTGCAAATTTATTTGCCAAAATAGAGCAAAAGATAAAGAATACAAAAAATTCCAAGATTGCGGCACTGATAACAAAAAATAATAACCATAAAGAAGAGACAAAAACATTGAAACAAGAAGTGGAAGCTACTCGACAGAAGAATACATAAGGTATAACCATGGACATCCTAGCACTAACAAAAGCTGTTATGGGTAGAGAAAAAGAACTCATGTGTTTTGAATGTGGAAACATTTACTATGAAGCAGGATATGAGGTGGTCAAAGTTCCAGTGGCTACAAGACCAAGAAATGTATCAATCAAGATTGAACATGGACTCCCTTCTACACAAACATCAGCAAAACAAGGGATATCTCAACATCATAAATCAACACCTAGTATGCCAGCCGCTTGCAAACAAGAACCTCTGTTTCGTTCACGAGTTGTTACTCGAGCAACTCAAATTGATCCTATTCTCAAGAAGAGAAGAACCCAAACATATGGTTAACACAATATATTTCATATTTTTGACACAACATTCCTCATTACCGGCACTTAGAATATTCTCTTAACAATTTTTCACTAGAGAAGATACTCATCTACTTCAGCTACAAAATAAGGTTTGAATGTGTTTTGCATGAGGACATGCAATGTCTTCAGTTGGGGGGTATGTTAGGACCCTGAAATGCCCTTTTTCACTACACCTTTTGATCATTAAACCCTCTCATTTCCTAAGCTAAATGACTACTATAATGAGCACTAAGACCCTTTTTCCCAAGGTACGAACTATTCATCTTGCTTTTATGTTTTCATTTACTTATCATGTTTGATTGAATATGGTCACATATTTTACCCATGAAATAATTCAGCTAATGATCAAAATGATAGAACAACCCACTTCAAGAATCAGGTCGCTACTGTCATAGCTATGCACAATTCCTGGGAGCTATTATAGGATTGTTGCAATGGATTCCCATCAATCCTGGAAGCTATTACAAGACTTCTGCAACAAACGACCATCAATCCTGGAAGCTGTTACACAACTGCTACGACAGAAGCCTGTTAATATTGAAAGTTGTTACAACAGATGCCACCAGTCCTGTTGTGATACGAATGATGCAACACCTGTTGATTAGAATGTTGGCTCACGATGTTGAGGAAGGAGAATTCAAGATTTGATATTTATGATATCTAACGAACAACCTGAGAATCAGGGATTCTCAGGACTACTCTGTTTCTGAACACTGATTGACTCTGACTTTAAATAGCAGAGATTTTGTAATGTAAAGGTTGTTAGTCTTTTGGCTTGAACGAAAGAAAGGAACGATTATTGTACTCAAACATCTTTATGGCAATTGAATGAATAACTTGATTGAATTTCTTTAGCATTCTATGATCTATCTCTTTGAGTGGATTTAGTGAGAAGGAAAGGGCCCACCTTCTTCATCGATTCCCCTCTATTTCAAATTCTAGATTTAGTTGTTTTCATTGCAATTGGTTTAACTATTAGATGTTTATGAATGCAACTGTTGTTACAGTTTAGTCCCTTCCTGATAAATGTGCATAAACTTGTCTCGTGAGAATTAGAAGTCAGTTGTTGAGCATGGTTGGAGAGTTACTTTTCCTTTTTCTTCATTAAGTTTAAATCTTGTTTTGGAGAATTAAAAGTGTGAAGTAGCCTCTTGCAATAAGTAGATTTCCCTTCATCAATAGGATAGAATTTCTTCCTACAAAAGTAAATTAGAAACTTAGATTAAGGTAGGCAATTCATGGTTTTTGTAGATTCATCAGTTTAGATTGCAATTATGATTTTAAGTCTGTAGCACTCTAGCTGTATCAACACAATTGTGTCAACAATATTGTTTGTTTTTTTTTGTTAGAAGAACTTCCCTACTGCAATTAGATTAGAGATGCTTCCATAATCTAGCATAGACTGTGCAGAATTATCTTGAAATAACAAACTTCCTTGGGTTGACAATTTATATTGAACACTTTGATTTTCCATTCAATTAGACAATGAAAGTGCCCAACAAAGGGGAAATATCGGGATAGTCCGATAAGCGTCTAGACAGTGAGGAGAAATCATAGAGGAGGAAATATCTTAGTCATTTGGTCTAAGCGCAGAAGAATCTTAGTCGCCCGATCAAGATAAAGTGCACTAGAGATATGCTTTGAAAGTACATCAGAGGAGTGGCGTTATGAAATTATGGAATCATCGAAACCATCCATCAAGGGGGACACATGGAGAGAGATCAGAGTTTCACTGAGTCATGACTCAAGAATTCAAAGGAAATGTTGTAAGAACTCATGAATCACGAAATCATGATTTGATTTGAGTTATTGGATCAAGGAGAAATATGGACCGTTAGTTGCCCAGGGAGATATCAGGAGTTTGGAGATCGAAAGAAGGGAGGGGAGCGGTCCTCCAAATTCAAAAAACGCGATGTCCCGATAAGAGAAAAGGATATCAAGATCATTGGATCGTGGGGATTGTGTACCATTGATTTGGCGCTCCGAAATATCAATACTTCAGGGTTTCAGAGGTTGGGAGAGTTGAGGTGACTCACATGCAAAAGACCCGATACGCGAAGTCACGACATTCCTTTTGATCAGGAGAGTGTTCACAACCATGGTCACGTGAAGGAAATGGATTATCCATAGGATATCTAGTGCCTCTTTGGTATTGAGGTTTGAACAATGCTCAGGAGAGGGCTCGTGGGTCTCATATGACCTGCATCTTTGGGAAAAGGACCTGTGTAAGTGGGTATGGGGTCTATTAGAGACCCGAAGAGTCAATCAGACTCAGTTTCTTGATCGATCCTAGACTGAGAGGTCACACAACCCTTAGGAGTGAAGGGGGTCTGCATCAAGTGGTATCAAAAATAAAAAAATTCTTGCAGACAACAGACAAAGGAGAGGATATAGAAGAAATCGAAGTTGTACTCTATGTGACAGATAGTCAACACAATGCCACCAAGGAGATGAGTGAAAGAACCTTCATCCAATGGAGTTGTAGAAAGGGAGATGCGAGAAATTCTTGCAATATTAGAAGTGATGGAGGTAGCACAGAGATGAGCACCTAATATTAGAGACATCAACGATGTAGAAAGTGATGCAGTAGAAGTCAAAGAAGCTGCAGGAGAGGAGGTTGTCGAAGAACGCTTGCTAAGAGAAGTTGTTAGATTGGGATGAAGAACCAAGATAGAGGTCTCAATGTATGAAGGAAATTTAGATGTTGAAGATCTATTGGATTGGATAAGATCCACGAACAAGAATTTCAACTATGAATATGTCGATGAAGAGAGAAAAGTGAAATAGGTTGTCACAGTCTTAAAGGACATGCAACACTGTGGTGGGATGAACTACAGGCTGAGAGGAGGATCCAAGGCAAACAAAATATAAATATTTGGGATAGAATGGTAGCCAAGCTGAAGTCTATGTTCATGCCCAAGGATTATAAGATTAATCTATTTAGGAAGATGCAAAACCTGAGACAGAAAGGGATGATAGTTAAGGAGTACACATAGGAGTTCTATAGGCTGAACATCAGAACTGGACAAAGAGAAAGAGATGAAGAAAAAGTTTCCAGGTACATAAATGGCCTGAGATATGAAATCCAGGATGAGCTCAGCATGATGTCAGTAAGAACAGTGGAGGATGCTTATCAGTTTTCACTTAAGGAAGAGGAGAAGTTGGCCAGAAAACAAATCCAATGAGGGAGAGGTAAAATCCCAGCCCCAACTAGAGGTAAGGGAGTTACCCATGACAAGACACGTAATTCTAATGAAAATAATGAGAAGCCACATAGTCACTCGTAAAGAGAAGAAAATTCCCAAGGAATACAGGGTGGTGGAAGAATTTCTTCTAGAGGAAGAGGAAGAAGAGGAGGAGGAGACGTAAGGTGCTATGCCTACAAAAAGACAAGGCACATGTCTTGGGAGTGCCTCGATAAAAAGAAAAAAGGAGGAGGTGAAGATCACATTTCAGAAACACATAGAAGAGATGTTGAAGCAGTAGGAGCAGAGGATGGGAGATCCCTGATGTTGAGGAATGTTCTCTTAAAACTAGAGGAAGAAGTTTAAAGGAAATTGCAGAGGAATAGTCTCTTCAGAAAAACTTGCAAGACTAAAGACAGAATATGCAAGGTGATAATTGACAGTGGGAGCACTGACAACTTAGTATCCATAGAGATGGTGGATAAATTGGAGCTAGAGACAACTACACATTTGAAGCCATACAAAGTCTCATGGTTGCAGAAAGGACACCAGGTAATGGTTAATAAAAAATGCTTGGTTGAATTTAAAATAGGAGGATATAGAGATGAAATTATGTGTGATGTAATTCCCATGGATCTATGCCATATTTTGTTGGGAATACCATGGCAGTTTGACAAGAATGTCATTCATGATGGGAGGAAGAATACATACACCTTGGAGAAGAAAGGTAGAACACACATGTTTTTGCCAATCGAGGAGAAGAAAGTGAAAGAGGAGGCCAACACAAGCATACTTCTCATGAGCGGGAAGGAACTCCTGAAATAAATCAAGGAAGAACATGAGATGCAGTTTGTTGTGGTGAGGAAACCCAGAGTTATCCTTAAAAGTACTTCAATGGATGATTTTCCTGAAGAAGTTCAAGAACTGTTGGATAATTTTGGTGAAATAGTGGTGGATGAGATGCCAAAATCATTGCCACCCATCAGAAGTATCAGTCACCATATCAACTTGATACTAGGAGAAAGTTTGTTGAACAAAGCGACATACAAATTAACACCCCGAGACAATGAGGAAGTGAAGAACCAAGTCCAGGAACTATTAGACAAGGGTTTGATTAGAGAGAGCTTGAGTCCATGCGCAGTACCAACTGTGTTGAGTCCAAATAAGGATGGAGGATTGAGAATTTGTACAGACTCAAGAGCCATTAAAAATATCACCATCAGGTATAGATTCCCTTTACTAATAATGGATGATTTAATGTACTATTTAAGTGGAGAAAAATTATTTTCTAAGATAGATTTGAAAAGTGGATATCACCAGATCATGATGAGGGAAGGTGATGAGTGGAATACAGCCTTTAAGACAAATCAAGGGTTGTATGACTAGATTGTTATTCCATTTGGCTTAACAAATTCCTCGAGTACTTTTATGAGGCTGATGAATGAAATACTGAAATATTTCATTGGAAAGTTTGTGGTTGTATTTCTGGATGATATACTGATCTTTAAAAGGACTAAAGAGGATCATTTGAGGCACCTAACATTTGTGATGAGGAGACTACAACAGGATAAGTTGTTAATCTAAAGAAGTCCTCTTTTATGAAAACAAAACTCATTTACTTGGGTTTTGTGATCTCTTCAAATGAACTAAAGATGGATCCTTAGAAGGTGAAAACAATCAAAGAATGGTCATCACAAAGGATAATGTTTGAAGTAAGAAGCTTCCATGGATTAGAGACCTTCTATAGGAAGTTCATCAGAGACTTCAGTGGATATTGTGTGCCAATGATGGATACAGTTAAGAAGAACCACAATTCTTTTAAATGGACAAAGGAAGTTGAGAAGAAATTCAATATACTAAAGGAGAAAATAACAGAATGACCAATATTAGTCTTACCAAATTTTTAGAAGACATTTCAGGTGAGATGTGATGCAAGTGGAGTTGCAACTGGAGCAGTTTTGAGCCAGGATAATAGACTTGTTTCCTATTTCAGTGAGAAAATGAATGAGACCAAGAGAAAATACTCCACGTATGATAAGGCGTTTTATACCATAATTCAAGCCTTGAAGAAGTGGATACATTACCTTGTCCCACAAGAATTTTTCTTGTATAGCGACAACCAAGCTTTACAATTCATAACTAGACAGGAAAAATTGAATTAGAGGCATGCAAAATGGGTTGAGTTTATGAAGAATTTTACTTTTGTCATAAAACATATTGTTGGGAATGCTAAAAAAGTTGTTGATGCATTGAACATGAGATGTTTGATCCTACAAGAATTTCAGGTGAATACCTTGGGGTTTGAACACCTTAAGGACATGTATTGTGATGATACAGATTTCAAGGAAGCATATGAAGCATGTGCAAATCCTATGCTGAGAGATAAAATCTAGTGGATAGAGTATATGATTCAAGAGGGATTTTTGTTCAAGGGAAATCAGTTGTGCATACCAAAATTCTCAATGAGGGATAACCTTCTGAAGTAAAAAACATAGCGAAGGATTGGCTGGACATTTCGGTCATGATAAAACATTTTCAAAGTTGAGTAGTTCATACTATTGGTCGTGTATGAGAACAGAGGTGATAAATTTTGTGAACAAATGTAGAATCTGCCAACATGCAAAAGGGAAAAGACAGAACATTGGATTGTATCAACCATTGCCAATACCAGAGAGGCCTTGTGATGCAATAAGCATGGATTTCATGTTGGGATTGCCAAGAACACAAAGAGGATTTGATTCCATATTTGTGGTGGTGGATATATTTTCAAAGATGTCACACTTTATCCCATGCCAGAAGACCAGTGATGCAGCGCATGCTGCAAATCTTTTTTTCAAGGAAGTTGTAAGACTTATGGCCTACCCAGAAGCATTGTCTCGAACAGAGACACAAAATTTATTGGTGACTTTTGGAGAACATTGTGGAAGAAGTTGGGGACAGATTTTTCCTTCATCTCATCTTATCGCCCTCATACAGATGGACAGACTGAAGTGGTAAACAAAATTTTGGGAAACTTGTTAAGGACTCTGGTTACTGAACACCATAATCACAGGGATCATATTCTGCCACAAGCAGAATTTGCATACAATGACTCACCAAACATGAGCACTGGAAAGAGCCCATTCTGAATATTGTATGGAATGCAACCAAAGGGAGTATCTGAGTTGAGATACTTGGAACATAGTGAGATCAGGAGTGCTGGAGAAGAAGATTTTGCTACAGAAATGCAGAAG
The DNA here is from genome assembly GCA_009831015.1 of Picea engelmannii. Lineage (NCBI taxonomy): Eukaryota > Viridiplantae > Streptophyta > Pinopsida > Pinales > Pinaceae > Picea > Picea engelmannii. The sequence continues at coordinate 599,249 of ML777606.1, read as the reverse complement.
CTCCATAGCTAGATCAGAAGACATTTGAAAAGTTATAACCAAGAGTACAAGTGTAGAGCTGATAAACATCATAGAGAACCTCAATTTGAAGTGGGAGATCAGGTTTTGGCACATCTTAAGAAAGAAAGGTTCCCTAGGGGAACATATAACAAGATAAATATGAAGAAGATAGGACCATGTAAGATCTTGAGGAATTTTGACACAAACACCTATGAGATTGAGTTGCCAGATGATGTGGGCATATCGTCCATATTCAATGTTTCAGACCTGTATCCTTACAGGAAATATTGCACAGAGGGATCAAAATATAGAGAGAATATCCAGTGGGAGAAACAAATTTCTATAGAAGAAAAACCAAAGATGGAGAAGATTGTTGATTAGAGGATTGGAAAAAAGACTAGGAGGAAGACCTATTTTGAAAATCTAGCCAAATGGAAGGGAAACCCAATAGAAGATGCCAGTTGGGAAAATGAAGCTTCTATACAGAAGCATGGAAAATTGGTACATGAACTCATGATTTTTTTTTCAAGGGGAGTATGATGCAGGAGTATCACTGGAAAGCATGCGGAGCAAGACCTATCAGTGTATGGGAATTTGTATGAGACTTGAACGTTGGCAGTTTCAGCCAATATTTTGAAATCCTCTTTAACTTAGAGCTGAAAAAAAAAATGGAGGTATGCTTGAGCGATCGCGAGCAAAGTGGGAAGTTTACACTCCAATTTTGGAATGTGACTACACTGAAATAGTCGTAGGATAGGTTGTGATGTAAACAAGTAGCCAGGGGAAACCCTAGGAGCCCTCTAATATAAATAGAGTTTTTGTATGCCTAAATGAGTCTAGCTGTAAGGTAGATAACTGCAACTTAGTAGGATATTTCTAAGTTTTTAGTTTTTGTTGTTCATTTTACAGTTGTAACTAGTTTCACTTATGAATATAATAGAGGAAAATTGACCCAATGTATGGTGTGGACATTGTTTTGAAATTCTCTATTATTTTGTTTCCATGAATGAGTGAATGAATTTCGTTATGAAAAGATGGAACTGTGAATTTTAGGATAAGTTCAATTGTTTCTCTTATGTCGAGTGGTGCAAGGTGTGCACATAGAACACAAGGAGTGCGTTGAAATAATCTATTTCGATTCCAAAGCTAAGAAGAGATAGCAGGAAACTTCCCCTTTTCAAGGAATGAAAAGAGACTGGTGCAAGGCATGCACAGGTGACTGCACTAATTTGAACCTTGAGTAAATATCTGGTGCAAGGACTGCACAGATCTAAGATTCAACTAAGTGTCGAATGGACTTTGTGAGGAGTTGAAGAACAAGAGAAGGAGAACTCCAGGAGGGAGAGAGGAGTTTCTCTTCGAGAATTCCTTTGGATATGAGTTATCAAAATCCATGAAATGCAAGGAGTGTGTGGGAAGTCGAAGTATTCATAAGACCAAGCTCAGAAGGAATAATTCTTTTCATAAGTGTTAATGAGATCCAAGAAAGGAACTCACAGGAAGGATAAAGGTCAAGGCCTTTGTATCCTTCGAAAATATTCTAAGTCTGAAGAAACTGAAAGCCCAAGGGGAAATATCTGGACCATCTAATCAACATCCAGACAACGAGGAGCAAACATAGAAGAGGAAAGATCTCAGTCGTTCAGTTTGAGTGCAGAATAATCGTAGCCACCTGATCAAGATAAAGTGCACTAGCGATACACTTTGAAAGTACATCATAAGAGTGGGGTTATGAAATTCCAGAATCATCGGAGTTGTCCATCAAGGGGGACACATGGAGAGAGATCAGTGTTTCATTGACTTGTGACTCAAGAAGTCAAAGGCATATTTGTAAGAACTCGTGAATCACAAAATCACGATTTGATCTGAGCTATCGGATCAAGGAGAAATATGGACCATTAGTTTCCCTAGGAGATATTGGGAGTTTGAATATCGAGAGAAGGGAGGTGAGAGGTCCTCCAACTTCATGAAACGTGAAGTACCAATTGGAAAAAAGGAGATCAGGATCGTTGGATCGTGATAATTCTGGACCGTTGATTTGGTGCTCTGAAATATTGATATTTCGGGGTTTCAGAGGTCGAGAGAGTCGGGGTGATTCACATGAAAAAGACCCGATATGAAAAGTCGCGATGCGCCTTTTGGTCTGGTCATAGCCTTGTTCACGTGAAGAAAAGGGATTAGCCAGAGGAGAGATAGCACCCGTGGGTCTCATCCGTCTTTGAAAAAAGGACCTGTGTAAGTGTGTTTGGGGTCTAGTAGAGACCTGGAGAGTCAATCAGCCTTAGTTTCTTGATTGATTCTAGATCGGGAGGTCACGCATCCCTTAGGATTGAAGGGGGTCTGCATCAATAAATTACTCCAAGTCTCTGGCGTAGATACTCAAAGGCTTCCCCTGGAAGAGGTTTTGTAAAGATGTCTACCACTTGTTATTTTGTTCCCACATATTCAACTTTGATGCTCTTCTTTGCAACATGTTCTCATAGAATGTGATACTTTATTGGAATTTCCTTCATCTTGGAGTGCATCATCGATTTCTTTGAGATATTTATGGCACTTGTATTATCACAATATATTGGAATGGGAACATCATACTCAACCTGTATATCTGTCAGAGTTTGTTTTATCCATAGAACCTATGTACATTTTGCTGCAATATACTATGCCTCAGTTGTAGATAAGGATACTGATGATTTTTTTTTGCTTAAGCATGATACTAAACACTCACCTAAGTATAATGTTGCTCCACTGTTTCTTCATCGGTGATCAATGCAAATTTCCCAATCTGCATCTGTGTAGGAAATAAGTGATAGATCATTTCCTTTTGGATACCATAATCCAAATGCTTATGTTCCTTTGAGATATCTGAAAATCCTCTTCACTACTAATACATGTGATTCCTTTGGTTCTTCTTGAAATCATGCCTCCTATCCAACTGCCTGCATTACATCTGGTCTGTATGTTGTCACATATAGTAAGATACTAATCGTTGACCTGTATTACCTCTAGTTTCTAGAATTTGAATCATCATCTTTGCTCAACTTGCAACTAGTTTGCATAGGATTGGTAACTGGTTTGCAATCTTCCATTACAAACTTCTTTAGCATTTCTATGATATACTTAGTTTGAGAAATAAAAATTCCTTGGTTTCTTTGAGATATCTAAAGACCCAGAAAGAAGGATAGTTCTCCAAGTAATGACATTTCAAATTCATTCTGCATATCCTTTGAAAATTTTTGGCTTAACTTATCATCATTGCTTCCAAAAATAATATCATCAACATAAACTTCAATCAATAAAATACTATCTTGAGTTACATTGATGTAGAGGTTTTTGTTTGCACTTCCTTTTCTGAACCCTGCCTATTGTAGATATTTATCCAGTCTAGAGTATCATGCTCGAGGATTCTGTTTTAGACCATACAAGGACTTCTTCAATTTACACACTTAATATGTGTTCTCTGAAAAATGAAATCCATCTGGTTGTTCAATGTAAACTTCTTCTTCAAGTTCCCCATTCACAAAATATGATTTCAGGTCCATCTGATACACTTTAATATTCTTGGAGAATTCATAAGATAGGAACAATTGGATTGCTTCCATTCTGGCAAATGGAGAAAATGTCTCTTCAAAGTCAATTCCTTCAACCTATGCATATCCTTTACATACCAATCTAGCTGTGTTCCTTCTAACCTATCCATATTCATTCAAGTTATTTCTGAATACCCACTTTGTGCCAATCACATTCTTATTCTTTGGTCTTGGAACCAATTCCCAAGTGTCATTCGTCTCTATTTGATCCAATTCTTCATCCATGGATTTATTCCAAAATTCATCCTTGTTGGCCTCTTCAAAACTGTTTGGTTCAATCATAGATGAGAGTGTTAGGTGTGTTTTTTCTGGTGAACAAATTATTTTTCTAGTCTCAACTCCTGCATCTTCGTTTTCGATAATCTGATCTGAAGGATGATTCTTCTGTACTCATTTTCTAGGTGTCTTTGAAGGCACTCGCTGAACTTGCTCTTCTACTTCTGTCTGATCTTCTTCATGTTCCCTTTCTACTTCTTCTTCATCTTTTTCTTCTTCTTCATAAAGTTGTTCTATTCATTCATTTTCTTCTTCCTTTAATTCTCATCCACCTATTTCATCAATTGTTACACTGATTCTTTCCACAACTCTTTTTAACCTCATATTGTAAAAATTGTATGATTTCCTTGTACTTGAGTAATGAACAAGTACTCCTTTGTCCACATGAGAGTCAAACTTTCCCATTCTGCCACCTTCTCTTTTGATGTAGCATTTACTTCGAAATACTCTTAAGTGCTTCACATTTGTTGGTCTTCCTTTCCATATCTCATAGGGAGTTTTTTCAGTGTTGTTTATGAGCATTACTCTTTTTTGAATGTGAAATGTAGTATGCATTGCATGTATCCAAAAGATATCTGTCAATTTGGAATTCATTAACATTGTTTGAGTCATTTCCTATACTATTTTGTTCTTTCTTTAAACAACTCCATTCCATTGAGGTGTCCTAGCAACGAAGAATTGCCTTTTTATTCCATGCTCGATGTAGTAGTCCATAAATTCCTTTGAATTGAACTCTCCTCCATTATCATATCACAAACATTTGATTTTTGAATCCATTTCATTTTCAACCAATTCCTTGTAGACTTTGAAGTTTTCAAAAGCTTCTGACTCATTCCTGAGAAATCAAACTGCAGTCATTCTTTCATAATCATCAACTAATAACATCAAGTATTTATCACCTTTTAAACCCTTCATTGTAGTTGGTCCGACTAGATTAGTATGCATAATTTCTAGTGGTCTTGTCGTTGAACATTCTTTTGATTTAAACCTAGTCTTTGTTTGATTTCCTTGTTGACATTGCTTGCATAAAGTGTTGGATGGTTTCGAAATCTGGGGCATTTCTCTATCTGCTTCCTTTTTGCTCACTTTGATAAGGTTATCAAAGTGTATGTCACCCATTATTTTGTGCCATAGCCAAATTTCATCTTCCTTTCCTAGAAAACACTTTTCATTTCCAATTTCACTTAGTACATATATGTTGCTTGAAGTTCTTGCAGCTGTTGCAATCAATTTTCCCGAACCTGCTTTTCTTATCTTGCACTTTTTTGAATCAAAAGTAACGTTATGACCTTGGTCACACATTTGAATCACACTTAGAAGATTATGTTTCATATATTCTACTAATAGAACATTTTTTTCCTTGGTATTCTTGTTTCCAATTTTGACTGTGCCTTTTCCAATGATTTCAGTTGAATCATCATTTTCGAAGGATATTGGTCCATCTCTTTCCTTAATTAATGTAAGAAACATGTCTTTATCACCTGTCATGTGTTTTGAACAACCACTGTCAATATACCAACCACGTTTCTTCTTCTTATCTTGTAGAGCGAGTGTGCATTTTTCATTGTTATACCGATTCTACTTTCTTATCCATGTTCTCTTGTGAGGTTCCTATCTATTGTTGTTGTTGTTGTCATTCTCTAGGAGGAACTATATTTCTGCAATCTTTGGCCATGTTTCCAAAGTTGTTCCACTTGTAGCATTCCACTTCAGTGCTCAATGATTCAAACACGTTGTAAGTTCTTCTTTGTGTTTCACTAGGCCTTCTTGGATAACCCTTTTGTGTATGACTTTCAAGGTTTTTTTATGCTCTATTGTTATCTCTGCAATTCATAGATTTATGTACAAAATTATTACATGCATAACATAAACCAAAAAAATACAGTTTGACACCTGGGAGTTGAAGATCTTTTGAAAGGAGTTTCTCTTTTGAATCCTTCTTCTTCCTAAGGCCTATCTATCAGTTGTTGATTCTGAAATCTGAATCTTCTCAGTGGAGGACTGTCCCTGTAATCTTCCTTGTAGATCTTCTTATCCCCCTTGATTGTTTCTGCATATCTTTTTGGATATGTTTCTTGTTCTATTTTTTTGGAGCTAGATACCTTTTTTGTCTAATTGTATCCAAGTTTGGACTTGTCATGATGAGGTTTTTGACTTCTGATAATGTCATCCAAAACTTTTGAGTTGTTCTTCATAGTTTTCTTTTGAAGATCCTTTCTTAATGTGACAATCTCTTCTTCCAATTTTTCATGGATCTTGTCTCTTTCTTCTAGTTGTTCTTTGAGTTCTTCTTAAATTCTTTTATATTCTTCTATTTGAACCTTAAAATTTGTGATCATTTGTTCTAGTTCATGAATGTATTCTTTCTTTTCTAGTTCTGTTTGTGGCTTTTTGTTTTTCCTCTTTTCACTTCTTATAACTTCTATGGCACACAACAATTCTTCTCGGTTGTCAACTTCAACCTCTTTATATTTTTATTTGGCCTCTTCATATTCTACTTCAGTGTCTTCTTTGTCATATTATTCTATTTTCATGAATATAACTCTTTTTGTCTCACAGTCACTGACTTCATCTTCATCTGATGATGAGATGTCTTCTTTGGTGCATAAGCTTTTCTTGAAAACTTTCTTTGTGGTTCTTTTTCCTTTATATGGTTGTTTGCTATTTGAGTAATCTTCATCATTTCTCTTATTTTTCTTATGAGGACATTTTTTAGAAAAATGACCAATACCATCACAATTAAAAAAAATCAAAGGAAACTCACCTCTATATCTGCCACTGGTTCCCTTGTTCAATCTTCTGATGAAGTTGGCCACTTCTTCATCATCTTCTGAGATGTCACTGTTGTTGCTATGTTCTTTTTATTTTTTCTTTATGTTTTTATTTGACCTTTTGGATTCTTTTAGAGATGATTCTTTTATATATGGATTTTCATGTTCAGTTCTCATTTCATATGCTATGAAGATTCCATGTAGTTTGTCCATTATTATTGAGTCTAGATTTTCTCTTTCTTCTAGTACTGATATCTTAAGGTCAAATCTCATAGGAAGAGATATTATTACCTTTTGAACAATTACAAATTCTTTTATTTCTTCTCCCAATCCTATGATTGCATTTACAGTTTCATTGAATCATAAGAAATAAGCTGCAATATTCTCATCTTCCTTCATCTTTAATTGTTCGAACTGAACTCTGTAAGTTTGAAGCATTGTTTCTTTTACTTTTGAATATCCTTCATAAATATTTTGAAGTTTCTCCCAAATATCTTTAGTGGATTTACAATGTATAACTTTGGTGAATATTGATTCACAAAACCATTCAGAAGTGCATTTGTGGGTTTGGAATTATTTTGACCGAGTTTTATTGTTGTTTCATTTGTCAGCAAAACTGTTGGTTCTTTGTATCCATCCATAATTGATTCCCAATTTTCAAATCCCTGTGCCTGTATATATGTTTTCATAATTCTACTCTAAAATGCATACTTTTGTCCATCAAATTGTGGTATTCCATTTTTATACATTTTTTTTCTCTCCATGATCTACCTTTCAGTGGTTAAACTGATTTCTGAAGGAATGTTCTCTGAAACTAATTGTTGGATTACTGAGAGGGGGGTGAATCAATAATAGAGAAATGTAATCATTTTTCACTATAAAATGCAAGTGTTATATCAATGTAGCATTATCATCCAATAATAACAGAGTAAATAAAAAATGAACAAATGATCAATCATACACATACACAATACACCAGTGTTTTTACGTGGAAACCCAAAGCGGGACAAAAACACAAAATTCTTTTTCTTATATGCCTTGAAGAATTACATTCATTGGAAGCACCAACTTCTTTTATTTTCTAGCTGCAACTGGAAGGAGGCTCCAACCCCATAGTTTCTCAGGCTAGAACTTGAGGGAAGTTCCAACTCCCCAATTCTCTAGCTACAACCAGAAGGAGGCCACAACCCCCTATGTTCTCTAACTACAAATGGAAGGTGGCTATAACCACCAGTATTTTCCCTGTTCAACTCCCCTGACGTAGAAGTAGAATGATGGAACCACTGTCACACTATCACTGTGAGATATACCATTATAACAACTTGTACCAATCAACCTATAATCAACCTGTACCATAAAAAAGTGCATCAACCATGCATCAACCTGTACCATAAAAAAGTGCATCAACCATGCATCAACCTATACCAAACAACCTGTAATTATCCTGTACCATAAACAAGTGCATCAACCATACACCAACTTGTACCTCAACCTCTAATCAGCTTGTACCATAAACAAGTGCATCAATCATGCACCAACCTCTACCTCAAAATGTAATCAGTCTGTAACATAAATAAGTTCATCAACCATGCACCAACTTGTACATCAACCTATACCATCAATGAGTGCATCAACCATGCATGAAATATGTACCAATCATGCATCAAATATACATAAACTATGACTCATCAAGATGTACCAACATCATCAACTATACACCTCATGTATGCGCCAACTCATCAACTACTTTTCTCAACCATAACCCAACATGTACCTCAACCATATACCAAATACATATACCAATGTAACCATAAAAAAATTTCTAGCAATACATCACACTATCCATAACCAAATACCATAAACCATTACATCAAACCATGTGCCACAACCTCATTGTTATACAACCTCTATCTGTACCATACCTCAACCAAAATACCTCATCAATTTCATCATAAAAATCTGATTTTAAACTCTATAATAGGCCTGATGTATATGATCACATACATTAAAACCTTCCTTAACTTTAACAACAAGATACTATCATTTTCATCAAGCTTTACTCTAGTCTCACATGACTAGTTTTTGATTAGTCAACAATCCTAACTTGCAATAATAATAATTATGTACCTGTAATGAATAAAGGTATAGAATTGGTACACAATATTCTTTAGTGTATTTTATGCAAATCCTCCATATTTCACTACTTAGAACCTCTCAGAAAAGGAGTTATAGCAAACATGGCATACCTTGTTGAATTTTGTCTTATTCTAGAGAGCTAACTTGTAGAGAGTGCCCCACACGAAATATTTGTTCTGTGGATATGAAAATTATACACATAATACTAAATATGGTACTCTAACCAATGCATTTGGTCTTACTGAATTTGGATATGTTATGAATACGTTATGATGTTCTTACCCGAAACACCTGTTTTAGACTAGTTTCAGGACTAGCCACAAGCCCTATTTTCCATGGAGTGTAACTCCAAAACTACAATGACCCACATGAAGAAATTGGTATCACAACTACTTGGATATGTTTCCTCAATGGCCTCCCAATTTCACAGTATGAATAATTCTATTAAAAAAGTGATTGGGAAAATGGTGAGATTACCTGTAAATAACATACCTTAGAAAGCATCATCAAAAGAATTTATCCTCCCTTGAATTTTGGCCTTCTTTACTTCACCTTCCCTATGAAATTCATCTTAGATATCCTTTTTTTACCTCAGTAACTTGTATATATTCAATATTCTCAAGTGTGTTTAAAATGAGAGAGCCTTGCCTCTTATTTATACTTTCATGTAGCTTCCTCAAGGGGTTACCTTTTAACCATCTTAAAACACTTTCCTTATTTTAGGGCTAACCCATTTCTAACCACTTGTCCACTTAGTAATTTCTCCATTAAATTTATTATTTAAATAATTTATTTTGTATTCACTTTGACTTATAGTATACTCATTACTTCACTTTATTATTTACCTTCTAAAATCTCTTAAACCACTTTGACTACTTTGACCTTTTGGGGCTTCTAGATGACTCATGAGGGTTCTCCAACTTCACATGGCCATAAATCTCTAACCGCAAGGAGTTATGTGACATTCCACATACCACCAGAAATGGAATGAAATGTACTATACATATAGATTATTATTACCTACAAATATATCAAAATGCATACCATTATCCATCAAACAAACTTGATTTCATTACCCAAACCTTTCTTCAACTTCACATGGCCATAAATCTCTAACTGTGAGGAGTTATGTGGCATTCCACATACCACCATAAATGAAATGAAATGTACTATCCATTTGGAATAGTCTTACCTGCAAATATCAAAACCCATACCATTATCCATCAAACAAACTTGGGTCCATTACCCAAACCTTTGTGCTATCATACTTTCTTCAAGGGTTGACATCAATGACAACCAGCCCAAATAATCAACAAGGTGAGTGGAACCCCTGGATCATGGACTATGTCTTCAAGGGCACTTCCCGTAATTAAAAATTTGAATCAAAGGTGAGTGGTACCCTTGGAGAAAGGAGTGTGTCTTGAAGGTCACATCACAGAATTTAAAAATTGAGTCAATGAATCTAGGTGGCCTAGAAAACTTTGAGCGAAGGTTAAACCTTGTAAAATCTTGTGCACTACCGAATTAATTAATTGATTTATTAATCATAATACTTAGGGGTCTAAGCCTTTGCAAATAAAAATTTAATTAATCCTAAGTCTAAGTTAGTGAGAAGACTAAAAACTAATTTTATAAATTAAATAATGAGGGCATGAAATAAATAAATTTAAGAAATCAATGAAAAATAAATCTAAAAAGTGATTTAATACACATATGTGGAAGTAACTAACAAATTGGAATTTAAGGTGAAAATGGAATAAAGATAAAGAAATGGGTATGCATAGAAAGCAATCTAGAGTTTAGTTAACAATAGTCTAACTAGAATAATATTCCTACTTTAAGTCAACTCAAGTTTAGAAAGGAGTCCGTCATTAATTGGAAATAAAGGGAATAAAGGGACAACTATGAGTAATTTTAGGAGCGCTTTTAGGATGGATGAGGTAAATTAATTTTTATTAAAATAAAATATGGATTTAGTTGTGCAAATGGGGGTGAGGGTGACAAGTGTATGGTGGAGATAATTATAAATTATTTTAATTAAAAAGAAAATTAAATGTGCAAGTGGGGATGAGTTATGAGAAATTTGTATAAAACAAAAGGTTGAGTTGAGAGATGGAGCACATGGGTTATGAGTAATTTTATGTTGTAGAAATTCTAACTAGTTTTACTTGTGAGAGTTGGGATACCCTGGTTGAGAGAGAGTGGTGGCTCTACTTTGCGAGGCAAGATGGGAGCTAGAGGATTTATGGTTGTGTTTGAGTATCCCCTTTGCAGCTTGGGGGGATAAGGGGGAAGAAGAGTACTTGTAGCGTTGGATAGGAGGTACGAGTGAAGTCTCAAAGGTTAGCAAGAGGGAGGGATAAGGAATGTCAGTTGCCACAGGACATCTTCAAGACCACCTTCGACGGTTACGGTATTTTATCCGAGTTGAATTTGTAATTGTCTTAGGTTTGATTGTAGTGTAGAGTTATTGAATTTTCCAACTGTGAATGTAAATATGATTTTTGTATGAGGAAATGGAATATTTACCATGTAATTGATCCATGTGAAAAATTGTTGATTAGATCTCTCAACTCCTAATGTGAATGGAAGCATCTATAACCTCACCTCCATTATTACTGATTATCTTTGTGTGATATGCTTTGCATGATCAACCTACTAGATCTGGGTAACCACTTGATCTTGATATACTTTTTTTGTCGTTTGTTATTGTTAATAGAAATTACATTGGGTCTGTATTTATATTTTTTTCTGGAACAACTTTGGTGCTATAAAGTGTATTGTTGGTATGCTTATCGTAACTTGAATGGTCTCGTCATTTTCATGAACATGATAATATTCTCTAGACTGTTGAGATCTTACATTGCTACCATAAAAGAGTTATGGTATTTCTCTTTTGAAAACAAATATTGTTTGGCTCTCATTAACGCCATCCCATAGGTTGGTTGTGAAAACTTAGTGGTGGCTCTTACCATCGAATTCTTAAACCAACAACCTATATCCTCCTGCTATAAACTTTGAGCTTACGATATACCCATCATTTCGGCTGAACCGCTATAATCAATTGATCAATGTATTCCCTTATTGTCATCGAAACAAGTTTAGTTCACAATGTCGATCCTAATTTAAAGAGAAACTCTCAATCCGAGGCTATATTGGATGCCTCCCCACCCTTTCTATCACCAAACCATATGTGGTTCTATTGGTGGATTGTTAAGAACCTCAAGCCCATTCCTCTACACACTTCTTGCTTGCAATCACTCACCCTTATAACTACGTAAATTCACTAAGTATACCCATAAGCACAATATCTTGCATAATATCCCCCACCCAACACCTTTCCCATCACTGGCTGCTCCATTTTATAACAGGTGTACAGGCATACAAAGTGTTTTCTTGAACCCAAAGTATAGTCTTCCTTTAATTGGATTCACCTCTGTGTCTTCATCATCCCATGCACTTACATGCGAGAGACATTTGATTCAATTCAATTATGTCAGTCAAATCTGGCTAAGATTTTCTTAAATCCTAGAGTTGCAACCTCTGCCCAAAGCATAGTTACCATACAATTGATAACTCCTTCCCTTAAATCCAATATCCTATTGTAGGGTTTTTTCAGATAATCTCTGTGGTTTTCTTTTAAAACCTCAACGTCCTTAACCTCTGTGTTTTTAAAAATTCTCTCAGCATTGTACACTTACCTCTGCATTTTTTTTAAATCTCTGCATCCATAACCTCTGCATTTTTAAAAATTCACCCAACAATGTAAAGTTACCTTTGCAATTACAGTATCTGGGAGATTGTAAACTTACCTCTGCAATTTCACCATCTGGGTGATTCTAAACTTACCTCTGTGATATCACCATCTGAACGATTGTATTCTGCCTCTGTGTTTTAGATTGGGAATTGTAAACTTGCATTTATTTCTATGCTCAATGATTTTGTCTCTTTTATCTCTACGTTTTGACCAAGGAATTTTCCTTTCCTTTGTGCTTTCACCCAACAGCTCATCCAACATTACCTCTGCATTTTTTAAAGTTATTCCTTTGTGTTTTTATAGATTTTACCTCTACAATTTTGCTAACATATCTCAACGTTGTTTTCTATGGATTGGAATGAAGAATCTATCCACTTAGATTTATAATTCTCAAGGGACTGCATTAGTTGACTTGTATTTGTGCATGAGAGGGTTGTGGTGCAAGTTCTCTATTCATATAAGAAAGGTAGTTAGTAAATTCAATGCACAGTTGATTATGTTAGATGGTTGTTTCTTAATTACCATTTTGTTTACAACCTCAATCCTATGCACCCTTCTCATAGAAAAATTTTCCTCCTATAATTGTATTGTTGGTGTCCTCCCTGTAAATTATTGCTTATGTGTGTAGTTTAATTTTGCGCCAAAAAAATTTAAATTGATAATTATTTTGCACCATGATATAAAAGCTAGGTGTGGATAGTCATGTTTGTAGTTTACTTTTTGCGCTATAAAAATTTAATTGATAATTATTTTGCACCATGATAAAAAAGAGATCTATGGATGGTCATGTGTGTAGTTTACTTCTTGTGCCACTAAAAATGTTAATGAACAAATGATTAAGTGATTGATTTCCCTTGCTCCATCGTTTATGCTAATGATTAATTAATTAGATTGATTGCGCTATGGACTAATGTTGATGCCTAAATGATTACGCTTTAGATTACTCACGCGCATTGTAACAATGTTGATGTATGATTTCCTAACTGATTAGATTAACTGCGACATTGTAATGATGTTGATTTATGTTTAATTCAGTATTTAGATCACGAGTGCACCTTGAAAATAATGTTGAATTATTTTTTAATTGAGTAATTGATTAATCACACACCTAGAAATAAAACAGATTCTTGCTTACGCTATGAAAATAAAATAAAGTTGATTACACTTGCGCCTTAACTTATGTTGTTATATGATTGATTTAGTAATTAAATTCTCTTGCACCATGAACAATAATGAGGTTGATTAATAGAGATAATTGGTTTCCAACTTGATTGTGTTAGTGGGATGTACACATCACCTCGTTCCTATAAATAGTTTCCATCCCTGAAACCTTAAATGGTCAAAAATAGATTGGATGAATCTTGGCATTGAGCGTTTCTTATGTGTCCTGGAGGTCCTAACCTTGTAGCTGTTACACATCAACATTACTCACTCCAATGATTACCTATTGTCGTCATTACCAATGTCTCATTTTAGCCATAAGTTGTCGCAAGTGTCGCAAAAATCATGTTGTCATCTTTCCTATGTCATGTCTCAAACGACATTATGAGAACACTTGAGACAACTTCAAATACTAGTTTAAAAAGGAGAAATCACATGACAAAGAGTACAAAGATTTTATCATGGAAAAAACCACTCAAAAGGCATTTTTGGAGGCCAACGCTCCCCTACCCACTATCAGGGAGTGTCGGCGCTCCTGCCATCCTTCGAGGGAGCGTTGCAACACTTTGTGCCCCATTTTGAGGGAGTGTTGGCTTGTTTGAGAGAATTTTGGACTGTTGAGGAAAATCAGGGATAAATCCCCCTCATCTCTGGAGTTAGTTGGATTTGAATTTGAGGTCAAATATGGATCTTAGGGAGGATCCACAACTGATGGAGAAAGATCCTCAACCTATCCCAAGAATCTCTAAGATGGTTAGGTCTCTCCAAGCCTATATAAGGAGGCCTCTTCATGGGGAAGGGGAGAGACATTGAAGGCATCAAACTTATGATCTCATAAGGAAGATATCGGTGAAGTTACAATCATTTTGATCGTGGAAATTTTGAGCAAGGCTCTGGACAAAGATAGCTTGGTGAAGTTGCTACATCTACATCATGGTTGTAACAACTTTGCTTTGTTTTCATTAATATATATATGTGCTTGTCCTGTTTCCTTCAAATTCATGTATGTTTCATGAATTTGTTATTTTTTCGAAGCTAATCATGGTAGGAATAGGAAGCATATTTTCTCTTTGTTGTTCCTTCAATTGCAGGACTTTCTGAAGAAATTGGAGATCAAGATCAGCCTGGATCAAGCAAGGGCAAACGTTATTAAAGGTATTTATATTCCTTTATTCTTATTCCTCAACTAGTTTAGCTTCATTAGAAGGAATGTCGATGTTCAACATTTGCACCTTTCTGTCTTGGTTATAGGGGTCTAGTATCCAAGAGGGAATCCACTTGTTCGTAGGGGGATTCCCTTGTAACAGAAATTGGTGACTCCACTGGGGAGGAAACTTTGAGTTTTGGTTCCTTTCCTAGTTCTTGTTTTAGCCTTTTCTCATTTTTTCAATCTTATCCATGTTGTGTCTCTGATTCTTAGATGTGTTGTTGGGTCTTAAATTCATTCCATACACACTCAATTTATGGTTTTCCTAAGTTTTTTTTAGTTCTTGGCATTGTTTTGACTTTCTAAGAGCCCAATGCTCCCCTTCCTCTACTACGAGAGCGTTGGCATTCCCTTGCAGCCTCTCACAGAGCATTGCAATTCTATGGTTCCCTTGACACCAGTGCACTGGTATTTTTCCTGTAAAACCCTTATGGGGAGTTGATCTTTGAGTACTTTTTTGCTGATTTCACTTGCTTAAGTTTACTACCATCCCAGTGTGTCCCTATTTTGGCTAGCAACCTGTTGACTTCTGAGAATTGATTATATTTTGTTTGGATTTTTGACGTTTTTCCTTACTTTGAGTCACTCTTTTTTCCCGTGATTTGGAGTTGACCCACAACTTTTTCACTTATTTGATTGACTAAAAGTTGTTGTAAGGGAATTCAAATATCTGTGCATCATTCCAGTTGATCTTTGAGGTCAAATTTTCAGGCGTTTTCTTTTGTTTTGAGATTTTTGGTTTTTCTTTTGAATTTGGTTTTCTTTGTGTTTCTTGTTTGATCACAACGAGAGTGTGTTTTGTTTATGTGAAGTTTTCTTCTCATTGTCTAAATATCACAGATCTTGAAGTCTGATTGATATAGGAAGATTTACATCAAGTTGATTATCATTCACATATAAACAAAAGGATATATTTTCATAATTGGTTTTTGGATATTAGAACAAATTTCTGAATATTTTAGCATCATATTGGATTCTTGATTGAGAATTAGTTGTATGAGGTTACCGCATCTTAGTGTTTGATAGTGAAAGGAAAATTTCCTTCTCCTTCCCTTAAATAGACGTTCATTGAAAGAAAAGATTGCTTATCATTTCTTGTGCATTTTTGGGAATTGATTCATAATACCATCAGTTTCACTTTCATACACCCCTGAGTAAAGAACAACTGTAAAATCAATGCTAATTAAAATTGATCTAGAACTTTTTTTTTTTAGAATCTTCCACCAACATTAGACTAGGATTAGCGCTTTGGATTAGGTTGTGATTACAACTCTTCAAAGCATTAAAAACAAACATTAGCATCTTGCGATAGGGAGAGAAAATACAATTGTCCTATAAGATTGTTGGGATTCCACTCTCACATAGGGGTTACGCATGAGGTCATGTTAGGGAGAGTTACGGCGATTATCCCTTCGTGGTTCAACTGTTCATAGTAGTCAGATTGTATATTGGGGGTTACTCTTGAGGTTAAACTTTTTTCATTTGGTCTCGGTGCTTCGTGAATTCCAAATCCTTTCGGGGTCCTATGGAGTTATACCAGTCCACTTTTCCTCAGTTCTCTTGAAGGATTTCAGACTTGTCATCTTACCCATACGTTCGGACTGGACTATCGAATGTACCCACCCAGGGTCTGAATGGGAGTTGGTGTCCTTAGTAACCATAATATTTAGGTTCTTACACAAGGTGATAGTTAAGGGAAGTCTCATTGTACCTAGAACATACATTGGTCAGACTCACTCGGGCTCCTTGAAGGGTAAATCCACAATTATTACATGGAAGCTTGCACCAAGGCGTAAGTTCGTTAAGCAGATTGCCATCATAACTATTCCACCCACTCATATCCTATCCCTTTCTTGACGTTATCATGCGACATTGGATTTCATCACCAACTAGTACGATCATCGAGAGAAGGTTTTGTTTTCTTGGTTTGATTCCTAGATTTCTTAGCATATGCTGTTTCTTTTCGTTAGTCGGCCATATATTTATTTTTTCATTCATTACTTAGCTCAAGCAACATCGACCTTCTTCATTCATGTAGGATGCAAGGGTTACCCCCGTAATATCCATATGGTTATCTACCTTTTCTTACGAATTCTTTCAAAGGCCCTCCTGATGCTCATAACGAACTAGGCTCTAAGGTTGGAAGAACACACTCTTTGGAACAGTTCCGAATTATTTCCGATTCTTTGGAATCTTTTCTAATCAATCCAACTTTGAGTATTAGGCGAGAACCAGATCTGTTGTAGTTGAACTCATATGGAGAGGTTTTTATTATTGAGGATACTGAAGTACCCATGGGACCTAACGCAGGATCTGGAGTAGAGGATCCTTTTTTCCAAAGTGAACCATTTAGGACCCTGACTCATACTGTTGGAACCTCTAGTTTTGGTTATGTCCCTTTGATAGTACATGATCTATACGGTAACCTAGGAGAGAGTCTCGATCAACCTATGGCATCACAAGTGCATGAGACATCTATTAGTTACATGGTACCTTTTGTTAGCACAAGATTGGTTAAGGTGCCAAGTATCAAGAACAAGATTTTAAAGATAGTACAACTACACTGAAAAAGCCTATTAATGCTAAGAACAAGAAGTCTGTTGTGTCAATTGAAGATCCTCTTTCTACCAGAAAGAGTGTGAGGTTAAGTGTCAATATGAAAAAATAGTTGGTGAAGGGAATCTAAGCTTTTAATTATCATGGTTTTAAGTTTTTCCAAATACTAGCTCCCTCAGTGGTAAAATACACTACCTCTTTGCACTGCCAGGGTATCTAAGTAAAGGGGGTTTGATATCATGAAAGGCCATTAATTACTCTACACATGTTCAAGATTAAAGACACTGTGTTTTTTTTTACAATGCTACCTAAACCAACACACAGACGCAACATAGTGGTTCTACCTACAGGCGCTGCATAATATTCTAGCAGAAAATGAATTGTGCAGAGTTATTTTACCAGTTTTGAGTCATTAACTTAAAAATTTGATTGTGAACAATTGAGAAGGTATTTTTGAAAACTGGAGGATTTTTTTGTTCATAACATTCCAAATAACAAAAACCTCTCTCATTTTTTCAAAATTTGTTTTGGTTTGAGATATATTTGATATAGAAGTAGGTGTTGCGTACTCTGCACAAGGGCGTTGCATACTAATTTCCTGTAGCGGTCACGATTTTGATATTCGCCTTGTTGGGAGGTTGCCACATGTCAAGGAGAGTTCAAATGACTTCTCAAGGATTATTTATATGTCAAGGGACACCTTCACCTAATATTTAGCTCCAACAAAGGCCTCATGCAATGACGTTGATACATTTCATTAATGACTTCCAACAAATTCCTGAAAATCAGCAGTTTGTTGGATTTTTGTCTCTTTAATTGTTGCCACCTATTTCCTAGGCTTAGAATCCAATGGAGGAGATGGGTTTCAACCTCCTTATTTAATTTGGATGCTATTGTCTATTTAAAGAAGGAAATATCTCTTGGAGAGGAGGAGGGACGAGCCAAGAGAGGCTAGAGAGAGTAGGATTAGGCAGTTTCCTATGTGTGTTCATTTGTAAGCCTGTGGGAATCTTATGATTGTAAGCATTACTGCTATTGGAGACTCATGAGAGATATGATTTTATATTGTAAACCTTTTTCTATCTTTCTTCTTATTTGAATATATTGCAGATTTGAGGATCAAAGGATGTCAATGATTTATGGATCACTAAGCCGCAAAGGATTTGTTGTATTTTTCCCATCAGTCATTGTTTATATTCAAGTATTTGTTGATTCATTGAATTGAGAGGATATCTATTTATTGAACATTCTATCTTATGTTTTCCTTCTTCATTTCTTCCACCTATCAGCATATAATCTTATTTTCTGTTAAGCAGCTTTTGTGCCTTAGATGAATGGGATGTTTGTGACTCCATTGCCCATTGGTGTAGCCTACTGATCTACAGTTTGTTGCCCTCTCTCTTTATTTATCCATATTTCTGATCCACCTATTCAAAACCAAAGTTATCTTTTACATTCTGATGTGTGTTGAGCTTACACTTTAGCAGTCAAAGTGTGACTTTTAGTGCTAACAGCTTTAAATCACTTTACTGGTACGACCAGTAATGTCATCACTATTGCTGACCAATTGTTGATTGTTTCTCACTTGGAACCTAGTATCCAGATGGCCCATTCCAATATGGTATTGCATGTTGCTACAATCCCCACCAAAAATGTGACACCATCCCAAGATCTGATTGGAACACCACTTAGACCAAATCCGTCAGTTCCACTTGGGTACAGAGCTTTGAATCCTTCCATTACCAACACTACCTAGGTTAAACCTGGAGGTTCTATCCCTACACCTTTATTTGGAGGAGCTGGTCTTGGTGGCTCTAATCTGATTAGGGCCTCTAGTAATTCATTCACTTATGGTTTCCAGATCCCTCTGGGAACACAACCTCATGCTGGGGGGAAAACTCCATTTGGGAGTCAAACTCAAATGGGGACACAACCTCATCTTGGGGGGAAATATCAAATTGGAGTCCATAACTCATTGTATGTACATAATGTGACACCAAATCCTTGGCATGCTCCTTTTCTGGGAAATCCACTATTCCCTGGGGGGAAACATACGTAAGGATAGCAACAACCTTATCCTCCTTATGGAAAAAATGTTTATCGCCCTTATGGGAAAACCCATCAACCGACTTATAATCCTTGGAACCCATCAGGTTATCCTCCATATGCACGTGTTTCTCAACCATCATCGAATCATGTTTATTCTGGTCAACAAAAATTGTATGTAGGAGGGCCTACTGGATACAATTATCCACCTAACCCAGTTTACGGTCCTACTGGTGTACCTATGCCAAACCAGTATCATCCTCAAGTTAACTGGAAACTACCATTTCTCACAACTCTGGATCTCCCAGACTTGTCTCGGTTGACCAATGATCCTATATTGCATTATCCTTTTTGGCCAGTGATCTCTGCTAAATTACCTTTCAATATTCCAAAAATTGATGGTAAACCTGGTGACCCAAAAAACCATGTGATAAATTTCCATTTATGGTGTTCATCAAACTCCTTAATGGATGATTCTATATGTTTACGTATTTTTCAGCGAACACTTACGGGCTCAACAACCAAGTGGTGTATTGAACTTCCATGTGGTTCGTTCCAATATTTCAACTCCCTTGACATGCCCTTTCTCATGAACTTTCAACTACCCATTCAATACGATATGGGTACTGAACTCTTGAACTCCCTTCGTCAGACTAAATCCATGCATATCTATGATCATATTCATGAGTGGAGATGATGACGAAGGTTGATAAAAGAAATCATTCCTGACTAGTTATTAGCATAATGGTTTACTAAATCACTGTTACCCCTGATTTCTCGTGATGTCTCCATGGGTGGTGTAGTCACCGAGGAAGAGGCCATTGCTCGGGCGCAGTACTTAGATTTGGTTTATTCAAAATATGGTGCTTTGTATGAGTTGATCCCAAATGCTACTCGTGCAACTACTGATCCATCTAAACCTTCATCCACGTCACATGCGGATGGAGTTATGGGCTCCGTCAAAGCCCAATATCCTTCCTAGTCGATTGGAACGGAAAATTGATCTGCATCGACACCCACTCCTAGTTTGAATGCACTCTCCCCTACCTCCCCCCAAAATCAAATCTATGAGGTGAATGTAGTTCAATCTATCCCTTCACAATAATCTGGAGGTAATAAGAAGACAAAGAACAAACCCAAGAAGAATAATAAAAATGAAAAACCCAAATCTTAAAACCCTCCACCTTCTACCGACAAGAAACCACGGCGGAAGCCAAAATTCCCATGTCTTATTTATGGTGATGATCACTACACTCAAGACTGTCCACATCGTGATGAAGTGGAAAACATTTTTAAGGGGAATTCACAACCCATCATGCTTACTCATCCTTTTCCTCAACAACAATCTATGGTTTCTCAAACCCCCTCTCCAGGTGGCAGTTCCAACCACCCTTCTCATGATGAAGCCTTGACAAGTGCCCATATTTATCTATTTAACAAGATTGATTTAACCACCCACACCACAACCTACGACGCGCCAGCTAAACCTAACAAAGGAAAGGTCACTGACGGTACTTTACCGGATCCATCACTGTCCTCCATTAGTCCTCCATTCGTTAGTCTTCCATATGGATCACTTCAGATCAAGAAACCTACATTCAACTCTATATTATGCCCTCCTAAGAGCACTATCCACAAATCTACCTTTAATCCTAGTTCACGTGCCACCCAGAACTACAACATTGTTGAATATTTCGCTCAAGCACCGTGTGCTATGTCTGCGTTAGAATTTCTACAACACTACCCAAGTCAATTTAGAATGGTCTTGGCACTTTTGATCCTGAGTCGTCCAACAATATCATGTTTAACCTGGACAATTTTACGTCTCGACTCTCTCACCAACTTTCTTTCCAAATTGATGTTGTTGTTCACAATCAACAAATTCAATGTACCATCTTGGATGAGGGAGCCTCTACTTGTGTCATGTCTTTAGTGTGTTGGAAAGGCTTAAAATCACCCACACTTAACAAATCCCCAACGATGTTGCGCACATTCGATGGGTGAGGTTTTCATCCTCACGGTCTTTTGCAGTCCCTATCCGTCTAGTTGGGAAGAAAACCCATCTTTGTTGACATCGAGGTGGTCGATTCTCCCCCCTATTACAACTTATTAATGAGAAGAAGTTGGTTTTATTCTACGATTGTCGTTCTTCGTTAGTGTTTCTATGTGTACAATTTCCTCATCAGGATAAAATTGTCACTATCAATCAATTAGATTTTTGTACATTTGACACTCGTGCTCCCGCTACCAACAATATTCCTTTCTTGGGAGATCACAAGATCACATATGAAAGTGTTGGTGTAGGATTTTTAAAAGATTCCACCCTTATGGGTACCTTCCCTGCATCACTCCCTCCTACCACGCATCATATTGCCACAGTCAATATGATTTTGACTATGACTTATCAATCTTTGGAATCATTTGATCCCTGGATTGTACCTAGTCCTCTAGAGTTTGATGCACTAGGTGACAACATGCCACTTAGTACAGCCAAGGCTTCATACGTTGTCATTCAATCAGCCTTTCCCTCCTCGGATGACCAACATCTCTTGGCACCCGACACCTACTCAATGCCATCTTGGTTGAATTCCTTGACGTCTACCTTTGACTACATTTCCATCAGATGAATCTATTATGGAAATTATTAGCATTGACGATGTACCTTGGGATGATAACCATCATCGATCCTCTTTTCTTCCACCTCTTGAAGAATTAC
>ML777606.1:527284-577019 GCA_009831015.1 Picea engelmannii | reverse complement strand
CCCATACTTACATAAGATACTATTTGTGAGGGGAATTTAGGAAAATTACCTCTACGGTCATTATTGACATTTTGATCAAGGAAGGTATCATGGAAAATATTAATTTTGGTGTTAATTGTTCACCCGAGGAAGTGGTTTATTATACCGCTTTATTTAAAGAATTTCGTGATGTCTTCGCTTGGAGGTATGAGGAAATTCCAAGGATCGATCCTTCGATCATTGTGCATGAGATTAAAACTTACCCAGTTGTAAAACCTATTTGACATAAACTCTTCCCGGTCCATCCTAAGAAGACCATCGCTATTAAGGAAGAATTTGAGAAATTATTGAAATCTGGCTTCATCTATCATGTCCCTTTGATGGAATGGGTTTTGAATATTGTTCCGGTCACTAAGAAGCAAGGGACAATTTGTGTCTGCATTGATTATAGGAACCTCAATAAGGTATCATGGAAAGTATTAATTTTGGTGTTAATTGTTCACCCGAGGAAGTGGTTTATTATACCGCTTTATTTAAAGAATTTCGCGATGTCTTCGCTTGGAGGTATGAGGAAATTCCAAGGATCGATCCTTCGATAATTGTGCATGAGATTAAAACTTACCCAAGTGTAAAACCTATTTGACATAAACTCTTCCCGGTCCATCCTAAGAAGACCATCGCTATTAAGGAAGAATTTGAGAAATTATTGAAATCTGGCTTCATCTATCCTGTCCCTTTGACGGAATGGGTTTTGAATATTGTTCTGGTCACTAAGAAGCAAGGGACCATTTGTGTCTACATTGATTATAGGAACCTCAATAAGGCTTGTCCAAAAGACAACTACCCTACGCCCTTCATCAACCAGATCATTGATAATTGCACAGGTAGTGTGATTTTCTCTTTCATGGATGGTTTCTCAGGGTACAACCAGATTGACATTTTACCCGTTGATCAACATAAGACATCCTTCATCTTCTCATGGGGAAATTTTTCCTATCATAAACTACCATTTGGCCTCAAAAATGCTGGTGCCACATTCCAACGGTCCATGTCATATGCTTTCCACGATATCAAACATATTGCAGAACCTTACCTCGACGATGTACCTGCCCATTCATCCAATTGATTAGACCATTTTGGTCAACTACAGGCTATTTTTCTTTGATGTAGTTTCTACCGCATTCGTTTGAACCCACATAAGTGTATCTTTGTTCTCAAATCAGGTCGACTCCTCGGCTTCATTGTTTCCAAGGACGAGATTCGGGTCGATCCCTTAAAAATTAAAGCTATCCTTGTTTTACTTCCACCTAATAATTTGACACAAATCCAAAGTTTGCAAAGGAAAGCAAACTTTCTTCGTCGTTTAATTTGTAAATACGATAAGATTACCAAAGGATTTATGTGATTGTTGCAAAAAGACACCCCTTTCATCTAGGATGACACTGATCAACGATCTTTTGCTTCTCTTAAGCATGCATTGACCAATGCACCTCTGTTGCATCCTATGAATTATACGAAGGACTATATCCTTTACTTAGCAGCCTCTACTTCCACTATTTCTATGGTGTTAGTTCAAGAGGACCCTAACGGTGAGGAACATGTGATATATTATTTGAGAAAAAGTCTATCTAGTCCAAAGCTTCAATATTCACATGTTGAAAATTTGGCTTTGGTAGCCGTCATTGTTGTCCAGAGATTTCGTCATTACATTTTGCTACGCACCACCACAGTTATCGTGGAATATAACCCCATGTATGACATTCTGACACATCAAGTTCTTGGGGGAAAATATTCCAAATAGATCATCATCCTTCAGGAAATCAATCTCGAGTTTGCTAAGTCCAAAGCTAAAAAATCCTTGATGTTTGTGGAGCTTATCTATGACCTTCCCCATGGTGATGACGATACTGAGCCCATAGATTCTCTCCCTGATGAGACTTTGTTCCTTATTAGCACGTTCGAACCTTGGTATGGACATATCCTTCTTTATCTCCAAACCCAATGTTTTCAGCCCGATATCTCTCATGAAGAACATCATCGTATTCACCATCATTCTTGTCGCTACCTTATCATCGGTGACACGCTGTATCATTTTGGTATTGATATTATCCTACGAACATGTTTGACTCTGACTCGTGAAGATTTTGAACTTGTTCTTAATGATTTTAACCTTGGAGAATGTGGTGGTCACCTTTCTAGGATGGCTACAACTCAGGAAATTTTATGTGACAACTACTTTTGACCCTCTATTTTCAAAGATTGTGTTGAGGCAGTCAAAAAATTCCCACCCTACCAAGTTTTTCACAAAAGGGCATGCACCCACCCCACTCTGCTGCATCCCATTATTTCCATTGGCCCCTTTGCCAAACGGGTCATTGACTTTATGCAGTGTAAGCCTACCTCAGCTGGGGGGCACGGTTACATCGTCGTCGTCATCAATTACTTCACAAAATGGGCTGAGGATATGCCTACCTTTTTGAATGATGGTCATAATGCAGCTCTTTTCTTCTTCAACCACATCATCACTCACTTTGGCATTCCACAAGCCATTGTCATTGATCATGGTTCACACTTTCAAAACCATATGATGCGTGATTTGCATGCCAATTTGGGTTTTCGCCATGAGAACTCATCCCTGTACTATCCTCAAGAAAATGGAAAAGTTGAAGCCATCAACAAGGTTATTAAAACCATGATTCAACTTATGGTAAGGGAAAACAAAACACCTTGGCACCTACAACTTTTCTCCGCTCTCTGGGCTTACCGTACTTCAGTGAAAACTACTATTGGATTCACTCCTTTCTAGTTAGTATATGGAATAGAAGTTGTTTTATCAATCGAGTGCAAAATTTCCTCATTGAAACTCAAATTAGAACCCCTGCCTCACACTTCTGCCGAAGAATAACGCTTCTTACACTTGACCAGGTTGGATGAAACATGTCGTGATGCTGCTCTCATTAACGAGATGTATCAAAAGAGAATCAAGAATCAATATGACAAATCCGTCCATCCTTGTACTTTTTCATAATGAGATATAGTCCTCATTTACAACTAGGCTCATGATAATTTGGGGACAGGCAAGTTAGAACCTATGTGGCATGGTCCTTACATCATGAAACGTGTTTTACATAGAGGCGCCTATGAACTAGTTGACTACGAAGGAATCTCCCTAGGTGAGCCCTGAAACGGGACTTACCTTAAGAAGTATTATGCATAGAACATCTAGCATGCGTTCTTTGTACACTATTGTATTTTTAGTTTGGTGTGTCTTTTCTCTTGTGTGAATGAGTTTTTCATTAGCCGCTTATACTTTTTCCTATGTTTTCATGCACAGATGACATAGTCCTTTCCTATATTTTCCGGGTTTGTGAATGGCGCTAGTCGACACACCCTGAACATTGCTTCTGTAGCTTGGGTCATTTACCGCTCTGACGAGTTGGTGAGTTCAGGAGGTATTTTCTTAGGATCGACAACTAACAACATGGTAGAATATCATGTTGTCATCGGAATTTTAACTGAAGCCTCCTCCCTAGGTATATCTCATATGATTATTAACCTATACTCTCAACTTGTGGTCTATCAACTTAATCGAACCTACACTATTCACAATCTTATTCTATTACGTCTCCATCTATGAGTTCACCGTCTTGAAAGAATGTTTGATTTTATTGAATATAGACACATACCAAGAGAAATTAATACAACTTTGGATTTGTTAGGCAATTACATCATGGATCGGTATCTCGCACATAGATGAGGTTTCATAAAGGAAATAAATCATACATCACATGTAAATTAAAAGCATCACAAAAAGACATCATTATTTGAAAACATCATTTAGGCACCATAAAAACTGGATATGTATATATATATGGCATGATAGAAAATGGTTGATTACATCAAAAAAGTACATAAAAGGGAAAAATGTTTGGTCTTCATGCCCATAACATCGTCATAAAGAATATACAAAAATATCAGAGAGGTCCTAGTCCTCCCGCATCACATTATGCTCTGAGTAGCACACCACCGCATAGGCTACTTGTCTCAGTAAAGAGTTAATACTCTCAGGGACTCCCATTGTGTGTCTCTGCAAGTGCAAGGGTACATCCTGCCTATTAAGAGGAGGGACACCCATCGTGAGACCACAGAGGTTTATATCAATCTCTCAGATACCCCCTGTTGCTACCTCATGATGTGCTAATATCTGAGCATCCCTGTGGTGCCCCAATGCCGGTATCTCTTACGAACATGTTGCTCCCCTATCTGCATGATGAAACGATACATCTGTTAAAAATTCTTCTATGTACCCCCAAAAAAATAATATATTTTTAAAATAAAAAAACACTTGACAAGATTATTTTTGGTTTCTTACCTGACGCGTCCTAGTCCACCCCATCTGGAAGGACTAGGTCCATACTAACCTGGAAATATACTTCGGCGTATGGGAAGTCTTCTATCATGATTAGTTGGTGTTTCAGCCAAGCGAAGAAGTCACCAGTGAACCTGAACTTTGACTCTGTTCCTAGCCTTGGAGATAGACTAGTCCAGTGTTCTATACGTGGTTCTCCCACCAGTCATACTGCTAATGCAATATGAGGTTTCATATGAGGAATGTGTTCTAAGAAGAATGAAACTAGAAATGAACTGTATCTGAACTACTTCTGCATCTCAACATATGTTCCTTCACATTATGAAGGAACCCTACACTCCAGTTAAATAGTGTTGGCTCCAGACACGGTAAACCATAAGCCACCCGTGATCTTGAAACTAAGTGAAATCTAGTACTTCCCTCTATACTCATAATGGAAAATAGAATGGATCAAAGGGATATATCCCTGATGTCTTTGATCGTGATCCTACCTCCCACCAGTCTCGATCCTAGGACACAATGATTTTCCAAGTACTCTTCTACAGGCATGGGAAGTGCCCTCTGTCTAGATAAAATAATGGGGTCCCCTCCCTTTGAGAGGTCAGTCAGGAAGTACACATCTTCCAACTCAATGGTAAGAAGCTACATCCCAATTTGGAACCCCTTCTCCATGGTGTTCCAAAAACCGATCATATACTCGAGAAGAAGAACCTCTTTCTTCATCTTTTGCATCTTGAAGAACTTGAGGAGACCACGGTTCCTCAATGCATCCCTTTATCGAGGAATTTGCAACATGGCCACATCATTGATCCCATACTCTCTTTATTTCCACTCGATCATGACTTTTGGTGAATTTACCTACAATAAACAACAAGAAAAAGTCATTAGTCATGCTATTTTGACAATTTTGGGGCAATTAAAAACTTAAAGAAATATTTGTTTCTCTACTTAGTATGCCAATGCTCCCTTTACACTCATATCAGGGCACCAACGCTCCATCGAGAATCTCACCAGAGTGCTGTCAATTTTTCATAACACCCTCCTTATCCTTTTGGAGGAGCACTGTAGTTTTGGGGCATTTTTCTTGTGCATTTCGAGCAGTTCCCTTCTCATTCCCACATTAGAGCATTGGTGTGGTCTTACCAGCTTGCAGGGGTATTGAAAAAATTGGGTAGCACTCCCCCTCAAATTATAGAGGAGTGTCGAGTCCTTTTGGGCTCTTGAGACAACCCAGGGCATAATTTTTAAATCCCAGTAATTGCCTGAAAACAAATGTAAACCATGTAAATTGAAGAGAGGAAGAAGAGCACCAACCTGATCCAGACAATGACATAAATAGTTGATCGTAGCTCTAGCACCAAACAAAGAAAGATTTTCCCTCCAAAGATCAATTTCTCCACTACTACAAATATTTGCACAAATTAAATGGTAAAATATATTTTTACCCCATATTACTATTTATAATATTTCATTTTTTGCCAAAGCATAGTTATTTTGGGTTTTTGAGAAATATTTTGGAGGTATTTTTAATACCCTGGGTGTGCAGTTTTTTGTCATGGCAGGTTTTGAATCAGTTTCATTCAATTTTTTATCTTGTCACATCAACAAGCATGGTCTTTTGTTCGTTCTCACACTCAAAAAAACACGATAACGCACCGAGTAGCCTTTTATCCCTTTTTCGGACTCTCATGGATAAATGAAAAAGGAACCCCCTAGATTCGTCTTTAAGCTCTTTTAAGACTCTTTAAACATGAAAAGATTGTCGAGTGATCTTGCTTCCTTTCCCACTCGTTAAAAGGTTTGAAAGGGTGTCTTTCGAGTGATAAATTATCTCTTTTTCGGCCTCGCGAGACTAACATTATGAAAAAGGACAACATTGGAGTCACCTTTAAGTTCTCTTCAGACTCTCTAAACATGAAAAATCATTGAGTTTACCTTCTCTGGACTCATTAAACAATCATACATTGAAGGGCCCATACGGGACCGAACCCTTACTTCTTCTAGTTCACTAAACAAAGGAAGAGGGACTTACCAAAGTTGAGTTATACCAATCATGTGTTATCCTCCTCGAGCTCATTAAATAAAAAAGAGGCACTTGTCTATCTGGATGGGGAAAAAAATGAAGGAAGCAAGCCAAGCAAGTTTAAGGAACAATACAGGTCACTCTTACAGCTGCCCTTGAACACGACACTTTGTCTTTGCACGCATTTTAATCCATTGAACCTCTGCATTGAACCAATCCTCTAAGTTTTCTTACTCCTTTGGGTCACCCGACGAAAGTCACAGTATCCACTAAATCATCATGTTTTGGTCCATGTCATGTTTTTGTTGTTGTGCCTCAGTGTTCAAGGGAAGTTTCTACCTCGAGATTCAACCATCAAAAATTTCCTGTTTCAATACCTGTGTTAGTCCATGTTCATTTGATCCACCAATTTACATCTCTGTGTTTATTTCGTGTCGTTGATGGGGGATACATCAAGGCCCTCCTTCGATGAGTTTTTTCCTATTGACTTCAACACATTATCTGGGAACTAGACTTAGAAACCAGTTAGTACCTTGGGACCTGCATGCCTCAATGGCAGGCCTCCTCACTTATGAAGGTGGGTTTACATCATTGACCCCTAATCAGATGATTCCACGAATGTTCGACTTCATCTCATCTATTCACATTCGCTAGAATGTACTAGAGCACCCTGGGAATCATTTACATCAATGGTGATTTCCCTCGCACTTGTTAATGGTTCACCTCATTGACCGATAATCAAGTGGTCTCTGCCATGTTCAACATCAAGACATCTATTCAGATGGTTTGATTTGTACCACATCAGGGTTGGTAAGAAGACCCTAGGTTGAGTGATCACTCTAGTATGTACTTTACCCAGGTTGTGACAGAGTTTCTCTTGAACATTAACACATATATTGTCACATAGATCCACTTTGTATTAGTTTGTGGCTATGTCTTGTTGTTTCGTAGATCCACTGTGTATTTTTCATGGCTACGATCAGTTCATATCATGGAAGTATAGATCCACATTACATATTGGGTGGCTATACCTTTTTGTTAATACAATTATGGATCCGTAGTGTATTTTATGGTGGCCATACCTTGCAAGTCTTTGTCACCCAAGCATAGGTATGCTTGCCTTGGGTTTGAAACATATCGTGATATTTGTTTGATGGTTGTGTGCAGATTCTACCAGGTTCTCTAAGTCCATACCCTTGATTGAAAAGGTCTACAAAGTACTTCATCCATCATGTCTTCTAACTTCTCACTTTGGGGGGAATTCCATTACACATCAAAATTACTCACTCCAATGATGACCTATTGTCATCATTACCAGTGTTGCAAGTGTCGCATTTTAGCTATAAGATGTCATAAGTGTCACAAACATCATGTTTTCATATTTCCTATGTTGTGTCTTGAACGACATTACGAGAACACTTAAGACACCTTTAAAGACCAATTTAAGAAGCAGAATTCACATGACGAAGAGTACAAAGCATTTACCATGGAAAAAACCACTCAAAAGTCATTTTTGGAGGCCATCTCTCCCCTACCCACTATTAGGGAGTGCCAATACTCCCTTCCCTCCTTTGGGGAATCGTTGCAACACTATGTGCCCCATTTTGAGGGAGTGCTGGCCTGTTTGAGAGAATTTTGGATTGTTCAGGAAAATCAGGGATAAATCCCCCTCACCTCTGGAGTTAGTTGGATTCGAATTTGAGGTCAAGGATAGATCTTAGGGAGGATCCACAACTGATGGATAAATATCCTCAACCTATCCCAAGAATCTCTAAGATGGTTAGGCCTCTCCAAGCCTATATAAGGAGGCCTCTTCATGCTGAAGGGGAGAGAAATTGAAGGCATCAAACTTATGATCTCATAAGGAAGATATCTGTGAAGTCACAGTCATTGTGATTGTGGAACTTTTTTTGCAAGGGTCTGGAAAAAGAGAGCTTGTTGAAGTTGTTGCATCTACATCATGGTTGTAAGAACTTTTATTTGTTTTCATTAATATATGTGTGTGTGTGTGTGTGTGTGTGTGTGTGTGTGTGGCCTGTTTCCTTCAAATTCGTGTATGTTTCATGAGTTTGTTCTTTTTGATAGATCTATTTCGAAGCTAATCATGGTAGTAATAGGAAGTATGTTTTGTCGTTTTTGTTCCTTCGATTGCAGGAATTTATGAAGAACTTGGCGATCAAGATCAACATGGATCGAGCAAGGACAAATGTTATTAAAGGTATTTATATTCCTTTCTTATTATTCCTCAACTAGTTTAGCTTCATTAGAAGGAATGTCAGTGTTCAACATTTGCACCTTTATGTCTTGGTTATAGGAGTCTAGTATCCAAGAGGGAATCCACTTGTCCTCAGGGGGATTCTCCTGTAACACCAAGGTAGGTTGAGTGGGTAGTCATTTTAACATTTAGTATCTGGTTGATCATTGTTTATAAATTTCTTCAAGTTGATTGTGATGTGTTGAGCTGCATCACTATTTTTATGTTTATGTGTCACTATCCTTTATGTTGATGCATTGGTTGTGTCATTATTGATTACAATGATGAGTAGCTTGTGATTCTTTTACTTATGATGTCATATATTTATCTAATGTTATGAATTGTGTTGACATTAATTTCCTAATGCTTAAAAAAATACCTTATGTGCTTCTCTTTTCTAGTCATAATAGAGGGGTCGTTACATATGGTATCAGATCAGGTTCAACCCCGATACTTGGGATCATTACACCTTCCATGGTATTAAACACTTGATTAATAATTTATCCCTAATTAAATTGAATTGTGTCCATGTAGGTAATCATGGTTAGAGGACGTTGTGGAGGCTGACATGATGTGCGACACATCCAGTAGCATCCATGCTAGAGTGGTCTAACCCCCAAGGAGAAGAGCATGTCATTGGATAGGATAAGATTGTTATAGGGTATGTGGTTGGGTTAATGAGGTCCTTTCAGAGGATGTCAGAGGACTTGATTAACCAATTATATAGAGATGAGGCCAGGGCTCATGTACCCCTAAGGATCCACAACGTGGCATAGTCGGTACTGGTAGCAGTCACAAAGAACTTGAGAAGGTTAAGTTTCCTATGTTCATGGGTGCCACGGATGGCACAGACACCGAGGCATGGTTAGAGAACATGGCGATGTTATTCTCACTTCACGACTACATGTCAACCATGAAGGTCTACATGGAAGTATTTTAGCTGAAGGGGAGCGCTCTTCTACGGTGGAATATGCTCCTACCACAACTAAACATGGTTGTCGAAGACATGTCATGGGAATTGTTCGAGGAATGGTTCTGAGAGAGGTATTTATCATAGGAATATATTGAGATCCAACTCAATGAGTTCAATACCTTACGACAGGGTGGTCGTACGATGCCCGAATATGAGGCTCGATTCATGGAGTTGCTTAGGTATGCTCCACATACAAAAACTGAGAAGTTTAAGGACAACAAGCTTGTATTCAGTCTTAACGTCAACATTTGTGTGAAGGTGAGGATCCTAATGCCTCAGATGTTGCATGATGTAATCCAGAAGGACCGCATACTTGAGGAAGATATGATCAACGAAGGTCATGGTAGGACTTCTGTGAGACCGACGGGATAGGAAACATTTGTTTTGCAGCAAGATCACACACTAGCTAGACATTCTTCAAGGTATCGAGACACGCCAAAAGGATCCACATTCGTGACGCCACGATGATTGACTCCTTAGTAGCAGACTCCCTACAGAGGACCACAACACCAGTAGTATCATCATCTGAAATAGCAACAGTTTAGGCATATTCATCAAAACAAACTAGAGTTACAGGCTGGTAGGTCGATCGCTTCTACTTTGGGGACCAGGAGTACTAGGCCAAAGATCGAATGTTGGACATGTGGAGAGCCACATTACCAACGATATTTTATGGTTGAGAGGGCTAGAGCATTCGGGTCAACCAAACACACTACAGTTGGAGATTTGAGCAAGGCTAACCAGATTCATGTAGCGATGAATAATCACCAAGTCGAGCATCGATATATTGTGCTCAAGATGTCAGGTACCATCACTGAGCATACCTTTAGTATTTTGATAGATCTCGGTGTTGCAGAGAGATTTATTTTTGGTGCAACACTAAAAATAATTAAGGTAAAGGTAGTCAAACAAGACGAGTTTAGCTATGTGGAAATGTCTTCGGGTGCTGAGAAGAAGGTTGGAGGAAAGGTTAGGGACTATAGACTTAACCTAGGATATTTTGTAATGAAATCCAACCTATACATCACGATATTAGTATTTTATGATGTTGTGATCGATATGGACTGGTTGGAATCGCATGATGCGATACTCAACTATAATACAAAATGGTTGAGTTTGACCGATGATGAGGGACAAAGACAAGTGATTGTAGGAAGAAACCAAGGAATTTCCTTAATATTCATCTCTTCCCTACAACTACAGAAGAGAATGCACAAATGATGCAATCTATATGCAATCTTAGTGTTGAACAACAATGGTTCGTGGAAGGATTAGAAAACCTTCTAGTAGTACGAGAGTTTGTAGTTGTGTTCCTAGAAGATTTACCAAGTTTTTCACCCAAAAGAGAGATAGAATTTACCATCAAATTAAAACCTATAATTGAACCAATAGAAAGAATTCCTTATCGGATGTCGACCCCTGAGTTACAGGACTTGAAAATATAGCTAAAAGAGTTGTTGGACCTAGGACTTATACATCCAAGTGTGTCACCTTGGGCTGTGTGTAACACACCTGACCCCTTAGTAAATTTCATAGGGATGGGGTATCAAAATGTTTCTCTCCTTAACCTCTCAGATCCTCTATCTGAGGTATTTATCCTCTTCTACTCACCTGTAGTGTTCTAATGACCGCGACCAGGCTCAAATCTAAGCTTTGGATTGCAATTTATTGCTTCCCAAAGTTATTCAGGCACTCATTGGTTAAGGGCCATGTGGCATCTGTCATGTCCTTCTCATATATAACTCTTCAATTGCATATTCCCCTCTTTCTCCAAGGTGCAGTTTCTTCCAGACCCACGAGCTCTTTCTAGGCCTCTTTGAAGAATTTGGACAATAGGCCCTATATTCCCATGCTAGGCCCCTTTCTTCATAAGACCTCAAGTTGTGACCCAACACCTACTCAAAGGGTGCTTCAAAGCTTGAGGATTTGGGCGTTTTCACTTCACCACTCGCCAATTCTCTCGAACTCCGAACTGGTGAAGTTATGAAATGACATGAGAGGGATCAATGATCCCTTCTTCCTTTCCATATCAATGACCCACAATTACTTCAGGACTTTGTGCTTCAAAAAATTCCAAATTACTCATAGACACAAACCTCCAAAGTGAAATCCTTCCAGAGTGTCAGATCTCATGACAAACGTTCTTCACTACTAATGGTTATGATGAACTCTAACACTTCAACCTTTGGATTTTCTTGACCCATGCAACACCACTTTTCCCTAAAGTGGATATTCTATGAAGCAAAGGATCTACTAACACCTTTCCTTACCAATGAATGACTCAGATATGCTCTGCTACTTCGGTCCTTCGGGCCCATTGGAATCTCTACAATACTACACCCCAAACCCTGCGTAGTCCCAAATTCTCGGCCACTTCACCAACCCCTTTGGATAGGATCTTCTTCAATATGGCCATGATATATAACCCTGGGCCATCCCCTTCACCACTTTGGGCTTCAGCAGTTTTGGATGCAGTCGATCCCTTTATACCCGAACTCCAAACTAGCAAAATCTCTTGGATTTGGATCTATGGTTCGTGATTCCTCTAACAGCTAACGTCTATGATATACTTAGGGACTTTGGCTTCAGAAGTTCTCAGTTCTCCAAAACAATTTCCCCCCGAATTAATTCTACCCAAAGCTACATATCGAGCGCCATGTGCTTGCCTCAATAAACGGTTGATATTTTCCTTTGTTTCCATTCCAGGTGAGTTGTAGTCAATGCCCCTTTACTCCTCTTTATCCCAAAGTATTAACCATTTGAAATGATAGATATTATGCCACGCATCCTTCTCCAATGGATGACTCAGATGGATTTCAATGATTCGACCTTAGAGACCTTTGACCTTCGAGACTTCACTCTCCAATTTCCCTGAAGTGCTCTAGCACCGAAATGATAGATAGGACACCACGTGTCTGCACAATTGACGGCTAGGATTTATCTTCTTACCTTTATAGCTTTGGATGAATTCCTATCAATGATCCACTTCCTACTTACATTTTCCCATAAATCCATGATTTGGTGATGTGTGTCCTTCCCAGATTGACAGTCACGATGGACTTCACTAATTCAAGCTTCGGGAGTTTTACACACTCTACCCTCACTTTTCTCCGAAGTGCTTTTCCTCCGAACTGGAAGATGTCTTTCCACACGTCCCTTCCTAATGGAAGACTAAGATGACTTTGCAACTTCTTCCTTCAGGTATTTTGGCATTACTTCCACTCCATTCTCCCGAAGCAGGAATTCATCGAAGTACTATGTGCGGGTCCCTCCTCCTAAGGATCGGATGGTAGGTGGGTCTCCTGATGATCTCCACCAAATCTATGGCTCTCCTTCACTTTGTAACTTCTGCATTTGGGGAATTTTATGGTTATGGAATATTCATTCTCCCTAAGTGGTACTCCATCGAAGTTTCCTCGATGTAGATCCAATGGTTGAGGGAACCCCCAAACATTCTCGATCGGTAGCTCGTGCTACTTCGCAATGGGGATTTGGATCTTGGTTCATTCAATAAGACAGGATCATCTAACCACTAGGAAAACCATCCATTGTCGATCAAATTTCCATTAACCGAAACTCCCAATTACCTTCAGTTCATTGATTTCTATGAGGGTCGACAATACCTCAAAGTCTCGGACTTCCGAAGTTCCAAATCCATAAGGAATTAGCTCCCTTAGTATTAGCAAAAGATTCCTGGATGTTGGTCATAAGGGTCCTCCTGAATGGATATCGTCCACTCACCTTCCAAACAAAAATATTTCGCCTTCAAGGCTTGAACCTTGCTATCTTTCCTGATATTTATCATCAAATGTTTAAGGACTTGGGCACGAATTCTTAGTCTCACAACAAGGAGTCTAAGAGAGATATCCTCTTCACATGGATAGGGTCAGAATGACATGATATCTTCTACATTAGTCATCCTATAGGCTTATGATCCAAGATGCCTCAAGGGATAAGCTGGGGAATTCAGAATATCAGTCAGAAGTATGAGTTCACAAGGGGATAAATTCATACACATATCATGAACATTCAAAATGGAGACCCTTCTTATATGTATAACTACATATATTCATTCATTATTCCATTTCAAACACAAACTATGGAAATACTTCTCATAACCATAGGGCGTGATGCGACTGTTGAAAGGGGTGCTTGTTTCCACCCAACCATAGGCTCTTTCACTCCTAATGGATTTACCACTGGCCACCCCCGAGCTAGGCCATAATGATTTGATATTGAATCTTTTCTTCTCGCTCAACAAAATTTAGGGGTGAAGGTTACTCTCTTTATCCCATCTCAATAATGGATAGGGACAAATATTACTCTCCTTCTCCCTACTCTCTAATATACAGGGATGAAGGTTACTTTCCTATCAAATCACTGTATCTTTCCTGCAATCCAAACTCACTCTATTTTACAGTTATTTTTTGAACCAGAGATCTTGGGCTCTCATCTCTGCACTCTTCATAGAAATTCTTGTTCCCACCATGAATTCCTTTCTTTCCTTCCTCAACAAGATTACCAATCCGTGATCAGGTATGGAATCCTTATAGATGGGTGCTCTACTCCATTCCCTCATTAATTCTTGAGGAGGCGTTCCCAACTACTAGCCTAACTGTAATTCATTCCTGGGTCAGAGGGTTGTTATGATCCTGAGTAATTAAATCCAACAAGGTACTAGTTTGGTGAGGTTTATCTCAACCATTCCATGTTTTCGCTCACCATATCTTTCATAGCATTCATGGTCTATTTTAGTACACCCCCCTTCTAGCAGTCATGCAACACTTATCCATTTTCTAGTAAAATAATAGAATTTACATTCATTGACCTTTTATATAGAGGTCCATCAAATCAAACATTCACACATATTGAGTTTTCCATAGTCTCTTGGCCAATATAGTTATATTTACAAACTTGGGGAAACAGGGTGTTACAGTGCGCTTGTTTTTTTCATAACAAATAAGGATGAGTTGTGAAGACTATGTATCAATTCCATCAATTGAACAAGGCAACGATCAAGAACCCATATCCATTGCAAAAAATAGATGATCTGTTTGATCAAATGAAAGGAGTGACTGTGTTTTCGAAGATCGACTTGAGATCAAGATATCACCAGTTACATATCAAAGAGGAGGACATTCCTAAGACCACCTTCAAGATGAGGTTTGAGCATTACGTGTTTACCGTTTTACCATTTGGACTAACAAACACCTCGAGGGTATTCATGAGCTTGATGAATGGGTTGTTCCATGAATAATTGGAAAAGTTTGTTCAAGTATTCATTGAAAACATATTGATATATTCTCGGACGATGGAAGAACATGATGAACATTTGCACTTGGTACTACAATGTTTATGAGAAAACAAGTTATAAGAGAAACTGTCGAAATGCTCTTTTTATAAATCAAGGATTCATTATTTAGGGCATGTTATCTCCAGTGAAGGCATCACTATGGATCCAACAAAGGTAGAGGATATTATGGAATGGCCTGCACCAAATAACGTACCAGAAGTACGTAGCTTTATGGGTTTAGAAGGATATTATCGATGGTTCATTGAAGGTTTTTCGAAGATATCAAATCTAATTACACAATTGCAGAAGAAAAACAAGATATTTGTTTGGACCAAGAAACGTGTGGTATCATTTCAAAGGCTCAAGGAGATGTTGACAACATTATCGATACTAAAATTCCTCGACATGGTCGAGGAATTCTTGGTATGCACGAACACATCCAAGGAAGGTTAGGAAAAGTCTTGATGCAAGACGGTAGAGTGATCACTTAAATCTCTAGGAAATTAAGAAAGAACGAGGATAACTAAGTGATGCATGTTTGTAGTTATTGGCCATTCTATATGCTTTGAGAGTGTGGAGACACTACCTGATTGGACAAAAATTTGAACTAAAAACAGACCACTGTGGTTTGCAACACATTTTTACGCAAAGTGACTTGAATGTGCGACAAAGGATTTGGTCAGAACTGCTTAGCGAATATGATTTTGAGATTACTTACATAAAAGGAACAATGAAAAGAGTGGAATATGCATTGAGTCCAATACCACACATATTTTTTGTGATACCTATTTAGACAAATATTCGAGAAAATATTCTAACTATATAGTGGGATGATGACTGGTATAAATAGGTTAAGGAAAATGTCAAAAAAAACACCATGTTGGTACCGAAGTTTGAAGGATATGCATTGGACAATGACGGATTGATGAGGTATAATAACTAGATTTACCTACCACCTAACGATGAATTGAGAAGTTTGATATTAAATGAAGCTTATATTGTAGTGTACATGGCTCATCCAAGAGTCATGAAGATGAGGGAAAACCTTAAGCCCTTATTCTTCTAGAAAGGAATGAAGTCAAACATAGTTAGATACGTGGAAAGGTGTCTATAATGTCAGTAAGTGAAGGTTAAACATAGACATATGACAGATTACTACAGCCCCACACTATTCCAAAATCGAAATGAGAGGTCATTTCGATGGAATTTATTATGGGATTGTCACTGATGACAAGGAGGCATGACTCGATTTTTTTGGTAGTTGACACTCTGACGAAGAGTGTACATTTTATTCCTATGTGTATGATGTATCAAGCACCAGACATAGCTAGATTTGTTTATCAACGATATTGTGAGATTGCATGGCATGCCTAAAAGGATCATATTTGACTGAGGATTAGTGTTTACAGGACGATTTTGGACTAGTTTTCGAGAGGCCTTGGGAGCCCAACTTAACTTTAGTACAACTTATCACCCTAAGACAGATGGGCAGACAGAAAGAAAGAACCAAATTCTAGAAGATATGTTGTGTATATATGTGATGGACCAACAAAAGCATTGGGAAGAGTTCTTGCCACTGGTAGAGTTTTCATACAACAACATCTATCATAGTACCATTAAGATGGCATCTTTTGAGTTTCTTTATGGGAGACCATGTCAGACACCATTGAGCTGAGATAGACTTGAGGATAGGGTCCTAGTAGGACCAGAAGTGATCCAAAAAATGGAAGAACAAATGAAAATGATAAGAAAAAGGATTAAATAAGCACAAGATCGACAAAAGACTTATGTTGATGCACATCATGTTGACTGTAATTATGAATATGGAGACCAAGTTTTCTTGCGGGTGAAACTATACAAGAGCTCGATTAAATTTGGAAAGGGTGATAAACTCTCTCCTAGGTTTGTGGGACCTTTCGAAGTTGTGGAAAGAAAGGGACTCATGGCATATCTACTAGCCTTTCCTAATTCTTTGAGGGGTATGAACGATTTTTTTCATGCATATGTTTGAGTATTTCATTTATGCATATGTGATATATGATTGATTATATTATGATGTTGTTTAGGAATCTTTGACAGTGTTTCGTTGATGGATTTAGGATGAATATTGCTTGATAATATGACTCACATAAGGATTAAAGGGGCCATGCATGTGGATCAGATATTGAGGGAGAGGTGTGGAAGCATCCCTGACATAGCCTACTAGCACTCCTGTTGTGACTCAAATTGTATGTTAATGATTACCTAGTTCGATAGATCAACAATGTTGTGAGGGAAGAATGAGACAGTCGCTCACAATGATTTCTATGGGGTGCACAATAAGGCAGGTTACTTATTTCTTAGAAGCCCTTAGTCTCTCAAAAGATCGCCTGGATGGAGTATTGACTCCAAGGGTTGGACAACTACCAAAACCAGTCAAAGGCGAGTGACACCCTTGGAGCATGAAGTTCGTCTTAAAAGGAACATTGTGTAATTAAAAAATTCAATCAAAGGCGAGTGGTACCCTTGGATCACAAAGTGCATCTTGAAGGGAACATCACGTAATTACAAATTTAAATCAAAGGCGAGTTGTACCCTTGGAGCACATAGTGCATCTTGAAGGGCACGTCACACAATTTAAAAATTGAGTCAATGAATCTAGGTAGCCTAGAAAACTTTGAGAGAAGGTTAAACCTTGTAAAATCTTGAGCACCATGGAATTAATTAATTAAAGAATTAATTTATTAATCATAATCCCTAGGGTTCTAAGCCTTTGCAAATAAAAATTTAATTAATCCTAAGTCTAAGTTAGTGAGAAGACTAAAAACTAATTTTATAAATTAAATAATAAGGGAATGAAATAAAACAATTTAAGAAATCAATGAAAAATAAATATAAAGAGTGATTTAATACACATATGTTCAAGTAACTACCAAATTGAAATTTAAGGTGAAAATGGAATAAATCTAAAGGAATGGGTACGCATAGAAAGGAATCTAGAGTCTAGTTAACAATAGTCTAACTAGGAGAAGATTCCTATTTTAACTCAACTTAGTTTTAGAAAGGCATCAGTCATTAATTGGAAATAAAGGGAATAAAGGGACAAATATGAGTTATTTTAGGAGCACTTTTAGGATGGGTGAGGGAAATTAACTTTTATTAAAATAAAATATGGATTTAATTGGGAAAATGGGGGAGAGGGTGACAAGTGTATGGGGGAGATAATTCTAAACTATTTTAATTAAAAAGAAAATTAAATGTGCAAGTGGGGATGAGTTATGGGAAATTTCTATAAAACAAAAGGTTGAGTTGAGAGATGGGGCACATGGGTTATGAGTAAAGTTATGCTGCAGAAATTTTGATTGGTTTTACTTGTGAGGGTTGGGATACCCAACTTGAGAAAGAGTTGTGGCTCTACATTGTGAGGCAATATGGCATCTAGAGGATTTCTGGTTGTGTGTGTGTGTGGCCCCTTTGTGGATCAAGGGGATAAGGGGGAAGAAGAGTACCCCTAGCGTTGGCTGGGAAGTGTCGATGAATTATAGATGGTTAGAAAGTAGGAGGGAGGAGGAATTTCAATTGTCTTAGGACATCTTCAGGACCTCCTTCAATGGTTACGGTATTTTATCCGAGTTGAATTTGTAATTTTCTTAAGTTTAATTGTAAATTAGAGTTCTTGAATTTTCCGACTGTGAATGTAAATCTGATTTTTGTAAGAGGAACTGGAATATTTCCCGTGTAATTGATCATGTAATAAATTTTTGATTATATCTCTCAGCTCCCAATGTGCATGGAAGCATCTATAACCCCGCCTCCAGTCTTACTTATTATCTTTGTGTGATGTGCTTTGCATGATCAACCTACTAGATATGGGTCACCACTTGACCTTGGAATGCTTTGTTTGTCGTTTGTTATTTTTAATAGAAATTACATTGGGTGTGTATTTATATTTTTTTATGGAACAAATTTGGTACTATAAAGTGCATTGTTGGTATGATTATCGTAACTTGAATGGTCTCGTCATTTTCATGAACATTCTAATATGTTATGAATTGTTGAAATATTAGATTGCTACCATAAAAGAGTTCTAGTATTTCTCTGTTGAAAATGAATCTTTTTTGGCTCTCATTAACTCCATCCTAGAGGTTGGTTGTGAATACTTAGCAGTGGGTTTTACCATCGAATTATTAACTCAACAGCCTATATCCTCCCTCCATAAACTTTGATCTTACTGTATACCCAACATTTCAGTTGAACCTGTATACTCAACTGATCACTATATTCCCTTATCATCGTCTGAACGAGTTCATTTCCCGGTGTCGACCCTCTTTAAAA
Source organism: Picea engelmannii (assembly GCA_009831015.1). Classification (NCBI taxonomy): domain Eukaryota; kingdom Viridiplantae; phylum Streptophyta; class Pinopsida; order Pinales; family Pinaceae; genus Picea; species Picea engelmannii. Next base: position 557,814 of record ML777606.1, on the reverse strand, counting down.
TACCAACGCTCAAGCCTAGGTTGTATTGGTTGCCTCCCCACCCTTTCTAGCACTAAACCATATGCGGTTGTATTGGTGGATTGATAAGCACCTCAAGCGCATGCCTATGCACACTGCTTTATTACAATCACTCACCCTTATAACTTTGTACATTCACTAAGTATCCCTGTAAGCACAATAGATTTCATAGTAGCCCCCACTCAACATATTTCCCATCACTGGCTGCTCCATTTTATAGCAGGTGTACAAGCATATGAAGTGTTTGTTCCAACCCAAAGTATAGTCTTGATTTAAGAGGATCCGACTTTCTGTCTTCATCAGCCCATGCACTTACATGCGAGAGCCATTTGAGTCAATTCAATTATGTCAGCCAACTCTGGATCAGCTTTGCTTAAAGCCTATAGTTTTGACCTTTCCCCAAAGCATAGTTACCATAAAATTGATAACTCCTTACCTTACATCCAATAGCCTATAGTAGGGTTTTGTCAGCTAATCTCTGTGTTTTTTTTTTAAACCTCTATGTCCTTAACCTCTTCATTTTTAAAAATTTGCTCAGCATTGTAAACTTACCTCTATGTTTTTTTAAAAAACTTTGCGTCCTTAACCTCTGTGTTTTTAAAACTTCACCCAGTAATATAAACTTACCTCTGTGATTGCGCTATCTTGTCTATTGTAAACTTACCTCTGCGATTTCACCATCTGGGTGATTGTAAACTTACCTCATCGATTTCACCATCTAGGCGATTGTATTCTTCCTCTGCATTTTAGATTGGGAATTGTAAACCTACATTTATTTCTATGCTCAGAGATTTTATCTCTTTTATCTCTGCATTTTCACCAATTATTTTTCCTTGCCTTTGTTCTTTCACCCAACAAATCATCCAACATTACCTCTGCATTTTGGAAAGTTATTCCTCTGTTTTTTCATAGAGTTTACCTATGTGATTTTTCTAATGTATCTCAACGTTGTTGTCTATGGATTGGAATGAATAATTTATCCACTTAGATTTAGAATTCTCAAGGGCTTGCATTATTTGACTTATGTTTGTGCATGAGAGGGTTGTGGTGCAAGTTCTCTATTCATATAAGAAAGGTAGTCGGTAAATTCAATGCACAGTTGATTATGTTAGATGGTTGTTGCTTAATTACCATTTTTTTTACAACCTCAAACCTATGCTCCCTTCTCATAGCAAAATTATCCTCCTATAATTGTATTGTTGGTGTCCTCTCTATAAATCATTGCTTATGTGTGTAGTTTAATTTTGCGCCATAAAAAAATAAATTGATAATTATTTTGCACCATGATATAAAAGATAGTTGTGGATTGTCATGTGTGTAGTTTACATTTTGTGCCATAAAAATTTACTTGATAATTATTTTTCATCATGATATAAAAGAGATGTATGGATGGTCATGTGTGTAGTTTACTTCTTGTGACACTAAAAATGTTAATGAACAAATGATTGAGCGATTGATTTCCCTTGCGCCATGGTTTATATTGATGATTAAGTAATTAGATTGCTTGCTCTATGGACTAATAATGATGCCTAAATGATTACACTTTAGATTACTCACGTACATTGTAACAATGTTGATGTATGATTTCCTAAGTGCTTAGATTAATTGCACACATTGTAATGATGTTGATTTATGTTTAATTAGGTATTTAGATCACACACGTGCCTTTAAAATAATGTGGACTTATTGTTGAATTTAGTAATTGATTAAATCACACGCCTCGAAATAAAATAGATTCTTGCTTGTGCCATGAAAATAAAATAAATTTGATTACACTTGCACCTGAACTTATGTTGTTATATGATTGAGTTAGTAATTAAATTCTCTTGCTCCATGAACAATAATGAGGTTGATTGAGTGAGCTAGTTGGTTTTCGACTTGACTGTGTTAGTGGGATGTAGACACCTCCTTGTTCCTGAGAACAATCGCCAGCCCTGAGACCTTAAATGGTCAAAATCAATTGGATGAATCTTGGGCTTGAGCGTTTCTTATGTGTCCTGGAGGTCCTAACCTTGCAGGGTAGGTTGGGCGGGTAGTAATTTTAATATTCAGTATCTCGTTGCTCATTGTTTATAAATTTCTTCAAGTTGATTGTGATGTGTTGAGATGCATCGTTATTTTTATGTGTATGTGTCGCTATCCTTTATGTTGATCCATTGGTTGCATCATTATTGATTACAATGATGAGTATATTATGATGCTTTTACTTATGATGTTGTAGATTATGTGCTTCTATGAATTTTGTTGAAGCTAATTTTCTAATGCTTTAAAAAAATAAATTACCTTTTTTGCTTGGCTTTCCTAGTCGTAATGGAGGGGTCGTTACACATGCACTCTATGGTTGAGACTAAGTTGATTTCTCTCATAGATTACATTCTTATTGGATATGTGTTAAGCCCTAGATATAGCCACATACAAAGCCCCATGTTTTGTACTAAACCCTTTATTAATCCCTAGATATTGAATTATTATATTTCTAGTGTTATATTTGTATGTCGACTATAACCCTTCATTTCACCCTTTCATTATAATTGTACCATTTTTCTCCTATATATATAACATGCAGACCTAGTCTTAGGATCATATCATCTCATCTCATATTTTATTATGAATTGGATATATTGTAAAAGGAGGTTTCCCCCTCTAAGTGGATTGTAATCATTGAATTTTTATCATTTTTAAGGTATTGGATCATAACATTTGGTATACAAGAAATGATTCTAGGTTTTTTTTTTTCTCTAAGCACATCATCTTATAATTTTCTCTATAACTTTTTTGATGGGTTGCTATACTTTCATAGATACATCCTATGAAATATAGGGTTTTTAACCCATCCTGAATTTAGTTTTAAACAATTCATCTTGCGATTTTCTCTATAACTGGTTTTTTGAGATGATTCATATAGTGAATGTAATACCCCAGTTTTGATTCCCCATATTAAATAATGTATTTTGTTAATTTATGAAATGTCTGAGTTCCCAAACAATTAAAAGAGGCCAGAGTGCATAATAAATGTAATGTTCTGGTCATTATTAATAATAAAATACATTGTTGGTTGCTAGATAGACAAGGACAAGAGTTATAGTCGGATATGATTCCATGAGAGAGGGGGATTAAGGGCCTGAGTCTTTTATTATATTTTATTTACCCATAATTTCCTTAATTGAGATAAGTGGTTACATGAGCTTCTTGGGGTAAAGTTGTGTGGTTATTTATTTCCAAGAAATATATAAACCCATCTCTGGTTTGTTTGGGGGGTTCTTACTCTTCATTTTTTTCTCTCTCTCTCAATTCACTCTTTCACAATTTCATCATTTGTTTCTCATTTGATGAATCCTCATTCATTCGTGTTCTAATATTTGGGACATGAAGGGGAAATTGTTGAGGAAGAAGCCATTTTTTTCTAGTTGTAGTAATGATTGATGTATTCCAACCATGAATTTGTGTCTGCATGCTAGAGATGCATTGGAATGTACTAGATTGTATTCATAGTTGTGAGTCCTGAGAGTCCCAGCATGAATATTCTTGACCAGAGGCACTGGAGCCTTGGAAGGAGGTAGACAAACTGAGGGACTGTGTGTAACACCTCGGGTTTTGAGCCCCATATAAAATAATGTATTTTGTCAATTCATGAAAGGCCAGAGTTCCCAAACAATTATCAATATGCCAGTGTGCCTAAGAAATGTAATGTTTCGATCATTATTAATATAAAACGCATCATTGGTTGCTAGATGGAGAAGGACAAGATTTATAGGGGGATATGATTCCACATGAGAGGGGACTTAAGGGGATAAGTATTTATTTTATATTTTATTTACCCATTTTCTTTAATGGATAATAGAAGTTATGTGAGATTATTAGGAGGAAGGCTAAGTGGTTCCTTGATTCTAAGAACTAAATAAAACCATCTTTGGTCTAGGGTGGGGGTTCCTTTATTGATTTCTTCTTCTTTCACTCATTCATTCATGAACTCGTTCACTAATTTACACCTTCATTTTGTCCTTTTTCATTCACTCTTTCACCCACTCTTCCTTCCTCATTCGTGTTTGGCTTGGGATTTGGAAACGAATTGTTGAAGAGGAGCCACGGTTTTGTTGGTTGTAGATACTGTTGGTGTATTCTAGACATGAATTAAGGCTTGCATGTCTGATATTCTTTGGCCCGTGTTCATCTTTGTTCACAACTATGAATCCTGAGAGTCCAAGAAAGGATATTGTTGGCCAGAAGCACTAGAACCCTAGAAGGAGGTGGACAACCTGAGGGATTGTGTGGCAGAGAAGGGGGTCCATTCTCTTGGGTTGTGCAGGCTGGGTAGAAGAGATCTGGTGTACTTGGATTGTTGTGGGTGTTGATAATTTTATGAGAGCTTGCGTGCTGAATTGTTTGGGAAGTCTAGTCACACTCGTGAATCATCCTTGTGGGTTCATAGCCCTGTCTCGGTGATGACACTATTTCTAAGACTTAGAAAAATAGTGTCTATGGTTAGGTGGAACTTCCTTGGTCTACAGACAGTTGGTGTATTGTTTCAAAGAATATAAGTGCTCTCTGTTATGGTTATTTACCTGTGTATGATTTATTCCATTGCGTATTTAATTATCTTTGAATTCAATATTTAGAATACGCATGCTTGTTGGTTATCGTCGTGTATGAAATATGGTTCATTTATTTTATGTTATAGTAGGATCTTGATCTATTCATGTGTGCATTTCATGCATATTTATTAATCAAGAATGTATCATAATTCAAACTAGTTCCATAAGGGGACTCAAAGTTAGCATGCCTGACCTATGGGAGGCCGAGTACATTACAGATTAGTATTAGAGCCATGTTGAAACATTGGGTCAGAATGAGATGGATCTATTAGACAGGATCTTGTGGTTAATATCAAGTACACCTTTAATATAAAATCTCAGGATAAATGGATTTGCATAGATCACGTGGTTGCCAAAATGTCAGATATCTTCTGTAAAACATCGTGTAGTCGTGACCATTCCTTTTGAATTCGAGATCGATCACCATTATGGGATCGATGGAGATCTGGATCATCAGATCGAAAGGAACGTTATCAGAAGCCGTCCGATGGAGGAAAATAGGAGTTTGGGTAAGAATTATGACCCAACATCAGATCTGGTTGATAGATCATCAGTCATCGATCGAAGCCAAGTATGAGAGGAAGAACTTCAAAACTTTGTTTCTTCAATGATCTTGTAGGTAGGAAAATCCTGAACTGTTGAAGGCTAGAGTCGCAAATCCTTCTCGACCATCCGATCTAATGGGAGTCATGGATGGATCTCCGTCGTTGATCATGGTCAGCTGACATTGACCACTTCATGAGTTTTCACTTCGTTATTTTTAAACTTTGATGAACTGTTACAGCCCGGAGCCCTAGAGCATCGAAGTCCTTATATCCCTTTCAACCATTATATTGAGGGGAGGAGTTCAGTAATGTTGAGGGTTGTCATATATAGAAAGGGTAGAAGGATAGAAATATTTTGGAGCTTTAAAACCTCACCACTTCAGTGTTCGGTAGTTCGAGATTATGGGGGTCGTCTAGAGCAAGAAGCCCAAAGCCTGAAGCCTAGAGTTACTCACAGCCATTGGATGTGGGAGGTGTGTGAGATGTCGATTTTAGTTTAGCATTTAGCTATCCGAGAGGTAGCATGTGTTGGAGTCGGGAAACTTTTGAATCCTAGAGCTATGGAGTCCCAGATTTGATTGATGACATGGCTTGTGCCATGTCGCAGGGGGTCATGTGGGAACATGTGTCACCTGAATTCAACACCTTTTTTAGACCCCGATCTATCCATATTTTAGTGACACATGGAACACATTCCATGAGTCCACATCACCCTGGGTGACATCAATTTTCCATGTCACCACCAAGAGTATGGCCTCCAGGGGTGTCCAAGTTTTTGTAAGTGAGAAGTGTCGAAGACCAAAGTCGTAAAGGCATGAATATCGTCGATATAATATCCATTTGATACCTCTATCAACCATTGGATGAAGAAGGAGGATCAGGGTAAGTACTTAGGAGAATTGTCGCTATGGGGGAATTGAGAGACACAAGAACTGAATTTCCTAGATCCCTAGAGCATTGAATTTATGAATTGGCGGAGATTCGTCCATATCAATGTTTGATTAAGTCACAACCATTGATTTCCATTGAAGCCTCTAGATGGGGGCAGGGTCTTCCATTAAATGGGAGATCAAGTCTCGAGAGTTCAAATTTTGTTGGTAGAGTTAGTGAAGACTTTGGCAAAGTGTAGCTCTATGGAAAATTGGAAGTTGACAATAGAGAAGAGATGAAGGTCGAATTATGGAGGACTTGGTCCCAACGTCAGTCTCATGACAAGGTAAAAAGGACCTAGGAGGTAACCCATCCCTCAGTTATGTTTTTCACGCAATCTCCAATGTGTAAGAGCATGGAGAAAGGTCTTAATGAAGGATTAAGCTCATGGTTTCGAGCTGTGGTCACCTAGGGGCATGGTTTGAGGGAAGCACCTTTGCAGAATTCAATTATTTATTAGCTCCGATATCAAATTGAACTAAGATTTCATCCTTTGGGATAGAGGATTTTGAGGAAAATAATAGGGAACTTTTATGTTGTGAAGACGGATACATTGTTTCTTCATGAATTGAGAAGAAAAAGGACCTGTAGCATTGTTTGGAAAAATTTGTTTATCATGTGCTTAATTCTAACAAAATGGTCGCTTGCACATTTTTCATAATTAAGGGATGTAAATATATCAACTCAGTATAAGAATGCATATTTTATAAATGGAATAAGGTGAGGGAGCCTCCAACGATGATAAAGAGTCCAAAGGTCAAAATATCAGTGTTGGTAATGCAAAGACAAAATCCAATGGACACAAGGATAGAGGGGAGCAAGAAATATTGATAGAGACTGTATGAAGCCTAAAAATAGAAGTGTAGAGTTACAAAGTAGACAATGAGAGGCTAATGAGAGAACAAAATCAGATAAATACTCAAGTGATGCAAATCTTAAATTAGTTGCAAAGGCAAACAAAGAGGGGATCAAAATCAAAACAAGAGGAAGAAGGCGGGTATCATTAAAGAAGATATGATCATGGAAGAACTGGTTATTCAAGAAGTGATAGAAGAAATTATAGAAATCAGTCACATCCCTAATTAGCAAGGAAAATTTATGCATTTTAAGATTCCATGACTAGTCCATAAGTGTCTCTTGTTAGGCATGAACAAAGAAGTAATGAAGTGTAAAATTTATGAGGAGAGATGAGGAAGCTTAAGCCAAAATCCTTTGATGGTGAAAGGGAAAGGGAAGATGATGTTAAGGAATTGTTTCTGGGACTCAAGAGATATTTCCAATTGCATAACTATTCATCAAACCTAGAAGCCACAATTTCCACCTACCATTTACATGGGAAAGTTGTTATGTGGTGGGACCAGCTGAAGAAATTTGAGCATATTAATGAAAATAGGATCACTTCGAAGAAGTTCAAGAAGTATTTTTAGAAGGGGTACCTATCATAGCACTTCTATGACAATAAAATGCAAGATTTCTTTTCACTTAGGCTAGGAAGTGCAACCATGGCAGAGTATGAGAAAAATTTCTTGGGGTTGTTAAAGTATGTTGGGTTTATAAATTATGAGAAGGTGAAAATAAAAATGTTTTTGAGTGGATTTCCATCCTTTTATAAAGAAAGGATTCATTATGTGACCTAGATGAATGTCTATGGACTCCCGCCTATTCCAACTGGCTCATTTTGGTAGTTTTCTAGCATGGCATTGTTTTCCTAGTTTTCGAGTCCCTAACTTTCAGGGTCGTTTTGAGGCCCTAAAAAACATTTTTAGGGATTTCCACAATCATATTATACATGAAGTTAGAGTCTGACAACAACACATGTATTCCTCAAATAGATCTTTCTAACAGGCTATCATGCGCCTAAAACGAAGATCGTATGCAAAAGTTATGACCTGGGAAGTTGATGTACTAACTTACCCAAACGAGGCCCATGTGACTTTTGGTGCTTCATCTCCTAGGGTTAGGGTTTTGGAGGTCTAGGGTTTTTGACATTCATTTTTATTGTAAAAGGGCCTTCATAGCCTCATTGTAATGATCTTCTTATGAATTAGCGCAGTCATCACATCTATTCTCATAGATAAGCCACCACCATTCTAGCAAGCTTTCTTTCCACTGCATTTTACAATTTCATCTTATTTCCTTATTGAATAGAAACCAGTTTTACTGTATAATTATTATTATGTGTTAAGCATATTTTGATAAGAATCTGTATTCATTTTGTTATGCTCATAAAATCTAGATCAATGGTATCAGAGCAGTCTTCTAATTGTCATTCTTAATGCATGTCCCTAACGAGGTCAATGTACAAAGAATTGGGTCTCAAGATTGTTTCTCTTGAGGACAAAAGCTCTTGCATGCCCAAGCGACCTCTCATGGTGGGAGAAAATAAATATTAAGGGAAAGGAGATCCATTCAAATTTTTTCTTGAGGAATCCCTCACGCAATAGAGGAATGAGATGTTGGATAGTTTTGTGCAAATCCTTCGGTGGCTACCAATAGGAAACACATCTTCCTCAAGCGGAGGCACCACCCCCTTCAAGGTAAAAATAAACTTAGATATTCCTATATTTGAAGGTCAGGTAGACGTAGATGCTATAGACAAATGGTTGAATCTGCTAGAAGGTTATTTCTCTTTCCATAACTTATTGAATAGGGAAAACATTACTTTTGCGCTCCTCGAGGCCATTCCCCATAACAAATATTGGTGGGAAACTTTCTGTGAGAAAAAGGACATAGATGAACCCTCATTATTTACAATCATGGTCACCTAGGAATCCTGCAGGGATTTTAATAAGGAACAATACTAACCTGTTGGAATTTATGACGACCTGTACATAAGATGGACCATACTGCGGTAGGAAAGAGACCAAGAAGTGCTCGAGTTCAAAAATATATTCCATAACATGCACACCAAGATAGGTATCAAATATTTTGAGTGACATCTAGTGCTCATGTATCACAATGGTCTGCATAGATAAATCCAAACTGAAATGGAGTTTTTGGACATCTCATCCTTGGGTACGGCCTACCAATATGTCATCAAAATTGAGCAAAAGCTCAAAAAAAAATATGCGACAATTTGGGCTCAGGAACCCCTCACAACAAAATCTAGAAAAGGGAGGCCTCAACCTGCAGAAAAAATGATAGAGAAAAGAAGGGCAGCCTTAGGAAAACTAGTCTAGGCTACAAGTAGAGAAGGACACCGGAAATACAAATAAAGATACTGGGAAGTGGTGTGACTTCTATAAGATACCCTAGAATAACACTCCTAATTGTCACTCAAAGCAATTGCTAGTGGATCAAGTGAAATCCTCTTAATGAGATGTGGGTTTTGACTTTGAGTCAAAACAAGAAAAGGGGAGATGGATCATTGATGCAGAACCTAGTGCTACCATTGATACCACCAAGCTCTAGTCCGGTGAACCAGACGAGCTAGAGGAAAGTGAACACCTTTTTCATTCATAGATGTGGGTGAAGGATACCCCACTGCACTTCATCATTGATAACAATAGCTAGAAGAAATTCATCTCAACAGAGGTTGTCAAGCGACTCGCCCTCTCAACAATTCCGCACCCACAATCCTACATCATCGGATGGTTCCACCAAAGAAGTGACATCCGCGTTAGCCAACAATGTTGCCTATCATACGCCATCAAGCCCTTCAAATATGAGGTATTGTGTGATGTTTCCCCTCTCGAAATTTGTAATGTTTTTTTGGGCAAACCATATTTATGGAAACATCATGTTGTATATGAGTCTAGGCCTTGCAGTGTTATTATTACTTTGAACAAGAAATTGTATAGGATACCCAAGGTAGTTCCACCTAGTGTTATTTCCTTGATCTATACTAAGCAATGCAGGAAGTTCATTTCTCAGATGGGGAATTTTTTCTTCTTTGTGATTCACTTTCAGAATGAGCAAAAGATCGAAGCCAAATCCAAGGTCTCTGTGGCCAACCTATCCACACAATAGAAGTAAGTGGATAAGGTCATGGAATAATACTTGGATATATTCTCCTCACCTACTTGGGTACCTATGAACTATCAGGTCAAGCACCCCATCGATCTGACCCCTGGCGCACCGCTTCCCAATGGGCCAGTCTACCACCACTCTCTATTAGATAATGAGGAGATCAAGCAGTAGATCCAAGATATTCTCCACAAAGGACACATCTGTCCCATCACATCACCTTTTGGGAGCCCAATTGTCTTGGTATAGAACCAAGATGGAACCTAGCAAATATGCATTGATTACTAGACTCTGAATAAAATCACTGTCAGAAGCTGGTACTTGATTCCCTAAATTGATGACCTCCGTGATCAGCTCACGAGGGCCAAATACTTCAGTAACATTGATCTCAAGTTTGGATACCACCAGGTCTTGATAGAACAAACAGATGTATTGAATACCAGCTTCAAGTCAAAGGAAGGTATTTTTGAATGGTTGGTCATGCCCTTTGGTTTAACAAATTCTCTATCCACTTTCATGAGGATGATGGATGATATCCTGTGACCATTCACCAATAGTTTTGTAGTGGTGTATCTGGATGACATTCTCATTTACAAAAATACTTGGGTGAAACACTTGTAGCATATTCAATAGGTTCTCCACACCCTATCGCAACACAAGCTATATACCAACTTGGAAAAATGCTCCTTCGCCATGGATAGGGTTCATTACCTAGGCTACATCATTGATCATCATGGAATACATGTGGATCCAACCAAGATCCAATTCATCTGTGACTGGCCATCCCCAACCACACTCACTGAGCTTCAGAGCTTCTTGGCCTTGCCAATTTCTACCGTAGGTTTGTGTTGGGATTCTCCCATATTGCATGGGCTCGCAACCAAGTAAACAAGGGTGGTGGTAAGGAGAAATTTGTGTGGGTATGGTCCCAACAAAAAGAGTTTGATGATTTGAAGAAATGCTTATGCTAAGCCCCGTTACTTTCACTACCAGACCTACAACAACCCTTTGAGATCGAGACATATGATTCATACTATGTTATGGGCATCGTTATCATTTAGCATGGCCACCCTGTGGCCTATGATAGTGAGACAATATCAGATGTTGTTTGCAAGTACCCTAATTAAGATAAAGAAATGCACTCAATTGTTCAAGCATGTCTCCATTGAAGACATTACATTCTTGGGAAGGAGACAATAATCCACACTAATCATAAGCCATTACATTTCATTCATACATAAGGAAAATTGCAGAATGACCACCATCAAAAGTGGTCCACATACTTGCAGCAATTCCACCTCAACATCAAGTATAAAAAGGGAAGCACAAACTGTGATATTGATTGCCTCAACAGACCTCCCATCGTTGCACTCACCATAGGTCTAGACTCTTGCAGCCATGAGACCACTGAATGGCCCCAACTCTATGAGACAGACCCACAATTTTCCACCACCTACCAAATTTTGGGTGCAAACGTAGTTGTCACTAATTTCCATATTTAGGATGGGTTGTTGTGTCGTCTGGGACATATCTGCGTTCCATCAAGTGAGAAAGCAAATATAATATGGGAATCCCACTACTTTCGAGTGGAAGGACACTTTGGCATCGAAAAGACAATGGTGATGTTGTAGAAACATTTCTACTAGTTGAAACTTCGACAAGAGATCAACAAGTATATCAGGTCCTACACTGTCTGCACTATTTCCAAATTGACCACTAAGAAACAAGGCCTGTACACTCCTCTTCCTACTCCTAAAAATCCATGGGAATCCATCTCAATAGACTACATGTCGGGCCTCCAATCCACCAAGTGAGGAAATGACAGTTATTTTATGGTTGTTGATCACTTTCCTAAGATGGTGATTCCGGCTGCCTGCAAGAATAACATCACAGCAGAGGCCACTTCCAAGATCTTATTTGAACGAGTCTGGGTACATTTTTGGAATCCAACAAACCATTGTCTTAGATCAGAACAGTCAATTTCTTAGCACATTCTGTTTGAGCCTTTGTTCACTACTAGACACCAAGCTCACCAAATCCATGACCTTCCACCCCCAAACAGATGGCCAAACTGAGATCGTAAATCGAATGATCTTGGATATGTTGTTCATGTATAACTCCAAGCACCATCACACATGGGATGAGAGTCTTCCCTATGGTCAACATAGCTACAACTAAGCCTTGCATAACTCAACCAGTCATAGCCCCTTTCAGGTGGGGTTGGGATTCCAACCATTGGGTCCCATAGATGTTGTACTACCCCTTGCAGTCACCTCGACTGACTCATTTCCTGCTCCAAATGAAGATGAAAAAGCCACCCAGTACATTGAGTGGATCCATCACATCCTCCAACAGGTTCAAGATATCCTACAAAAGTCCAATGACAAGTACAAGTAATGCCATGATCAACACCGAGTGCCACATAAGTTTTAGGTGGGAGACAAAATTTGGTTGCACTTGCAGAAAGAACACCTTATGAGACCCCATCATAAACTTTTTCCACTTTGTTATGGGCCATACATCATCACCAAGGATATGGGAGATAATGATTTTGAGCTCAAAAATCCTCCTTTCCTTGGCCTGCATCTAGTATTCAATGTGGATCTCCTTCGACCTTATTTCCACCATTATTGGACACCTTAAAGATAGCATAACAACTAACACCCACATAGATCAACCTCGACTACATACAACAGGCATCCAATGATCATATTGTGGAGAAACAGGTCAAGGACACTCACCAACAAATGATCCATATTTATTGAGTTCTCAAAGTAGGGCAGCTCCTGTACCAAGGCAAGTGGCTCACCCAGGGCCAAATTCAGTAGACATTTCCTCATCTAATGGGAGAAATCAATGAAATGGAGACCATTTCTATTATTGGGGGAGGATTGATCCAGATGGATGTCAGTGGCTTCCCACCTGTTCTAACTAGCTCATTTTGGCAGTTTTCCAGTGTGGTAGTTTTTTCCTAGTTTTTGGGTCCCTGACTTCTGGGGCCGTTTTGAGGCCCTAAACAACGTTTTTGGGGCTCACCACAATCAAACTATAGACAAATTTAGAGTCTCATGGAAACATGTGTAGTCCTCAGATAGATCTTTCCAACGGGATATCGTGTGCCTAAAACGAAGATCGTATGCAAACATTACGACCCTGAGAAGTTGATGTACTAACTTACCCAAACGGGGCCCACATGACTTTTGGCGCTTCATCTCCTACGGTTAGGTTTTTGGATGTCTAGGTTTTTTGACATTCCTGTTTATTGTAAAAAGGGACTTTAGATCCTTATCATAATGATATTCTTGTGAATGAGCACAACTGTCACATCTCTTCTCATAGATAATCTGCCACCATTCTAGCTAGCTTGTTTTCCGCTGCATTTTACAGTTTCAACTTATTTCCTTATTGAATAGAAACCAATTTTATTGTATATCTATTATTCTATGTTAATCATATTTTGATAATAATCTCTATTCATTTCGTTCAACTCATAAAATTTGGATCAATATAATGACCCCAAGACCTTGACTAAGACCATTAGGAAGGCTAAGTACCTGTATGAGCAAGGCCATGGCAGAGAGTCTTTGCATAAATATTGGAAGGATAAGAGGAAGGAGAAGTCTTATCAAAGGAATAAAGGATTCAAACCTCCTTTCAATAGAAATGAACCTAATAAAAATCATCAAGACCAATATGCTAAGGATGAATCCAAGAAATAAGACTCCTTGGGAAAAAGGGGAAGACCACCAATCCAATGTTGGGGATGCAAAGAAGATCACATGTACAAGGATTTACCACATAGAAAGGATAGGGTGAATACCATGCACAAGATCCAAGAGGATACAATAGTAGAATACATGGGAAGGATTTATACAGCCTTAGATGATCGACAAGTAGAGTACCAATCCAATATGATCGAGGTGGAAGGTAAGATCATAAATAAATCTATTGATATTTTAATTGATTCAAGAGAAAGGAATTGTTACATTGATCCTAATATAGTGGATAGATTAAATTTGGAGAAAAGTAAGCTTGGAAAATCAATTTTGGTTCAGCTAGCCACTAGAGCCAAAAGGATAATGCATGATACGGTCGGATATTGTTCCATAAGTCTTAATGGTTTGAATACTAATGTTGATCTAAATATTATACCATTGGGGTGTTATGATATTATAATTGGAATGGATTGGTTGGAAAAGCATCATGCTTTCCTAGATTTTCATAGCAAGACATTTACATGTCTTGATGGATATGGAAAATAGAGAACTATGAAAGGAGTTCCAAGACCCATCTCTATAAGGGAAATTTCATCCTTACAGTTGAAGAGATGTTTCAGAAAAGGATGTCAATTGTATGCAGCCCATGTGGAGGAGTTAGAAAAGACAAAGGGGTCATGCCTTGAAGAATTCTTGATACTACAAGAATTTGAAGATGTATTCCAAAAAATACCAGTGTTTCCACCAAAGAGAGATAGATTTCTCTATTGATTTAGTGCCACGGGCTTCCCCAGTATCAAAAATACCTTACAGAATGAGTACAACATAATTAAAATAATTACAAATGCATTTGGAAGAATTGTTGAAGAAAGGGTATATACATCCAAGTGTTTCACCTTGGGGAGAACCAATACTCTTTGTCAAAAAGAATGATGGAACTTTGAGACTATGTATTTATTTTTGACAATTGAATAAATCCACTATAAAGAACAAGTACCCTCTACCCAAAATTGATGACCTCTTTGATCAGCTAAGAGGGGAAAATATATTTTCAAAGATAGAGTTGAGATCAAGGTACCATCAGGTAAAAATCAACGAAGAATACATAAATAAGATAGCCTTTCGAACTAGGTATGGACAATGTGAATTTGTAGTGGTGCCATTTGGACTTTCCAATGAACTTGTTGTTTTTATGTGATTAATGAATGGCATATTTAGAAATTATTTGGACAAGTTTTTCATTGTATTCCTGGATGACATACTTGTCTATTCTAAGTCAGAAGAAGAGCATGGACATCACCTAAGATTCGTATTGCAAGTGCTGAGGGAACATTAATTGTATTCCAAGTTGAGTAAGTGTTCCTTTTACCAAGAATAGATCCATTACCTAGGACACATTATTTCATAACAAGGTATAATAGTAGATCTAGAGAAGGTTGAAGCCATTAGATGATGGCCATCACCCAAGAATGTTTCAGAAGTCAGATATTTTATGGGATTAGTTGGTTACTACAGAAGGTTTATATCAAGGTTCTCTAAGATTTCTCATCCCATCACTTCTTTTCAATAGAAGGGAATTAAATTTGAATGGACATATGAGTGTGAAGAGAACTTTAATCTATTGAAAGAATTACTTACTAGTGCACTTGTTTTAAATATTGTTGACCCAAATGAAATTTTTATGGTATGTACAAATGCATGTAAGGAAGGGATTGGTGGATTCCTCACTCAAAATGGACATGTAATTAGTTATGAGTCTAGAAAGATTAAATAAAATGAGAGGAACTATTCCACACATGAATTGGAACTTTCTTCCGTTGTTCACACATTAAATATATGGAGGCATTATCTCATGGGAAAGAGATTTGAATTAAGAATAGACCACAGTGATATGAAGTATATTTTTGGACAACCAACTTTGAATGCTAGGAAAATAAGATGTATGGAAGTTTTAAGTGAATACGACTTTGATATCAAGCATATCAAAGGAAAATAAAATAAATTTGTTGATGCACTTAGTAGAAGAGTACATCTCTTGCATTATACAACTGTTAGTATGCATCAATCAAACTTGAAGAGGAGAAGTTTAGATGGTGTTTTCACAGATCAACATTACCTAAAGGTAAAGGAAAGCTTACACCAAGAATATGTACAACAAAAAATGAAAGAGTATGAAATGAAGGAAGATGGATTACTTATGCATACAAATAGAATTTATGTTCCTAGTTCTAGATAACTTAGGAATTTGGTATTAAAGGAAATGCATAATGCTCCATATGTCAGACATCCTCATTACCCAAAAACAATTATAGCAATAAGAAGAGAATTCTTTTGGCTAGGAATGAAAAAAGATGTTTTTTATTACATTTCCATATGTATGGAATGTCAAAGAGTGAAGGCTGAGCATGGGAACCTAGAGAGTTTTCTACAACCATTACCAATTCTGGAGAAGAAGTAGGAAGTGGTAACCATTGATTTTATAACTAAAGTGCCCAGGACAACAAGACGCCATGATTCAATCATGGTAGTGGTTGATAAATTGACAAAGGTTTCTCATTTTGCCCCTGTAAAAATGACTCATACTATAACTAACATTGCAAAAATTTACATGAGGGAGATTTCTAGGTTGCATGAGATACCTGAGACAATTGTCTCAAATAGATACAGAAAGTTTACTTCAAATTTATGAAGGGGATTGTTGGTACAAATCTTAACTTGAGCACAACATACCATCAACAGTCAGATGTGAAGACAAAGAGAGTCAACCAAGTAATTAAAGATATGTTAAGAACATACGTGATGTATAAGCCAGCTAAGTGGGAATATTACTTGCACTTGGTTGATTTTTCATATAATAATGGGTATCAAGCTTCATTGAAAATCATCCCATTTGAAGCCTTGTATGGTAGGAAATGCAATACTCCCATGATTTGGGAAAACCTATCAAATAGAGTGGTACTTAGGCTAGAATTGCTCAAGGATATGGAAGACAAGATGGTTAAGATTAAGAAGAATTTAAAGGTAGCTCAAGATAGATAGAAAATTTATGTAGATAAGAGTAGAAAAAATAGAGAATTTAAAGTGGGGGAGAATTTTCTTTTAAAAGTGAATCCCAAGAAAAGAGCTTTGAAGTTGTGTAGTTGTACAAAGCTGGCAGCCAGATTATGTGGTCCATTTGTGATATTGGACATAATAGGGTTAGTTGCATACATGCTTGCATTACCTACTTCCATGAATGCACATAATGTATTTCATGTCTCTTTACTAAAAAAATATGTACATGGTCCTAACCATGTTATTGATTTCCATCTAATTCAGGTAGAGACAAAGGGAAACTTTCCAGTCCAACCAGTGAAAATATTGAACAAAAAATTCAAAATTCTCTGGAATCGAGTTATAGAGATGGTAAAAGTCCAGTGGACCTGCTATGGTCCTAAGGATGCTACTTGGGAGCATGAATATGCCATGCGGGCAAAGTACCTGCAACGTTTTGAATAAATTTTTCAAAATTTGTTATGTTTTGTATATGCATTGAGGACAATGCCAAAATAAGGGGAGGGGTTGTAACACCCCAGGTTTTTAGCCCTGTATTAAATAATGTATTTTTTTAATTCGTGAAAGGCCATAGTGACCAAAAAATTATTAAGAGGCCATTGTACCTGGGAAATGTAATGTTTTGATCATTATTAATACAAAACACATCGTTGGCTGCTAGATGGAAAAGGACAAGTGTTATAGGGGGCTATGATTCCACAAGAGAGGGGGGTTAAAGGGATAAGTATTTATTGTATATTTTATTTACCCATTTTTTTAATGGATAATAACATTTACGTGAGCTTCTTGGGAGGAAGGCCAAGTGGTTCCTTGATTCCAAGAATTACATAAACCCATCTTTGGTCTAGGGTGGAGATTCTTCTGTTGGTTTCTTCTTCTTTCACTCATTCATTCACACACTCATTCACTAATTCACACCTCCATTTCATCCTTTTTCATTCATTCTTTCACCCACTCGTACTTCCTCATTCGTATTTGGCTTGGGAAGTGGAAATGAATTATTGAAGAGGAGCCATGGTTTTTTTGGCTGTAGATACTACTCGTGTATTCCATCCATGAATTAAGGATTTCATGTCTGAGATGCTTTGGCCTTTTTTCAACTTTGTTCAGAGTTGTGAATATCGAGAGTCTGAGCATGGAGATTCTTGACCAGAATCACTAGAGCCTTGAAAGGAGGTGGACAACCTGAGGGACTGCGTGGCAGAGAAGGGGTTCCATTCTCTCGTGTTGTACAGGCTTGGTAAAACAAATATGGTGTACTTGGATTGTTGTGGGTGCTAAGAAGCATGTGAGAGCTTGAGTTTTGACTGGTTTGGGAAGCCGAGTGACACTATGGAACCATCCTCGTGGATTCATAGCCATGGATCGAGGGTGACACTGTTATTGATACTTGGAACAACAGTGTCTACGGTTGGGTGGAATGTCCTTGGTCTACAGCCAATTAGTGTCTTGTTTCGGAAAATATAATTTCTTTCTATTGTTGTTATTTACCTGTGTATGATTTATTTTGTTGTGTATTTACTTATCTTTGAACTCGATATTTAGAATATGCATGTTTATTGGTTATTGTTGTGCATGACATATGGTTCACTTCTTTTATGCTATAGTATAATCTTGATATTTTCATGTGTACATTTCATGCATCTTTATTAATCAATAATGTATGAGAATTCAAATTAGTTCCAGAAGGGGACTCAAAGTTAGTGTGCCTGACATTTGGGAGGTTGGGTACGTTTCATTCTCTTGGGTTGTATAGGCTAGAGAGAAGAGAGTTCGTGCAATTTGGATGGTTGTGTGTTGAGAAACATGTGAGAGCTTAAGTGCTGACTGATTTGGGAAGTTGAGTGACACCTTGGAACTGTCCTTGTGGATTCATATCCCTGACTCGAGAGTAACCTGCAGTTGATATTTACAATAGTAGTGTTTATGGTTGGGTGTAACGTCCTTCATCTACAACCATTTGGTGATTGGTTTTAACAAAGATAAGTGTTATTGTTATGTTTTTCTCTACTTGAGTATTTATTTTCGATGTATATTAATTATTATATCCGAGATTCATTTTCATAATATGCTTGCTTGTTTATTATCATTTTCAATGGCATATTTTCCATTTGCTTTATGATTTAGTATGAATCTTGATGATTGCATGTTAGTATTTCATGCTTCTTTATTAATTAAATCTCATAATAAATTTGGAATCATTTTTGAAGTGTTTAATTTGAAGTAGCATGCCCAGGCCTGTAGGTGGATGTGTATGTTACAGATTGGTATTAGAGCCCTAGTTTTCAACATTGATATTATATGGGCCGATTAACATAGCACCAAGGATGATTTTAAGGATGGAAATTTGTTTTAAAATGTAGAAACCTTGGAGAATATTACTAATCCTTCATATGTCAACTATAAATGCTTGGCGATATATTTTTTTTAATATTCAAATTTCTAAGTATTTTATATAGTTTTTATAAAATTTTGGCAATTTTTAAGGTAAAATAATTTTATCCTATAGAATATGGGCGAACCATTTTTAAAATAGCGAATCTCGTTTTTGGAAAAACCATGGAAAATTATCCCATGAGAGAAATTTAGCACCTAAAATCATCCATGCATAGAACATAGCTAAAATTTGGAGAAATGTAGTTGCAGAGGATGTCTACAATTTGTTTGTTGAAATTATTACAGTGAAATTAGAAAATTATAATGGTTAATTTGAAAGAATTAAGCCCAAGAGTTAAAAATCCTCATGTTTTAATATCCAATTGAAACGATTTGGGTCTGTAGATGGCCTAATTTAAATTTATATCTCTTTCATGGTGAAAGTGGAAGAAGTTGGGTCAAATTCGGCGAAATTGGGCAAAAGCCCCAAATTTTACTTAATTTCATGAGGTATTCGACATGTGGGAATCGAATTACAAGTATTGAGGTCACAAATATTGTTATAAGACCTAAAATTGACCATATTAAGTAGATACATAGTTTCTGTGGTGTCCATTGAAATAATTTTGAAATATTTTAATTTTAGGCATATTTGGAAAATTAGGAAAAATTGGGGATTTTTTCATACTGTGCCGTCAACCTAACGTGGAAGCCACGTCTCAGATGACATGGAAGACAAATTATGTGTATTTCCATTGTGGAAAGGCCATGGTGGTAGGTACACGGTGGGATGGCAGCATAGGTGGCAGGCGGCCTAGCACCACGGTGGTGGGCAACCTCCTTCCCAGAGAAACTTGTAGCCAGACCCACGAAACTAAATTGTGTCGGTAGGTGAGTGAGGTTAGGCTAACCCAAGGAGAGAAGGGAGGGTGGGAATAATGCATGGATGTGTAATACGTCACCCCCATACAAAACCTTGGTTAGGTTTTGTGGCCCCTCCCTAATATGTTAATGGTTAGACATGCTTGGGGGGCCACAATGCGACATGGACCATCAATCATCGTTGGCGTCCTCATATCGTAAATCGTCCGATAAAAAGGACGTGTAAATTCACATGAAAATGGTGAATGGGTGCATATATGTCCTACCCATTCCTGCAACCAAATGAATGAGTGTCATGGACCGTGGGGCCCACAAAAGATCAAATGTTTTAACTATGCACGCCTATAGAGGAAGGAGTTAAGGGACGAGAGGGAAAGGCCATGGTCGGCGGAGGCTGATGAGGAACCACTCCAAATTTATAGGTGGACTTGGTATTATATGTTAGCATCCAATTCAACACAAGTCAGCTAAATTTCAAATAAATTATAAAAAAATAATAGAAATCACCAAACAAATTGTGTTTTTCCAAGTCAGTTACTTGTAGGCCATTTTAGAAGGCCTAGACGACATTTTTGAGAAGTCAAATTTGAAATTGTATGTCCTCTCAAAACACATATTGTTTGCATCCCAAATAATATAGCTTAGAGAGAGATTTATAATGGTTTAAACCATTCATCAAACAAAGTTAGTATGAGGGATTTACAACCCAAACTGTGGAGGGTCAATTTTAACCCCCAGTTAACTTTTGAGAGCCATAAATTTCATCTCAAATATCAGACTTGGGAATGAGTATAGTCACTGGAGAGATGATTTAGAGGAGAATAACTTGTAATTACTATATTTTGGAGAATTATTCATAAATTGTGCAGAAAAAGGACATGTAGCATTAATAAACAATTTTTTATGATATGCATATTTCTAACAAAAATGGTTTCTTGCATATTTTGTAGAATTAGGGGGTGTAAACATATCATTTTAGGATACGAATGCATATTCAAGAAATGGAGGAAGGAAATGGATCTTTCACTCATGATAAATAATCCAAACAACAAAATATTAGTGTTGGTAATGTAGAGACAATCAAATGGACAAAATGACAAAGGGGAGCAAGAAACATTAATAGAGACTATGAGAAACTTAAGAATAGAAGTACAAAGATACAAAGCAAATAATGAGGGGATGATAAGAGAAAAAATTCGGATAAATTCTCAATTTATACAAATGATAAATCAGTTGCAGAGGTAAGGAAATAATGGGTCAAACTCAAGACAAAAGGAAGAGGGTAGATATCATAAAAAAAGAGATAACTACAAAAGATATGTTTATTCAAGAAGTGCTATCATAAATCATAGACACCACACCCCTCTTTACTCAACAAGAAAATTTTATGTATTTGAATATTCCATAAGTAGTCCATAGGTGTCTCATGTTAAGCACCAAAAAACAAGACATGAATTGGATAGTTTGCAAGGAGAGATGATGAATCTTGAGCCACCATACTTTGATGATAAAAGAGAAAGAGAAGATTATTTTGAATCATGGTTTCTTGGACTTGGGAGGTATTCTCAATTTCAAAACTACTCATCAAATATAGAAGCCATAATTTCCACTTACAATTTACATGGAAAGGTTATTATGTGGTGGGATGATATTAAGCAAGTTGAGCACATAAATGAGGACATGATCACTTGGAAGCACTTCAATGAATATTTCCAGAATGAGTACCTTTCAGATAACTTCTATCACAAGAAAATGCAAGAGTTATTTGAACTTAAGCTGGGAAGCATGAACATGACAAAGTGTGAAAATAAGTTCTTAGGACTGCCAAAGTATCTGGGGTTTATAAAAGATGAGAAAGTGAAATACAAAGGTTTTTGAGTGGACTTACTTCATTTTATAAAGAGAATATTCAATATGATGATCCCAAGACATTATTTGAGACCATTAGGAAGGCTAAGTATCTATATGAGCAAGGAAAGGGAAAAGAGACTTTCTAGAAATATTGGAAGGATAAGAAGAAGGACAAGGCTGGTCATAGAAAGAGAGGATTTGAACCTCCTTTCAATAGAAATAGCCCGAATAAAAATAAACAAAACTAGTCTGCTAAGGATGAATTCAAGAGAGAAGACTCCTTGGTAAAAAGGGGGAGACCACCAATCCAATGTTGGGGATGCAAAGAATATCACATGTACAATGATTTCCCTCATAGAAAACACAAAGTGAAGACCATGCACAACATCAAAGAGGATACAACAGTAGAAGACATGGGAAGAATATATGCATTCTTAGAATATATACAATAAGAGTATCAATCATGTATGATCGAGGTGGAAGGTAAGACAATTAATCATTCTGTTGCTATTTTAATTGATTCGGGAGCAATCCATTCTTACATTGATCCTAAAATAATGGATAGATTACATTTGGATAAAATTAATCTTGAAAATTAAAGTTTGGTTCAGTTAGCCACTAGAACCATATGAAGGATCAATGAGATGGTCAGAGGTTGTCCCATAAGTCCTAACAAAGTAAATATTAATGTTGATCTAAATATTATACCATTGGGATATTATGATACTCTAATTGGAATGGGTTGGTTGGATAAGCATCATGTTGTCCTAGATTTTCATAAAAAGACATTTACATTTCTTGATGAAGAAGGAAAATATAGAACTGTGAAAGGAATTCCAAGACCCATTTCTATAAAGTAAATTTCAACCTTATAAGTTAAGATATGTTTCTATAAAGGATGTAAATTATATGAAGCCCATGTGGAGGAGCCAAAAAAGTCAAAAGGGCCAAGCCTTGAAGATTGTTTGGTACTACAAGAGTTTGAATATGTATTCCAAGAAATACCAGGATTGCCACCAGAGAGGGAGATATATTTATCTATTGATTTAGTACCAGGAGTTTCCCCATTATCAAAAACACCTTACAGAATGAGTAAACCAGAATTAAAAGAATTACAAATGTAGCTGGAATAATTGTTGAAGAAAGGGTACATACATCTAAGCGTTTCACCTTGGGGAGAACCAATACTCTTTGTAAAAAAGAATGATGAAATATTGAGGTTGTGTATTGACTTTAGACAACTGAATAAAGCCACAAAGAAGAGCAAATATTGTCTACCCAGAATTGATGACCTCTTTGATCAACTAAGAGGGGAAAATATATTTTCAAATATAAACTTAAGATCAGGATACCATCAGGTAAGAATAAGGGAAGACGACACCAATAACATTGGTTTTAGAACCAGGTATGGGAATTATGAATTTTTAGTGGTGTCATTTGGGTTGATCAATGCACCAGTTGTCTTTATGTGCTTAATGAATGGAATATTCATAAATTATTTGGATAAGTTTTTCAAATTATTCTTAGATGACATAATTATATATTCTAATTCATAGGAAGAGCATGAACATCGATTGATATTGGTATTGCAAGTTCTAAGGTAACATCAGTTGTATTTCAAGATTAATAAGTGTTCTTTTTACCAAGAACAAATCCATTACTTGGGACATATTATTTCAGAACAAGGTATAGCAATGGATCCAGAGAATATTGAAGCCATTAGAGGATGACCAACACACATGAATGTTTCATAGGTTAGATAGTTTATGGGATTAGTTGGTTACTAAAAAATATTTATAGAAGGGTTCTCTAATATTTATCATCCCATCACTTATTTTCTAAAGAAGGGAATTAAATTTGAATGGACAACTAAGTGTGAAGAGAACTTTAATTTGTTGAAATAATTACTTACTAGTGCACCTATTTTAAACATTGTTGACCCAAATGAAAGTTGTGTGGTATGTACAGATGCATGGAAAGAAGGATTTGGTGGATTCCTGACTCATAATGGACATTTCATTGGTTATGAGTCCATAAATCATAAACAACATGAGAGAAAATATGTCACACATGACTTGGAACTTGATTCCATTGTTCATGCATTGAATATGTGGAGGAATTATCTCATGGGAAAGAGATTTTAACTAAGAACAAACCATAGTGGTATGAAATAAATTTTTGAACAACCAACTTTGAATGCCAGGCAAACATGATGGATGCAATTTTTAAGTGAATACAATTTCGACATCAAGCATATCAAAGGAAAATAAAAAAAGGTTATTGACTCACTCAATAGAAGAGTGCATTTCATGCATGCTTCAACCATTAGTATGCATCAATTAGATTTGAAGAGTAGAATTTTAAATGTTGTTGTTATATATCAACATTACCTACAGGTAAAAGAAAGTTTACAACTAGAAAATGTATTCCAGAAAATTAAAGAATATGAGATGAAGGAAAATGGATTACTTATGCATAAAAGTAGAATTTATGTTTTTGTTTCCATAGAACTTAGGAATTTAGTATTAAAATAAATGCATAATGTTTCGCATGTCAGACATCGCAGTTACCAAGAAATAATTGCAGCAGTAAGAAGCCAATTCTTTTGGCCATGAATGAATAAATATGTTGTTGATTACATTTCCATATGTATGAAATGTCAGACAGTGAAGGCTGAGCATAGACACCTCGAGGATTTGCTACAGTCGTTACCAATTCCAGAGAAGAAATGGGAAGTGGTAACCATTGATTTTATAACTAAATTGTCTGGAACAACAAGGAAACATGATTAAATAATGGTAGTGGTTGATAATTTGATGAAGGCTACTCAGTTTTTTCCTGTAAAAATGACTCATAAAATAGTTAATATTGCAAAAATGTATATGAGGGAGATTTCTAGTTTGCATGGAATACCTAAGGCAATTGTTTTAGACAGAGATACAAATTTTACTTCAAATTTGTAGAGGATGTTTTTTAAAGGATTTGGTACAAATATGAACTTTAGCACAACATACCATCCACAGTCAGATGGGTATATAGAGAGATTCAACCAAGTAATTGAATACATTTTGAGAATGTATGTGATGGATAAGCCATCCAAGTTGGAAGATTAATTTCACTTAGTTGATTTTGCCTATAATAATGGGTATCAATATTCATTGAAAATGATCCCATTTTATCCTTCGTATGGTAGGAAATGAAATACTCCAGTGAATTGGGACAACCCATAAAATAGAGTGGTACTTGGGCCACAATTGCTCAAGAATATGGGAGACCAAATAGTTAGAATTAAGCAAAATTTAAAGGCATCTCAAGATAGACATAAAATTTATGTAGATAAGAACATGAAAGCTAGATAATTTAAAGTGGGGGAGCATGTTCTTTTGAAAGTGACTCCCGAGAGGAGGTCATTGAAGTTGGGTAGTTGTACAAAGATAACAACTAGATTATGTGCTACATTTGAGATATTCGACATAATAGGTCAAGTTACATACATGCTTGCATTTCATGCTTCCATGCATATGCATACTGTATTTCATGTCTCTTTGCTGAAATAGTATGTACATGATCGTAACCATGTTATTGATTGGCATTTGATTCAGGTAGAGC
Source organism: Picea engelmannii (assembly GCA_009831015.1). NCBI lineage: Eukaryota > Viridiplantae > Streptophyta > Pinopsida > Pinales > Pinaceae > Picea > Picea engelmannii. The sequence goes on along the minus strand of ML777606.1, from coordinate 532,275 downwards.
CAGAGGGAGACTTTCAAGTCCAGCCAATGTGCATATTGGACAAAAAAGTCAAAATGATATGGAATAGAGTTATAGAGATGGTAAAATTTCAGTGGAATTGATACAGTCTTGAAGAAGCTACTTGGGAGCATGAAGATGCCATGTAGGAAGAGTGCCCCTGACTTTTTGAATAAATTTAAAAATTTTATTTTTATTTTGTATATGCACTAAGGACAATGCCAAAATAAAGGGGAGGTGAATGTAATACCCCAATTTTGGTTCCCTATATTAAATAATGTATTTTTTTAATTTATGAAAGGTCGGAGTTCCCAAACAATTAAAAGAAACTAGGGTTCCTAGGAAATGTAATTTTTTTTATCATTAATAATAATAAAATACATCATTGACTACTAGACAGACAGGGACAATATTTATAGGGGGATATGATTCCACAAGAGAGGGGGATTAAGGGTGTAATTATTTTATTATATTTTATTTACCAATAATTTCTTTAATTGAGAGAAGTGGTTACAAGAGCTTCTCAGTGGAAGGCCATGTGGCTCTTTAATTCCAAGAAATATATAAACCCATCTTTGGGTTGTTTGGGGGGTTCACAACCTTCATTTTTCTCTCTCTCTCAATTCACTCTTTCACACTTTCATTCATTTGTTGCACATTTTATCACCCCTCATTCATTCTTGTCTTCGGATTTGGGACATGGGGGAGAATTGTTGAGGAAGAATCAATTGTTTTCTAGTTGTAGTAATGACTGGTGTATTCTAGCGATGAATTTGTATCTACATGCCTAAGATGCATTGGCATGTCCTATATTTTATTCACAGTTGAGAGTCTTGAGAGTCCCAACATGGATATTCTTGACCAAATGCATTGGAGCCCTAGAAGGACGTGGACAACCTGAGGGAATGTGTGGCATAGAAGGGGGTACATTCTCTTAGGTTGTGTAGGATGGAAATAAGAGAGTTGGTGTACTTTGGATTTTTATGCATTGAGAAACCTATCAGAGCTTAAGTGTTGATTGGTTTGGGAAGCTGAGTAACACACTGGAACCATCCTTATGGATTCATAGCCTTGGCTTAGGGGTGACCTACTGTTGATATTTAGAATAGCAGTGTCTATGGTTGGGTGGAATTCCCTTGGTCTACATCCAATTGGTGATTGGTTTTAATAAAGATAAGTTCTCTTGTTATGTGTTTCTCTACTTGTGTATTTATTTCCACTGTATATTAATTATTATATTTTATATTCAATTTTATAATATGATTTCTTGTTGATTATCATTGTGCATGAAACATTTTCTATTTATTTTATTATGTAGTGTGAATCTTGATGATTGCATATGAGTATTTCATGTTTCCTTATTAATTAAATGTTATCAGAAATTTGAAATCACTTTTGAAGTGTTTAATTTGAAGTAGCATTTCCAGGCCTATAGGTGGCTAGGTATATTACAAAAAAAGTTGGAGGTTGTTTAAAATACATATCAAGGTACATGTGGTACATATTTCATCTTCTTTGTGGCTATACTTTCATAGACATACCCTATGGAAGATAGGGTTCTTTACTAGTCCTATTACTTGTCTCAAACAAGTGTTTCAAGAAAAAAAACCATATCTTCTTCAACGAGGATCCACATTATGTGACACTAGTTGCATTTGAAATAGTATACTTCATAGTATTTTTGGTACAATTTTTAGAATCAATTATTAAATATTGGACATGTGGGATTCTGTAAAAATTCTCTCTAGAACAGTCTAAAAATCAACAAGGTTTGAAAAAGCTACCATAAATTTCACTTGGAACATAAAAGTTTGGTTAGAACTATGGCATTGTAGACAAGACATGTCAAATTACTATAGGATGAAAGATCGGACTCATAAGGGATGAAATTTCATAAATACAATAGAAGGAAAGTCAGATAGGAGGGAAAACTCCAAATTAACGGTTTGAAAGGTACGTAACGTAAAATTGTCATACCTTTTTATTGGACCCCGCCTACTAGTACTAAATTCCCTTTGAGTTTTCAAAATGCAGGTAGGAATTAGCCAATTCTTGCTCACATTATTTTATCACTATTCTACTTATCAGTCATTGCACACCGTGGAGCTTAGAACCAATAGTGCAGATACAATCTGACCAAGTTTCTCCTTAGCTTGGACCATCCATTACCAAAGTATATAAGCATAAAGAAAAGTACTAGAAATAAACCGATCTATTTTTGGTGATTCAAAATTTTTGATAAAGAGGAAAAAGAGGAGAAATATTACTTTCTCACATGTTTCCAAATTCTCCTCAAAAATTTACATCACCAAATAAAGCTCTAGAGAGCTCAACCATGACTCTAGATGAAATACAAAACATTCATCACCAGATGGACAAGAAGATCATTGAAAATAGGGAACAAATGGAAAATAAGATTGTTGAAAATAAGGAAGAGATGAATAGAAATATGGATGAAATGGAAAATAAAATGGATAAGAAGATGGATGAAAATAAGAATGACATGAAAAGTCAGATGGATGAAAACGAAGAAGAAATACAAAATTCCATGAAGGAATTGCAAATTCCATGTCTTCCATGATATTTCATGCTCTAGATGAGAGACTTTCTAAAGGATATATTAAAATGCAAGACACTCAAGAAAAAAGAAGGTAGTATTAATGTTGAACAACATATCAATAACAAGAAATTGTCAAGTGGATTTAACTCCAATAATGGTGTTACTTATAGTGGGGGTCCTACATTCAACTTTCCTAAGATTGAATTAAATAAGGTTTATGGAGCAAAGATTGTTGATACTAAGAGGGGGGGTGAATCAGTATCAAGTACAATTTAAAAACAATTTTCAACTTATACTTAAACCATTCAATTATATCCAATGAGCAATGAACAATAGTATAAGAGTTACACCAATACACCACAATACACCATGCACAATATATGAGAAATAATCAATAGTCTTTGTTCAAGGGAAGTAACGACTTCCAAAGGTAGCTACAGCTTCCAAATGTAAAGGGAGGGATAAACCTCCAATAGGAAGATACAATCCTCCAATATCAAGAGAGATCTGAACTCTCTATCCTTGCCCCTTCCTTCCACCCAAGAATATATGAGAGATAATAAAACTTTATTCAATTATGGTCTGTTCATAAGACCCAACTTGTATAGCATTCCCCGCGCTCAATATTTAACATCTGATTCTGAGACTCGCACACAAGAAACTACAGTCCGTACTCTTTCCAATGGAAGTGGTCCCACTGCTTTTGGAGTCTGTATGAAACAGTTATGACTGTTTTACCCAGAACACCTGTTTTTTGACTAGTTTCAGGACTGGTCACAAACCCTTAGAACACATCACCAAAAGACTTCATCCTCCCTTGAAATCCGGCCTTCTTTTACTTATTCTTCTCTCTAAAATTCGAATTTTTATCAAATGAATGTATAATGATGTTTATTTATACCATTTATGTCACTTCCTTTTAACATTAGGGCCGACCTGACACTTTCTTATTTTTTAATTCTTTTCTTTAATTATCTTCATGGCCTACATGTACAATTCACTTTGTCATCTTCAAAAATTCATTTCTCCTCAACCATGAGGATCCACGTGACGTGCCACATACCACCGGAAACAACATGATCTATACTATCCATCCATTTGTGTTTTATCTGCATGTTCATTTTCCTTCATGTCCAAATAAATTCATCAATCTTGTGGTCCAAAACCCATGACTAGGGTTGACATCAATGACAACAACCAATCTTCCAACAAAGATATTTACCTGAGTGAACCAAATAGAGAAATGTTTTGAATTACATAATATTATGGATAATAAGAAAAAGGATTCACATAGAAACTTTGAACTTTGAAATAAATCCATATGAATGATATTAATGAGTAGTTAAAAGGAAACCATCTTTTTATCATTATACTTGATCAATATTGCATGGATTATGAAGGAGAAAAATTCATTAATAATACCATTACACTTGATGAGCACTCTATTAATATTAATAAGGTAAAAAAGTAATATCTTTTTACATATTCTTGATAATCTATAGAAAATATATCTATTATTATAAGACCATAAAATATTTATTTATATAAACTTACTTAAGAAACATTAATTCATTAATTGATTGATGATAGAAATGGAGAATATTCTATTTATTCATAACCAACAAAGGATACATCAATGTCAATTTACCTAGACATTGTTTAAATATTAAAAAATTCATGCAATATGCACTAGATTTTTAAAATTATGGTACAAAATAGTTCAGGTTGGAATTTTCTCAAAGAAGAATGGGACATAAGGGAAGAGTTTGTTTAAGAAAGTTACTGGCGAGAGAAAGAAAAGTATGAAATAAATGAAATTTGTTTGGTTTGGTGATGAGCCTACTGCTAATAATTAATTAAGATTAATCTCTCAAAAGAATATAAAGTATGAGATTCGTTTAAGTATGAATTTGATGAGAAAATCACCATATGATTGATATTGAGGGAAACAATATTAGTGAGAATAAATTTGAAAAACATCTTATTATGAAATCTTCCAAGTCCTCAATTGTCTTTAGGAAAATAGGATAAGTCATTGGTCATTAACACGTGGAAATTCTCATAATGATCATATAAGGAATCTTCTTAGAGAATTAGTGGTTGATATTTTGTTTTGTGATTTATACTAAGTAATGTAATAGCCATGCTTATTATACATTATTGTTTAATTTTACTTTTCTTCTTAAATTTTAGTTGTTATTTTTTATATCATTTATTAATTATTGAAATGGAAATCAATGTTAAATTTACATTAATTTCATTTTTCTGATAAATTATCATTTTATCTAGTATTTATTGTCATCATATTTTATTACTCATTTAAATATAAGAACAAAATATAGTATTTCTTGTTATCATATTTTATTACTCATTTAAATATAAGAACAAATTGGGTTAAAAATTTTATTTATGTTTTTTTTTTTTTTTTTTTTTA
>ML777606.1:477821-498877 GCA_009831015.1 Picea engelmannii | reverse complement strand
TATGGTATTGAGAAGACATATCAAGGTACCTCTGGTAAAAATTTCAGCTCTTGATTCGTTATAATTATGGAGATACACTCTGTGGAATATAGGGTTTGTGACCAGTCCTGAAACTAGTCAATAAACAGGTGTTCTGGGTAAAACAGTCATAACGTTTTCATATAGACTCCAAATGCAGTGGGACCACTTCCATTGGAAAATGTACGGACTTTAGTTTCTTGTGTGAAAGTTTTAGAATCCGATGTTAAATATTGAGCTCGGGGCATGCTGTACAAGTTGGGTCTTCTGAACAGACCAGAATTGAATAAAGTCTACCATTCTTTCTATAACATATTTTTGGGGAGGATTCAAGGAGTGAAAATTAGAGGAGTTTGTGAGAATACATTGAGTAACATTATCTACAGGATCAGAGTACTCCAAGAATTGAATAATTGCAGAAATTGAAGAAGTCTCAGAAAGCATTATCAGGTTCTATGTGATGATTGGTTGATGGTGATGGTTTNTCCCTCCCTTTACATTTGGAAGTTGTAGCTACCTTTGGAAGTCATTACTTCCCTTGAACAAAAACTATTGATTATTTATCATATATTGTGCATGGTGTATTGTGGTGTATTGGTGTAACTCTTACACTATTGTTCATTTCTCATTGGATATAATTGAATGGTTTAAGTATAAGTTGAAAAAGGTTTTTAAATTGTACTTGATACTGATTCACCCCCCTCTCAGTATCAACATATGGGACATAAAATACAAGAGTCATTTTTATGACATGTGTGCTCATTTCCTCTCCCCCTTTACACTATTTTTTTTGGGTTCCCAAGGTATTGAATTTCAAGTGAATTTATGGCAAGGATGAAAGGGATAGCTGACTGGTACCTAGGAAACTATTACACCTTTGTTAGATTGTATGGCAACATAGGAGAACAACATATTTTTCCATGTTTCATTCTAGATCACCTTTTATGGGGGAAATATCCTATCAGACCATAAGAAAATGGGTTACTTATTTTCTCATGAGAAATAGTAAAAAACCTTGGACCATGTTTCCTCTTCACATAGGAAACTATAGTATATTAAATGGGAAAAATGATGGAAAAGAATCATATTCTTTGCAATATTTTTGTTTATGCCTAGGAAATGCAAAAGGACATGACCTACATGGGTTGGTAGTGATTCATGTTATATCTATGGGTCCTAATCATTCTAATATCCATGTGGTATATTTTGATTAAGACAGGTTCAAAGGAGTTTTGTTTTATGAAGAGATATTATAGAAATTTCCTGATGATGTTTCCATGCAAGAGCTCCAAGTTGAACAAGAAAAAATGAAGCAATTTCATCAAAACATGTTTCTAATATTGTTGTAAGAGGAGAAAGATAAATCAAACACCAAAGAGCAGGAGAAAATCAAGAAAGATAAGGAATTGGATTAGAAAAGGATGAAATTTGATGCTAAATATCAGAGAAGACAAACCGAGGAAAAATATAAAAGGAAAGCTAAATAAGTCGAGGTGTTTAGAAAAGAAAGGGAAAAAAACATTGTTGAGGAAGAGGCAAAAATACTGTTTGAAGAAGTTAAGGCCCAAAAAAGAGAAAATGAAAGGGAAACAACTAAGGTAGAAGCTAAAAGAAAATTCAATGAGAAATTGGAATAGCAGAAGAAAAAATAATTAAGAAAAACCCTAGGCAACCCATTGACTCCTAATCTAGGCTTGTTGAAATTTTTTCCCCATGAATACACCACCCTTAATGCCATTCCAAGTAATACCACATTTTCTTCACAAATTCTGATTTTTGAAGGTGCAGTAGTGGTTGTTGGAGATTATTACTATGATGATAGGAAAAAAAAACATTGAAAAAGGTCAAACCAAAGGAAAATGGGAGAGTCTACTAATTCCATATCATCTATAGGGAGATTTGTGGAAAGGAAATTCGGGCCTGACCCAGAGGAACATGTTGTACAACCAGCTTCTGCTCTCTATGCATTTGTAGGTTTAAATACATAGTTTTTTCTTGAGGTTACCAATGCCTTAAGTACAAAATGAACTAGAATCATTGAATTGGAGATAGAATTGAAGACATAGAAGGATAATGTCTCTATTGAGTTCCTAAAATTTGTTGAGCAAAAGGATAAACTACATAAAGAATAAATTCAGAAGACTATGTAGAGTGTAAAGAATGAGCTCATGTCAGAATTTGAAAGAGCCACCAAATCTATTGATAACCTTGAGACAGAGGAACTCAATAGATCCTTTCAAACCCCAAAGGCTGAATTGAATGATGAATTTAATCAAAGAGCATAGTCAAAATGAGACATCCATTTGAAAGACTTAGAATCTGCAAAGGTAAAGCTTTGTGAAGAAGTTGAGTAGATCAAGAAGGACTATACCAAGGAGATATCTTGTTTGTAGACTAAGCTAGATGAATCCAAATGCTCTATTGAAAAACAAATCCTTTAGATCAATGGATTAGAATAGGACAATGGAAATATTAAAGAATATATTATGGAGAGTGAAGAAAAGACCCTGGCCCTAGAAACATTCAAGTTAGAGGCATTAGATCTAAATGAAAAGCTTAGGCTTGAGCAGAAAGAGTTTTTATGCCTTCTAAATGATATGAAGACCGATCGAAATGATAAATTGAGGTTGGAAGACCAGATAGCTGAAACCATGGATCAGTAACAAAAGGAAAATGATGTGTTCGATAATATCTTCAATTGGCAAGGAGTTTATATAAATCCCCCATCTACATTGCCATGTTGTTCTAGGAAAGAAAAGAGAAAATACCAAGTGTTCTTCGATACTTGTAATCCACTATTAGAATATGTCCAATACTTCCAAAGGAAAATGTATAAGACATGAAAATGACTACGTAATTGTTCTAATGATATTTTAGAATAATTTGGGATGTCGTTGATGCCCCCCATTGAAGAAGCATCACCTACCAAAATCAGGATAGTGCAGGTGGAGAAGCACAGGGAAACTAGCAAGGTGAGCATTGAAATTTTAACTAAGGTAAATAAAGACTCTCTTGAAGAGTATCTATTAAGACATGTCAAACTCATCAAGATGGCCTAATACTTTATCAAATGAAAAACTCAAGAATTAAAACAAGAAGTTTCCACCAAAGTTTGTGATAGTGAATTGGATGTCAAAAAGATGCAGTCAGAGAATTTACAAAAAATCATGGATAACTATTCACTCTAGAAGGAATATCAAGACCATATGCAAGCGCAAAATAATCCATAATGATCTTGATTGTCATAAATACTCCACTTATCTAGTATTTTATTTTTGTAATCCTGATAAGGGAAGGAATGTGAAAAGCCTCTTTTATAAAATTCTTTTTGCATATGATGAGCACTCTAGAATGTAAACAATAATTGAATAATTATAAAAGGCATGACTGTAAATGAGGAAAGGATTTTGACTCGGATTGTATTAGGACAGTACTATTATTGTATGTGAATTTGAACAAGAGACATTTTGAAGATTTTGGTACAAATGTGTATGAATGAGACTATTTTCTTTATGCATGTTTAGTTATGTGATGTGTGGATTCTAGTTTAATGAACTATTTCTAGACTATTTTCTATATGTCTACAGTTGCCATTATTTTCATATTAAGTGCAATGACAATATGATAAGTTAGTGAATTGATTAGTTGTGTTTGACTTGTTATATTGTTAAATTCTCATATTCCTTGCTTTTATGAATTATTTATGTGCAAGTAATATAATGTTTAACTGCACTTATTTTTTATAGCTTGCTCCTGATTAGGATAGGATAGTATAGAATAGGAATTCATATTAGGAAATTAATTAATTATTCTAGTCTAGTTTAGTTCTCTAGAAATTTAATTCATATGAGAAATTTTTGTTCTCAGATTCATATTTAGATAATTAGTTTAGATTGAAAACCATGCCAATGTTTTGTTCGAAAACACTACCCAAAATGAGAGTGGGTCTAACTGGGACCTACCATTAAGAGTTCTCCCTTGACTACATGAATGGATCATTGTGGCCCGTCAACACAGTATAAGCTAGCACAGATATTAGCTTCTTTGAAGCATATTATTTCCGTCATATCCCCTTATCTGACACCAATTTTCCTTTAGATTGTAAGACACTTAAGTTTAGCACCCCTCTAACCAGCGCATACCTCCTCATTGAGGGTTCCTGGTTCAAACCCTATCCAAATACCTAATTTATAATCCCTTCAGTACCGAATGGAGCCTGAAATACTCAGTAGCCATCAATTTCATAGAGAAAATCAATTTTAGTCATCCAAATGGGCATGATTAACCTTTAAAACCCCTTGTAGAACCACGTGAGAATGATGGCCATTGGATAGGTGGACTGTCTAATTTCAGTCCTTGATATGAAGCTCAGTAGGGAGTTGGCATCGAGACTATGGGGAGGAAACTTGTCATATTCCCAGTAGCAGAGGGGTTGATCATGGGCCGGCTACATCATCTTGATGCATCGCAACATCGAAACCACAGACCATTTACATGCTTCCAACCTCCAAAAAACTTTTGGGGTCCGAAATATGCATTGATGAGGATTGTCCATCTGTCATCTGACACTCAAATATCCACCATATGATCCCTTAAGCCATGTTGGAGAGGCATTTTGGATAATTTTGGGGATCTACGCCAAAAGGAGATCAAAGGGTAAAAGACAGTTATAAGATGGACCAAAGAACATGAAGAAAGAAAAATTCAAGGAGTCAAAGAGCAGGACAAAAGGATGTGTGATGGAGCAACACACAGAAGGCGTAAAATAGTTATAAACCATGGTATTTGGGAAAAAATTTCCAACTTTTGTAACAGGTTTTGGGGGACACTTTGTCCACTTTTGTAATGGGTTTTGGGGGAAACTTTGTCCACTTTTGTAACGATATTATCCCTATTGTATGTATAAATATATAAAGGGGTTATCTGGGAGAAGGGGAGATATAAATAGAGGGACAAAGTGATAGTGGATGTAAGTTAGGAATTCTTTTTGGGTAAGGTAGTCGAGTGAAGGAACAAATTTGTAGTATGACTAAGGAGTGAATTCACATTGTAGTAGAATAATTAGGCAGGTTTTGGATGATATTATTGTTGCATATCTTGTAGCATAGTGCACAATTTTAAGGAAACTATTAATGAATAATATAAGAATCTGGTTGTTATGGACATATCCCAAGTTGGGTGAACCACATATGTTTGTGTGTTATAGTGTGTTTGCAATGTATGTTTTTATCTGGTTTATGTTGAATGTATGGATCATACTTAATGTTGTAATGTGGCACATAGATTATGTTTCATAAAAAAGTAATTGTTATCTATGTGAATTGCCCGCATGAGTAAGGGACCCAAATGATGCCTCACTTCCCCTTAACATTGTAGAACCTTGGTTCCTACAACCCCTCTAGATGCCTAGGGTTTGAATTCATTTTCTTTGCAGGTGATGCCAAAAGGGTCGATGTCTAAGGGTTTTTTTGGTAATTGAATGCTTAAACACGGGTCTAGACCCTCCTCCCCAACAAATGGTTTTGTTGTTGGGACCAGTAAACTATAATTGAGGGGAATGTTCTGAAGAACAAATAGAGAGGAACTTGAAGAATGGATGGAGAGGAAGCAACAAATATTTTCCAAATAATATAATAGAAACCCTAGAAACACGAAGGTATATTTTCATAGATCTGCATGAAATTTTCTTTGCTGAATTTTTTATTATTTTAACTGGATGGTTAGGAATTATAGTAGAGAACATTGGGATATATAGGACCGAAGTCCTGAGAAAATGGACTCCTAAACTGATCAAACAACTTAATAGAGTAAGTAATAGGGTTTCTCACGCAGTATATTTCTGGTTGAATAGTATATTGGGGGGTTATATTATAGAATTTGCAGTAGATTGTATCCATCCCTATAGTGTCATGGAGAGGGACTTCTTCAAGGGTTTGCGTGAAAGATATTTGAGTGTATTATCTACTTGGATAAATATGTTACTATGTGAGAAAATTTTCATGAATATGGAGTCTGATAACTAAGAACCTTCACGCACATAGGGTAACTAGGGGATGACTAGAGGAAGGTATGAGAGTGGATGGATGAGTAAGGAGTGTGTTAGCATTAGAAGTCACCTCTGGATTGCTGCAGAGGTAGGCCCAAGGCACATCAGACTGTGTGTCATAGTGAATAGTTTTAAAGGGTGGTCTAAAGGATGCAGTCTCAATATTATATCACTTCAACTTATAAACAATGGGCTAATACACGCATATAAATGAGGTCTTGATCTAAATTTAGTCAGTACATTTGTATATTGGTGAGAAGGTGGAAGAACATGAGGAAAATGTGAAGGTCTGCTATGGACATAAGGTCTTCCAGAAGCCTCTAGAGGAAAATTTTCAGACGCAAGATCATCTTGGATCTGAAAACTTTAAGAAACTAAAAAAACGTTGTAACAACAACTACAATCAAACTTGCATTACACTACAATCACAAAACTCAACTGGATCATCCATGCTCGAGCTCTCAAAATCAGAAGCAAAGAAATGAAGGGGGGGACTAACTCCCATTAAACAAGAAGTCTCAAGTAATTATACATACTCAAAGAACCAGAGGCCTCATCAAAACTTTACAATTGGGAGTGTAGCTCTACCATCGGCACTTAAAAAATATCAAAACTAAGTATTTATACTCAAAACAAGAACACAAAAGCATACTCGAGTAGTTTCATTGAAGGAATTGTGTCTGCATCCTTCCTGACAAACTATGCATGCAGTATTTGACCTGACGTGAGCTTCGATCAGATGCAAGCGGGCTTCAGAACGGATCTGTTGATGAGTTGACTAACTAACAGTCCTTTCCTGTGCTTTCTATTTATGGCAGGAATGACTTTCAACCACCACCAACAACCTTAATAATTACTTCATTGGGATCGGGTAAGGCTCAAGTCAACTCTTCACCTATAGGACGTGGAAGCTGACAAGGTGATTGACACCCCAGGCATAAAATGGTGAATGGGAGATGGCCATGTGGACAGCACAAGGGCCACACAAGCGGGAGTTGAGGTGGACTAGGATGGAGATGATGTGGGGTGAGGTGGCACAGGTGGCGGGAGATGAGAAGGGGACATGTACCGGTAGAACGGTGAGTGTAACATAGGTGGAGGGAACAAAAGTGATAAAGGAGGGGGCACTTGTCAACCCAAGATAGGAAATAATAAGCACATGCGCATATCGAGGCTGTGAAAAGTGGTTTGAAACTTCCCCTCTTTTAGGCCCGATGTGTGTCTTTGTTTGACATGTAGCACATTTAAGAAACCATGGTTTTGTTCCCAAACTACCCTACAAAATTTATCTTGTGCACATTTTGAAGCCTCAATATGATCAATGATCGTCGATCTGAGGTGCACTAATCCTGACCACCCAGATTTGCGCGCGTCTTATCACATCACGCCAAAAGGTCACATCACACCTTCAACTTAGGCTATAAGTCGATTTGTGGGTTTTTTGCCCATTTTCTTTGATTCCTTCTTGAGGGGACAACTTCTTAGGAAAACACCCCCCCTACAAATAAATGTGATAACAAAGTGCATGGAATGAGAATTCTGATATAAGATAATTACTCAGATAGGGAAATTGGAGTATTGCATTGCAGGAAAAGGTTTAGATACATGAATAAGGAGACCACGACTAGAAAAGGAGAGAAACACAAAGAGTTCGAGGAAAGTGACCCCTATGCAGAACTTCAGATCACATCATATAGAGAAAGAAAAAGAAAATAAATAGATCCTCAGTACTACCCAACAGTAGAAGGAATTCCATCTCCAATCGAAATCTGCATCAAACCCATGACCTTATGTGCATCATTAAGAATTGAAATAGGAATTGAAGCTTGTTCAAGAGAAATTGTAATAAGTGGAGAAAGTCATATAAATTGTAGGAATAGCAGGAATAACACAACACACCAAATCTAGTCAACATCACCAAGGATAAGTACAAATACAATGAAAGGGGTAGACCATATATTAAGAATGCCTAAGTTTTAGGGAATAGGGTCAGAGGACCCTGAGAAACACTTTTTTGTATGCGACACAATATGGACTGCGAAGAATTTCCACGATGAGGTGATGAAGATTGCACAATTGGCCACAACATTCAGAAGAAGAGCACTATTGTGGTATATGAGGTTTCAGACAACTACACTAACCGAACAGTCAAGAAATTTGGTAGAAATCAGACAAGCGTTGCTAAAAGAATTCATAAATTCAAAATATGAATATCAATATATTACAGAGCTAAAGGAAATTAAGCAAGTACAAAATGAGACAGTGTGGTATTACGACCATAGATTTAAATATGAAATGGGTAGGTTAACCTTTCACATTCCTAATGAACAACACCGAGAATGGTTTATAGCGGGATTATTACTGCACACTCAATGTATGTTGACACAGCATAAGGTAACATCGCAACCCGAAGATTTGGAAATCACAATGAAATTAGAAGCATCTCATGTAGGATATGGAATAGGTACAGTCACAGTTGGCTACGCTGAGAATTCAATTGTCATAGATAGAAAAAGAAAAGGAGAAGTAGAAACATGTTTGATGTATAACATGAAATAAAGAAGATCATAGAAAGGGAGACTGTCTAGCCTTTGCATCGTATATGGCCACAGAATCACCAAACCCATTGGCAGGAGGACTAGGGTACCACGAGATATGTAAGACATGGGGGAATCATCCAAATACTTGTCCCTTACTGTATAAGTATCAGAGCACCACATGAAATGTTTTCTGTAACTTTTTCAAATCAGTAGGACGTGATGATAAAGACTATAATGCATTCAACTTGATGAGAGAGTGCACTTCAGATGCGTACATAATTCAAGAGGAAAATGTCACAGCAGAAGGAGGAATTCCAAAGTATAACACTCCAATGGGATTTAACTAGGGTGGATGTGGAGGTTTTGGTAGAGGTCAAGGATGCAGAGGATTTGATCGAGGTGGTAGAGGATTGATAATTTTTTATAACTGCAATCAACCTGGAATTTTAGCAAGAGATTGTCCAAATTCTTGCACAAAATGTACGTATTACAGAGCCTTGGATCATGCACCAGAAGATTATCCTCAATTGATAAAAAAGTGGTAGGTGAGAGGGAATTAGAACCAACATCAGACACAACATTAGAAGCAAAACCAAAACTAGCATATGATAGTCCCTGAAGAATGCAATGATTAGCCAAAAATAGTAGTTGTTACATGCGGTGGGATGATAACTGGACAAGATGCGACAAATAAAGGAAAGCGAGTAGAATAGTGGATAAGAAAATCATTTGAGCCCATGCCAACATTCAATCCACAAGAAGAAAAGGAGACTTATCAACAAGCAAGGAATGAAAAACTAGGACCAAACTGGATAGCTTCAATGTCAAAGACACCGCCCATATATGATATGTCTCTGGTGTATGATCGCATTATTCCATAAAGAACAATAGAGAAGGTAAATACATTGAAGGAATTTCTAAAAAGATGTTTAGAATTGATGCAGGATGTAATATTCTAGATATAAAATAGTATGCAGAACATAAATAATTAGCTAGAAGTGGCAGATAAACAATGATATAACCATAGCAACACCACAATAATACCAAAATAATACCAGAATAACACCAGAAAATGCACTTTGATTATTGAGAGTAATGTTCACTTGCCTCTTTGAGGGGGAAACCTCCAACAGAGTAGAGCTCTATTACAATAGTATCCAAGAAAAAAATTCTCATACCCTCTATTCCTACTTATACTAGATCTATCTATCCAAAAGAACAATCTAGAGGAATATCCTTCTAGAAGTGGAAGCTTCTATTAGGTCTTCTTACATTTGACTTATTCCTCCTTATTGTTGTTCCTTATTAATATTGACCTTTATTACATGGAAATATATTATTGTACCCACTTCAAGGGTTAGGTAGGTTAGGTCCCTAACATGACCTCCCCCTTAGAATCAGCCTTGTCCTCAAGGCTTGAGATGAGGAAATTGTTGCAAATGTTAGTGGACTCCTAGGTGGCATCTGTTGGAGTTGTGTCTTTCCACTAAAATAACACTTCCTTGATGGTATGTTGATGAAGACGACACTCTCGTTGGTCCAAAACTACTTGTGGATGCAACCAGATGGATCCTTCTTCATCCAACACGAGAAGGTTGGTTTGAGTTTGGCACTTAGTTCCAATCACCTTCTTTAAGCAAGAGACATGAAAAACAGGATGGAGCTTAGAATGATTGGGTAAAGCTAACTAATAGGCCACTTAACCAACGTGCTTGAGAACTGTATAAGGACCATAAAAATTGGGTGTCAGTTCTAACAATGTTCGACCTTCAGTGAAGTTTTCTTATAAGGTTGCAGCTGAAGAAATACCTGGTCTCCTTCATAAAATTTCCATTTTGAGTGGCCTTCGTCAGCTTGTTGCTTCATTCGATTTTAATCCATGACCAAATTTTCTTTGAGGGTATGAAGAATAACCTCATGAACTGTAAGTGTTTGGTCAACCACCTAGACCTTCAATACACCTGGAATGTAGGAGAGAACTGAAGGTGGATTTTGGCCATATACTTCTTCAAAAGGAGTCATGTGAGTACTTGTATGGTAAGAAGTGTTGTACCACCATTCAGCTAATGGTAACCATTGAGTCCATTGATTTTTCCTTTCAAAGGAAAAACACCTCAAATAAGTCTCCAAACACTTATTGACAACTTTAGTTTGACCATCAGTCTGGGGATGATAGGTGGTGCTGAGATGCAATTGGGTTCCCTGGAGTCTGAACGGTTCTTGCCAAACATTGCTGGTGAAATTTAGACCTCGATCAAAAACAATATAATGAGGCATGCCATGAAGTTTGAAGATATGATCCATGAAAAGTTGAGCCATAGTTGATGTGGTAAATGAGTGTTGAAGAGCACAAAAATGAGCATACTTGGAAGGCCGATCCACAACCAACATGATGATGAAATTATTTCTTGATTTAGGTAATCCCACAATAAAATCCATAGAGATGTCCCTCCAAATAGTGAGTGGAATAGGAAGCAGTTGGAGTGTTGCATGAGGTTTGATGGTTTCTCTTTTGTTGTGTTGACAAACATCACATTCTGCTACAAAACTGTGAATGCCATTTTTCATACCATCCCATAAAAAATAACGTTTGACCCAGTCATAGGTTTTGGTAAACCATGAATGTCAAACTGTGAGAGTGGCATGAAGCTCAGAAAGCACCGTGGATTTAAGTTGTGACTGTTTACTTAAATACAAATTGCCTTTGTAGCGAAGTTCATCGTTGTGCCAAGATTACCTTGGGGAAACTAGAGAGTTGGATTTCAATTGTTGGATCATATGAGTTATTTTAGGATCATGTAGCCATTCTTGGCACACAACTTGGAGCCACTATGGTAAAATTAAGGAGAGGGAAAAAAGGGACCCGTCATCTTCATATTTTCGAGAAAGAGCGTCAGCAACCACATTTTCTTTTCCTTTCTTGTAAATGATCTCATATTAATAACCAAAGATCTTAGTTACCCATTTGTGTTGCTCTAGGGAGGAAGGTCGTTGCTCCAGAAAATACTTGAGTCTTTGATGATTTGTATTAATTTGGAAGTGTTTCCCCAGGAGATAAGGGCACCAGAGATCCACTACATGCAAAATAACCAACATTTCCTTTTCATATATTGATTGGCCCAAATGGCATTCAGAAAATTGTTTTCTAGTAAAGGCCAAAGGTTTGTCTTCTTGCATAAGGACAACTCCAATTCCTCTATTTGACGCACCACATTTGAGGAAAAATGTTTTTGTGAAATTAGGAAGGGCCAAGACCGGATTAGTACAGATAGTTTCCTTCAAAGCTTGAAAAGCCTGATCCATTGCAAGAGTCAAAGTGAAATAATTGTTTTTAAGAAGAGCAGTGAGAGGGGCTGCAATCTTCCCATAATTCCGAACAAACTTGCGATAATAGCCGGTTAAACCCAAAAAAAAACATGTAAGCCTTTGATAGTCTTGGGGCGAGTCCAATCCTACATTGCTTCAATATTTTTAGGATCCACCCGGACATCATCCTTTCCAACAATATGACCCAAGTACTCTACTTCTGAGGCTTCAAAGGAACATTTAGTGTGTTTGAGGAAAAGTTGGTGCTGTGAGAGTAGATAGAGAATTTGATCTGCATGGGAAAGATGAGATTGCCAAGTTTTACTATAGATGATAATATCATCAAAGAAAACTAAGACAAAATTACAGAGAAAAGGATGGAAGACATGATTCATGAGGATTTGGAAAGTGGAGGGGGCATTACACAGGACAAAAGGCATGACCAAAAAATCATAGTGACCCTCGTGAGTTTGAAAGGAAGTCTTGGGTATGTCAGCTTCTTGCATACGTATCTGGTGGTAGCCAGAACGTAAATCAAGTTTAGTGAAGTACTGAGCACCACTTAGTTCATCCAAGAGATCATCAATGACAAGAATGGGGAACTTATCCTTGATGGTGAGCTTGTTGAGGGCACATGAAAGTCAGAACACATGCGCCAAGTAGATTCTTTCTTAAGCACCATGACCATAGGGGGAATAATAAGGGCTGGTGTTGGGGTGGATAACACCCACTTGGAGCAATTCCTGCACTATTTTCTCAATTTCATTGTTTTATGAAAAGGGGTGACGATAAGGGCGAACATTGGGAGGAAGACTTCCAGGAACAAGGGGAATGGAATGATCATGAACACCATGAGAAGGAGGAAGTCCCTGAGGGGTGGAAAAAACAACTTAATGTGTGAAAAGGATAGCTTGGAGGTCAGGATGCACAACGGGTGTCTCAACGGCTTGAATAGAATGGAGTTGAGCAATGATACCAGAGTGGCCTTTCTTGAGGATCTTTTCCATACGATGGGAAATAATGATCTCAGGAGAACCAGCTGTGAGACCTTGTAATTGATACATTTGTCCTTCATGTTGGAATTTCATGGTTAATTCCTTAAAATCCATAAGAATGGGACCCAAAGTGCGTAACCATTCAACACCTAGCACAATGTCACAACCTTCCATGTCAATGGAAAACATATGAGATTTCAGTTGGTAATGTCCAATTTGAAGAAGTACATTTTCACAATGCCCACCACATTTCATGGACCCACCATTAGCTATCATGATTTGAAAATTATTGACAACACGAATATAGCAATTGGTTTCTTGGGAAATGCGACGTTGAATAAAATTTTGGGTTCTACCATTTTCAACAAGGATGATGACCTTCATGTGATTAATGTAGCCAATGAGCTTGAGAATTTGTGGGGTTGATAATCCAGTGAGGGAATGCAAGGAAATAAGTGGGTCAACTTCAGGTGGGTCAGTAGGATCCTAGGTAGCATCGGGAAGGGAGGGTTCTTCAACAAGGGGAACTGTCACATCCTCCTTAGGAACATATACATAAATGACCATAAACATTTGTTTTCCTTACACTTGTTCCCCAGAAAATATTTTTTATCACAATTATAGCAAAGACCCTTCAGTTGGTGTTCATCCATTTCAACCTGAGTTAGTTTCTGGACCTTGAGGGGAGTGACAGGGGGGTTAGGATTAGTGGGTCGAGGGAGAGGAACAAAGGGGGATTTTTTGTTCTGGGAAAAACAAACTTGTTGGGCCTCTTTAGCACATTGAGTAGCTTCCCACCAAGTTGGAGGGAGGGGCATGAGAACTTGGGATCAGATTTCATCCTTGAGACCACTGATAAATAATTCACGAAATAACGCATTTGACATGCCCTCTGTTTGAAAGGAAAAATGATCAAAAGAAGTGATGAAGTATTCCACTATGCCTAATTGTTTCAACTTGGTCAAACAACCGAAATAGTGGGTATCAGTATCAAAGCGGGCATAGAGCTCAACAACAAAATGGGTCCAGGAAATATACCCTTGACATGAAATTTTTCACCATTTCCACCATTGCCATCGTTCAATATCTAGATAGAGGACAACATAGCGAAGTTTGGCCAACTCATCAATAATACCATGCAGAGAAAAATAATGCTCCATTTGAGTGACCCAACCCGTAGGATCAGAGCCATCAAATTTATTGACCTCTACGTAGGGAAGTTGGGGTTCACGATGAAAGGAGTTGGATTGAAAATGCAGAGACTAAGAGGAATCAACAACATCGGGTTGGTCTGATGAGTAAGGACCCGTAGGGTGGTTCAAAAATTGATTGACAACAGATTGGAGGGAGGTAAATTGAGTTGTGAGGTTGGCTTCCATGTCGTTAAATTTGTGTTCTAATTTGTCAATGTGAGAATGGGTAGAATCCATTTGAGATGTGATATGTTTGATGGATACATGGGCTTGATTGATGGAATTTTGGAGGTATTGGTTGCGAGTGGTGGCCATTTGGAGAGGGGAAGTGCGGGTGAAAAAAATGGGTAGGTGGGACCACCAAAAAAAAATACTTAGAAGTGATAGGTACCATGACGATCAATGCGTGAAGGGAAATATAATGGAATAGGTGGAAAAATAGGGAAACTGGGAAGGGTTCGGGTCCATTGAAACAAAAAATATTAAAAATGAAGGGTATGACTGTGATCAGGGAGAAAAGGGGAATCCAATGGAATAGGTCCCAAATAAGTGTGTTGGTGGGACCACTATACTCATTTTCTTTTTTACACTCCTATGGAGTTATACTTTGGCCTGAAGAATACTGCAGTGGGTGGGTGGGACCAAAGAAAAAATGACTTAGAATTTATAGGTACCATGATGATCAGTGCATCAAGGGAAATATAATGGAATAGGTGGAAAAATAGGGAAACTAGGAAGGGATTAGTTCCACTGAAACAAAAAAGATTAAAAATGAAGGGTATGACTGTGATCAGGGAGAAAAGAGGAATCCAATGGAATAGGTCCCAAATAAGTGTGTCAAAGGGACCACTATACTCCTCTTTTTTTTTTTTTACTCCTGCGGAGTTATACTCCAACATGAAGAATATTGCAGTGACAAAATGCCCAAATGCTTAATAGGAAGAAATGTGTAGTAATTCTGCAGCTAGAATGCAAAAGAAACTGTAGCACGATAATAGATCTTTTGTAGGGGTCCAACAGTAGTATTTGACCCAATATCTTATGACACCAACTAAGGAGGCTAGATCATTTCCTTAGTCAAACTACCCGACTACCCAGGTACTAGAGAGTATCTTCCCGAGTGTTGTTCTCAGTGGCACTATAGCATTTAGGCAGCCAATCGGGTTATAAATGGAGGGCTTTAGGAGATCTAGGTCGATCCGTATAAAGGTGATATTTGATGTGCTACCACTTGAAAGGGTACCAACAGGGGTTACAAGGTTGTCCAACAAATGTGCGCTTAAGTACCACTTGTATTTCCTACATGTATGAATCCCTAAATGCGTGTTTATGTGTGTAACGAAAAATCTCTATAGCTTAAATATGTCGGAATGCATCTCTACCCTGAAATACATTAACCCACATTTTTTTACCAAGGAAGGTGCTCTGATACCACTTGTAATATTCCAGATATAAAATAGTATGAAGAAAAAAAAAATTATCTATAAGTGGCAGATAAACAATGACATAACCATAACAACACCACAATAATACAAAAATAATACCAGAATAACACCAGAAAGAGAACTTTGATTACTGAGAGCAATGTTCACTTATCTCTTTGAGGGGGAAACCTCCAATAGAGCAGAGCTCTATTACAATAATATCCAAGACAAAACTTCTCATACCCTCTATTCCTATTTATACTAAATCTATCTATTCAAAAGAAAAATCTAGAGGAAGATCCTTCTAGAAACAAAAGTTTCTATTAGGTCTTCTTATATTTGACTTATTCCTCCTTATTTCTAGGCCTTATTAATATTGACCTTTATTACATGGAAATAAATTATTCTACCCACTTGAGGGGTTAGGTAGGTTAGGTACCTAACACATGATGAGATAGCACTAAATACACTGCGTAGAATGATTGAGCAGTGTACACAAGACCTATAAGTACCTACAATGTAGAAAGCAGTGAACCAAGTCTTGCACAAGAAGAGGAAAAACATAGAGTTGAAATTAAGTGCACAGATAGGAGAATATGACATGGATAATGTCATCTTGGACTTAGGATAAAATGTCAATGTTCTTCCAATTCAGACATGGAAAATGATGGGGAAACTAAAGCTAGTGTGGTTGACTATTCATTTGAGGTTGGCTAACCAACATAAGATAATATTGATCGGGATACTAGTAGGAATACCTGTGAACATAGATGGAGTGTGTAGTGTATCTTACTTTGAATTCATCGAGATTGTGGATAACAACTAGTTGTACCCCACTTTTATTGGACTGGATTACGCCTTCGACAAATAGGCGATTATAAACCTAAAAAAAAAGAGATATGATTTTTTAAGGAGGGGTATTAAAAGTCACTGTGCCATTAGACCCTATGGAGGCAAGGAGATATGTGGAGCCTACAAGAGAGAAAATTGATAACCTATGTAATATGACTGTGTGAATGGATGACTACATCAATCCCATTGCATATGGTGATATTATTTGGAGAAGCATAATATATTTCACATCATACTCGGAGGAAGGAATTGAACAATGAAAGAATTGGTTGCATGAAGTATCGACTAGAAGATGTGTGTGCATTACTCACTCTTTGAGTTGGATCAGAACAGAGGTACGTGATACATCAAAGTTTGACGGATTAACTAAGGTAAGTTCTTTTGTTAATGAATTTGAGATGTAGATACATGAAAAACAAATATTGTTAGTTTTATATATTTCACCAAGAGTGACCCCAGCAAGATGGTGGGAAACCCACAACGAATGGATAAAGGATTGACAACATTGCAAAAATATGATGCAATTTAGGTTTGTAACAGAGGATAATATGCCCAAGTATACAGACATGAGAAATATGAAATACCATGTGGTGCGATGTATGACAACTTGGAATCAAGTGTCGAAGAAGGAATGGATGCCCATGTTCATTCATACACTAGAAACAGTTCCCAGGAATTGGTACTTAGAGCTAGAAGTGTGCAGAGGAATGGAAAATTTGGAAGAGCTCCTCCAAAACTCCAAGGTAACATTTACTTTTGAAGCCGAGTCACCTTTAGTTGATGCAGTCTTACAAGTCATTAGAGGAAATTTTTTTATGAAAGAAGGACAAGTAGAATTAGTACCTACATATAGTACTCACAGAGAGTCTAGGACAATGCATGAATTATTGGAATGTTATAACATTATCGAGGACAAAAAAGATGAATACAACTCGAGAAATGTGTAAGTATCATAAATTGAAGAGGAGTGTGATGTACTGGATCCAACACCTGATTTAGATGCATACACAAATACATTAACAATGCGCAAAGCAAACATTAGCATGGAGGAGAAGCCAAAGTTTACAAACATTGGGGATTATTGAAATGATGAGACCGTGGAAAATATTGCAGATCTATTGCACAACTACCAAGACATTTTTCCAACGACATTTTAAAATATGAAGGGGATAGCCATAGAATTAGGAGAGATGAATATTTCGCCAAAACCAAATGTTAAACCAGTGAAACATAGACCTTATAAGTTAAATCCAAAGTATAAGGAAAAAGTGAAAGTAGAGCTTGATAGGATGATAGAAGCTGGTATAATTGAGCTCGTCACATAATATGGATGGAGAAGTCTGATGGTGGTTCAAGACAAGAAATTAGAAGGTATTAGTATTTGTGTAGACTTGAGACAATTGAATGATGTCTACTTGCATGACCAATTCCTGACCCCCCTTATAGATGAAGTATTGGAAAATGTTGGAGGAGAGGAGGCCTATTATTTCACCGATGACTTTTCAGGATACCTTCAGATAAGGATTGCACTAGAAGAGAGACACAAGATGACATTTGTGACAGAGTGGGGAAGCTTCTAGTACACAGTGATGCCATTTGGGTTATAGAATGCACTTGTCATGTTTTCTAGATTATTTGTCACAACATTTAAGGATTTTTTTCATCATTTTCTTTAAGTATACCTAGATGATTGGATTGTCTTTAGCCTATTGAAATATCACATAGAAACTGTAAGTTTGATTCTTGATCAATGTATACAATATCAAATTTCGTTAAATTTGAAGAAATGTATTTTTGGTGCACCATTTGGGATATTGTTAGGCCATGTAGTATGCAAGCAAGTTTTGTTAGTTGATGTTATCAAATAAATTGGTAGGTGTGGACACTAACAATCTCCCTAGATCCACCTGGATCTAGAACAAAATAGGACAGGACATGATTCTTTCTCTAACTTGCAGTCATTGAATCTACTACTAAGGAGGAATGAGTGACATACCTTTATATCGCTTCCTTAGGTCTCTGTTGTTTCTGCTTCGCTCTGATGCTCTTATGAAATAAGGTCCAAGACAATGCAAACCAACCAAAGTGAAGATAGCAAAGTACATTCAATGTCAACCTATGCATATGATCAAGGAGTTATGCAATAAACTAAGAGTGATTTTATGTGAAAGGGACATGTCGTTGTATTATATTAAGTGAAACTAGAAGATACAACTAGATCGCCTTGATGTCGCAAGATTCCTTTCAATGACCCTTGGTTCCAACACACACACTTTCTCTACATTTGCATGAAGAAGATCCATTACAACTTGATAGACCAAATAGATTCTTCAAGCTTTTAATCAAGCAAATTTCTCCACACAATTCTTTCACCAATTCTTCATTCAATCTTTCTTAACCTTTTCCATGAGAAACCTTTCAATATATAGGAGAAGGAGAGATGGTTAAATGGATGAGGATGATCCCACTAAATCTGAGAAGTTAGTAGGATGCCAACCATGCGAATGCCAAATCATTTTCTAGAAGATTCCCTTCTAGAACCTTCGTGACCTCTTCTCTTTTCCAAGCTTTGAAACAGGTTCGCACCCTACCTATAGAGAAGACTGCAAACAATTCACACCCTAAGTGTGGGTTTCCTATGAGAATGAAGGATTTTCACACGCTATAACATAGGCAGCTTGCAAACTCATCTTAAAAATGTGTTTTTTGGAAGAAGACAACAGTCACTTTTCTCAGGCAAAAAATCCTTGTGGGAGCCTGAATACATCACTTGTAGAGACATTACCAGAGTGACCAAAATCATGTGTAATAGAATGCCCCCCAAAGTATGAGGCCGGAACTTTTGACAACCGAAATACTTTGTAAAATGCATGTGTGTGTTAGAAACAAGGAGCACACTTAATCGAAAACCTGTAAACAACCAAGCATCTGTAGAATATAATACCAGTTCTGAGGTAGGCATTCCCATGCTCATATCACAAATGAATGGAATCATAAATGTAGGTCATGGACACCAATCATACACCATGGATCCATGTCATCAAAATGCTACATAGCCACCAGGAATACACTGTGGATCTATGTGAGAAGACTTGAGTTAAGACATAGCCACGTACCATACAAAGTGGATCTATGTGCCGATAAAAATCATACATACTCCATCGTAGCCTAGATCAAAAAGATGAGACCCAAGGTTTTCAATCTCGTCACCTGAAAGTACGAATCTAGCCATGCGATTACATGTGTTGAAGTCGAACATGGTAGAAACCACTTGATTACCGATAATTGATGAAAACCATTAACAAGTGTGAGGGAAATCATCATTGATGTCAATGAATCCCAAGGTATCTAAGTACAATCCGAACGAATGTGAATGAGTGAGATGAAGTCAAGAACTCAGAGGAATATCTTGATCAGGGATCAATGATGTGAAACCCCTGTCGAAAGAAAAGAGACCTGCCATTAAGGCATGCAGGTTCCAAGGTACTAAATGATTTCTAAGACTCATTTCTGGATAATGAGTTGGAGTCAATGGAACAAGACTCATCACAGGAGGGCCTTGATGTATCCCCCATCAATGACATGAAATAAGTAATGGATTTTGAGGGTGAAACAAAATATGAATACGGGTTGAAACAAACACAGGGAAGGTCGACATAGTAAGAATGGACAACTGCAGATGACTGACTCAATAGAGGTCTCGTGTGAACTTCTCTTGAACATATGAATGACATGACCAAGGACTTGGCAACACTAACTCAAAGACGACCCAAGATATGACCTTGTAAAAATTCGAACGAGAGACAAATGGATTTCCCAACCTGGATTCAAATGACAAATAGGGGGTATCATGTTCAAGAGCAACGCTTACTGCCATTAATATGAATACGAAAATACATCCCTTTCCCAAAATTTCCCCCACCATTTCTGGTGAGTACATCTTTATTTTTACACAAGATTGAGGAGGATAACATATTCTTGTTGATGTAATCTCATCCTTCAGATGAGTCCCTCTGAGTATATTTAACGAACCCTAGGAAGAAGTGGTTTGGTCCCATTACGGGTCTTTCGATGTTTGTTTAACGAGTCCAAGGATAGAAAACTCATGGGCTTTTCATGTTTTGAGAGTCTAAAAAACACTTAAAGAGAACTCTCCCAGTTCCTTTTTCATAAAAGAGTTCAACGAGACTGAAAAAGTGATAAACTATCACCCGTCGAACATTTTCTTCAAATACTTTAACGAACGTGAAAAGAACAAGATCGCTCGACAATATTTTCATTTTTATGGAGCGTGAAAAGAGATTAAAGGATACTCCTTTACGTTCGTCATTTTTGTGTTACCATGATGAGTACGAAAAGACAAGAAAAAGTATACTCAGTTACGTTCTCATATATTTTCAAGCACGAGAATGAACGAAAACTGAGCTCGAGGTTTTTCCTAAAAAACCTTAAAAAGTAGTCGTACATGCGACAAAAACAAAAAACACTCATACCCCCTCATTCAGACTTCGAAGTTTCTATATCTGTGAAATACCATAGTCACAAGGCTATTAGGGTATTAGGTTTTATAAACAAAGCAATAAAAATAATATAAAAAATCAATAAAAAATAGTAAAAAGTGAATAAATATGGGTGAAAAGGACTTTTTACCATTTCATTGTTACTTTGCCCAAAAACTTGTC
>ML777606.1:365136-477771 GCA_009831015.1 Picea engelmannii | reverse complement strand
AAAGCAATAAAAATAATATAAAAAATCAATAAAAAATAGTAAAAAGTGAATAAATATGGGTGAAAAGGACTTTTTACCATTTCATTGTTACTTTGCCCAAAAACTTGTCCAACATACCTCATTTTCCCCCAAATTTCTTTGCTCGATTGTGGAAGGCACAAGCAATCATTCAGCGAATGGTTTCAGCCAACAAGGTAATCTCTTTATTCTCTAACTTTTATGTGGTTTATTTTTGGTTTTTATTGGCAATTTTTTGGGTTTTGAGTCTATTTTAGGGTCGAAACATGTGCCCAAGAATTCTCTCAAGCGGTCCATGCGGGACCTGTGAGAATCTAATATTCTCGCAAGTGACCTTTAGGGCACCTGTGAGAATCTTACACTGTGAAAAAGGTCCACCTGCGGGGGCCGAAAAATGGATTTTAAAGTGAGGTTTTGCTCAATAAAAATTATGCAAGAGTTTAAAACAAGTTGTTGACTTCCCTCTCATGGCTCTTTTGCAGGTGTTTGACCATCACAATGTTGGAATGGAGAGAAAGAGAACATGAGGAGGAGGATGCCATTGTTGGGAATGACTCGGGTACAGTTGTTGCCCTCCGAGACTGTGGGCTCTTGAAATTTTTCAGGATTTTGGGCATGAGAGCCCAACTCAGGTTGTTGGAATACTTGGTCCACATGAGGGACATGGATCAACAGTTATGTCACATGGGAATCCATACACTGACACTAGATATCGAGGATATCTATTTTCTAACAAGGTTTTCACGGCATCGATACCATGCTACTTTGACCGAAGGTAGAGGTGGCAGACTCCCTATGAGTGAGTATTGTCGCCAATATTGTGATCCCAATGGAGAGAGAAGCAAGGGTAAGGTTTCCATTTGGGGGGTCCAAGATCTGACCCTACGGACCATCTTCTTTACTATTGCACGCATGGCTCCACACATGTCTCTCCAGAGCTATTTCCAATATGTCATAGAGTGCACAGAGCCTTGGGTCTTCAACTGGTTGAATGTAGTTCTCTGCAGTATAAAGAGACAATTGACAAAGTGCAGAAAGGGTGACTTGAAGTAGTTTGGGTACGGGTCACTTTTGGTGTCATTCTTCCTTGAGAGGGTCCCACTGCTACGACTACATGTTAATTGGGGTTTACCAACCCCATAGGATCTGAGGATACTGAGGTGGTGTAACCTCATGGCTCAACAAGTAGCAGAGCCTATAATCAAGTATAATGATTCATTTTTTGACTGGTTGAGGCCCTAGATGTTGATGATCGATGACTACGCATATGTTGGTTTGGATTTCCAAGGGGATCTATATTTGGCCCTTCCTGAGGATGCTCAGTGGGGTGACTTAGGTAAGAAGTACACATTTTCTTCTTTTTAAATGTTTTTGCAAATTTTATCATATGAAATGTTTTTATGTTTATCCAAGAACTAATCCAAAAATTTATTTTTGATGACATAGATGTGGGGCCATATCGACCTCTAGGAATGTCTCCCATTCAAAGACGAGGAGAAGAAGCTCCATTGGCGAGATGGGATGCCGAAGACTATGAGGCAGTGGAACAGAACTTAGAGGGGTTGAACGCGGATGTCCCGAATATTGCTATTGGGGAGATCCCGAGATGTTACCAGCGCCATACTGTGGGCGTGTCCGAGTCTCTCCATCGACTGCTCCGTAGGGTAGCCTGAGTAGTTGTGTGTTATCATGAGCGTCATTAGTGATGCCATTTTGTAGAATCTATGGGCTTCATATTTTGAGATTTTGATCCTTGGATAGAAACTTTTTGTAAAAACTTTTGATCGTTATATACATATATACGACTTCTACCAGCTTATTTTGTGTTGTGTTATACCTGTGATGTGTGATTGGTTTATAAATTTCCCAAATGTATGTCTAACACATAGTTGGCTAAGGAATCAGTCAATGTATTTAGACATCTAGGAATGTGTTGATATTCAATATAATCAAAATAACGTTCCAAGAGGCGAATTCATAAATATACCCGTAATAAAGTAGGACTTCAGATAACATAGACATTGCTTAACTGTAGTACTACTAGATGCAAATTGAGTTGTATAAACAGGTGGCATATATCAAGTGAAATAGCATCAATCAACAATTCAATGACAATGCTATATTCTGCAATATTATTGGTCGCATGACAGAGGCACACACCTCATAGATTGATAAGTTCGTTTGTAGGGGCGAAAATTTCCCATGTAGTAGAAGCAAGGTTCTGAGTACTATGGCTAGCCCCATTGGTGAAGCCAATGTGGGGTGGCAAATAATCTAACATCTGGAAACTAAGCATAATGCAAGATAAGCGGTCAAGGGCAGAGACCAAATAACGAAAAAGTATACTAATGTAACAAAAGTATGATATAATAAAATACAAGCACTCATGCACAGGTGATCTTAAGAATAGTACTTCTTTAAGTACAACCCATTTCTGGGTTCACTCAAAGGGATATCGTCGTAGTCCACCAACTTGTAAGCTCCTTTCTCCAAAACTTGCCTGACGATATAAGGACCTCACCACATAGCTTCAAATTTTCTGGCTCCTAGCATATCCCGATCTTGTTCATAAAGGAGAACCAAATCACCTTCGGAGAAAACACATGGCTTGACATGCTTTTCATATTGGGCTTTGACGTGTTTCTTATGGGCTTCTATAACTAGGGTGGCATCATGATGGGTTTCATCTAATTGCATGAGATACAACAGACCCTCTTCTTCGGCAAAAGTGTTTGGGAGAAGTTTGACGGCTAGTTTTAGGGAGGTTATCTCACATTCAATTGACAAGATGGATTCTAGACCATAGACTAACTGGAATGGTGTAAACCCAGTAGAAGACTTAATGGATGTCCGGTAAGCCCACAAAGTTGAAAAAAACATCATGTGCCAACTCGTTTTGTGAATCCCTATCATTCGTCGAAGCATGGTAATGAAGATTCTGTTTATTGCTTCAACTTGTTCATTGGATTGTGGGTAATAGGGTGTTGAGTTTTCATGGTGAAGACCCAACTTTTCAGTGAGTTCAAACATCATGAAGTTTCTAAAGTGGCTACCATGGTCAATAACGATAGCTTGAGGAACACTAAACCGAGAAATGATGTGATTGAATATAAATAATGTTGTAGTCCTTCCGATATTGTCAAATGTTGGCATCGTCTCGACCCATTTTGTAAAATAATATATGGCTACAATAATGTATCCATTCCCCCTGGCCGAGTGAGGGTGACATGTTATGAAATCGATACCCCATTTCGCAAAAGGACCAATGAAGAACACAGGGTGTGATCGTATTTTATTGTTGTAGGTTTGGAAAGCATGGCATTTTTGGACGACAATTATACAATTGTTGAATAAAGAAGGCCAAAAATACCCTGCTCATAAGATCGTCTAGGAAGTAGCATACCCAGATGTGTAACCACCACAACCTACAGAATGGCAGTCATTTAGGGCTTTCTCGGCTTCGTCAAATGTGAGGCAGCATCGAAAAATGGAGTCAATCCCATGACGATAAAGAGTATCACCGAGGATAATATACTAATGGGCTTGGTAGCATATTCGACGACAGTCATTGCTAGACAAATTGGGCTAGAAAGTCTGGGTCTGGAGATATATGATGATATATCCATACCAAAGGTCATCGGAACTGATTAGGAAAAAGGATTCATCGGGTAATGAATCGTCTTCTACATTTTTCGTCTCAGAGCAGGGAAGGTCGCATATCAACTCGAAAAACACCAAGGATTTATTGTACTTAACGTGTTCGAATTCTAAGTCAAACTCCTAGAGTATTGCAATCCATTTGGAGTATTTGACCCCTGGAAATTGGCGTGTAATAATGTGTTGCATAGGGTTGCAGTTATAAATTACCGTAGTCTTGTGAGAAAGGATATAGTGTCAGAAACGTTGAACAACCTGGATGGCTTCCATGGCTAGTTTTTCAACATGTAAATACTTGGTTTCGGTAGTCGTGAGACTCCGACTCAAGTAATAGATGACATGTTCTTCATGAGAATCATCCTCCTAGATGAGAACCATAGCAATGGTATAGTCCGAGGCTGTGACATAGAGGAACTAATCCCAACAATAATCCAGTGGGAAGAGTAGTGGGGTACATGTCCAAGATAGTTTCAAAGCTTCGAAAGATTTGTTGGCAGTGGTATCCCATACGAACTCAGAACCTTTCTTGAGAAGTCACATAAATCCAAGAGTTAGCTCAACATAGTTCAGGATGAAACGACGGAGAAAATTTGCCTTCCCTTGCAAACTTTGTAACCGACGAAGTGAGGAAGGAGGAGGGAGATTGAGAATCACCTCGACTTTCAAAGGATCTACCCTAATCCCTTGACGTGAAACAATAAATCCTAGAAGTCGGCTGGATTCTATGCAAAAAACACATTTGTGGGGATTCAAGCGTATGTGGTAAAACTGACATCGAAGGAAAATAGGGTGGAGGTGTATTGGATGATCTACACAGCACATGGAATGAGTGGGTAAGTCATCGAGATATGGCTGCATGATGTGCTTTATATCATGAAAGGCGTAAGACATAGCACGTTGAAAAGTTTCATCGACATTCTTTAAACCGAATGGAAGTTTCCGGTAGGTAAAAGTGCCCCAAGGACAAATAAAGGCGGTCTTGTGTTAGTTCGCAGGAACGATATTGATTTGATTATATCTGGAGAAACCATCCATCAGAGAGAAGATTTCACTTCTGGCACAATCGTTGATGATCTCGTCAATGAAGGGGGTAGGAAAGTTGTCTTTAGGACAAGCTTTGTTAATGTCCCTATAATCAATGCACACGTGGATTGTGCCTTGTTTATTTTCAATCGGAACAAGATTGGAAACCCAGTTAGTTAGAGCCACAGGGTAAATAAAGTCGTCTTTGAAAAGTTTCTCAACTTCAAGCTTGATAGAGGCTTCTTTACGTGGGTGGAACGGACAAAGTCATTGCTAGACGGGTTTAGTGC
This sequence comes from Picea engelmannii, assembly GCA_009831015.1. Taxonomy (NCBI): domain Eukaryota; kingdom Viridiplantae; phylum Streptophyta; class Pinopsida; order Pinales; family Pinaceae; genus Picea; species Picea engelmannii. The sequence continues at coordinate 472,783 of ML777606.1, read as the reverse complement.
CTGGGTATGTCTTAATCTCGTGTACCACAATGCCAGGGTCAATCCCCGAAATTTCTTCATAGCTCCATGTGAAGACGTCATGAAATTCTTGGAAAAGAGACTTGTAGGTTACAACTTTGTCATGGGAACACGAAGCTCCGATATGCACATTTTTTACAACTCCAAGTTTTATGGATATGTTAAGGGGGATGGTGGGTGAGATATTACTTAAGTTTCCTTTGTAGAACATATCGTGTGTATACTCAAGAACGGTAGAAATGATGAAAACGGTCGATGGGGTCGAGAGTCAGAGTTGTTGGTAACCCTTGATGGTGCGTTGTTCCAGGAAGAGGATGGAACAATGATGTCCATCATCACAAGGGGTATCTTCCATAGACATAATAGACATAATCATCTTGTCTATAGGAAAAATTACACGGAATGGATCTGGAGATAAAGCACCAAGAGAGGGAGTAGAAGGGGTTGCTAATTGAATGGCTTGATAAGCAGATTTGACCAGACTCAAAGGAATTTCATTGCCATAATGAAGATGATCGTCAGGGTTGGGTACCATCCATGAGTCGTAAGGCATAGGGATTCCATGAACAGAGGTGGAGATCATGTCGATCGAGGCAACAAACGGATGTGGAACATCGGGTGGTGGAATGGGGAAAGTACCCATCAAAGAGGAATCTTTAAGAAGACTGAAACCGATGTTCTCATATCTAGGGGGGGGTTTGCAATGAAAGGTACATTGTCAATACGTGCATCAGAGTGAAAGAAGGCCAATTGGTCTACGGTAACTACTTTTCCTTGATGTGGGAAACACACGACATGGAAAAGAGTGGACACAACTGCACGCATGGAATTGATCCAGCTACGACCAAGTAGAAGGTTGTAATCAACAGGAGAGTCAAAGACCTTCACTTCAATGTTGATCATTTTTCCTTGTAATGTAATAGGCAATGAAGGGAGGACATCGTAAGGCCTAAAACTAGAGCCATTGAAGGCTTTGAGCGTGTTGTGGGATTCAGTTAACAGAGGAGATTCAATGGCTTTCTAGCAGGTAATAGACATGACACACGTCGAGGCACCCTCATCAATAACTATTATACAAATTTTTTTCTCAGACACAATAACTTGTATTTGGAATGCGAGTTGAGGGGGTAACCTTGGAATGTGATCTTCCAAGTCAAAAAATATTAAATTTGTATTTGTAGGGTCGATTCCACCAATAGCTTTCAATAGTTCCTTCCATTGTATAGGACAAATCTGAAGGAATTTGAGGGTTGACATCGCAGATGGTTCTTGGGCTAGATCTTCGACAATACTATAGTTTTGGACGGCATGTGCATGAGGATTGAAAGAAGATTTTTTAACAACACCCTTTGGGGGAGGGCGAAGGATTGTATCTAGGGTCGGTCGTTCGAGATGAAGAAAACCATTGGTAGGTGGAGTCATGGGAGATGGTTGGACCAATGAAGGAGGTATTGCATCAACGTTCTCTTTGGAGGAAGAATAATATTTGGCTCGAGTGGTAAGTGCGATGTCATTTTTCTTTGAATCACTTGTACACATTAAGACATAAGATGTATTGGAGGGGGAAGGTTGGTCATGAATGACCAATTGGGCTTGTTGTTGATAACGAAAGGGTTGTGACAACACAGTTGGAGTGGCGAATTTCGGGGTCCCTTGAAGGAACTTAGTAACCTCGGCTTGTCATGGACAATCCTTAGTGTAGTGATCATCACCACAGATAAGACAAGGGTATCGGGGTTTGTGCTTATCCTTATCCTTAATAGGTGGTTTTTTGGTTTTCTTAGATTGTGGATTATTTTTATCCTCCTTATTCTTACCCTTTCCTTTTTTGGATTTGTTTTTGTCAACAGTGGTAGATTGAACAAAGTTTACCTCAGAAGTCTTTCCGGTGGGAGGGGTAGGAGACGAAGCATTTTGAACATTAGAAGAAAATGATTTGGGGTTGTTTCTAGAGGTTTGGATGGAATGAGGTTGGGCATGGAAAGTACCAATCACTCCATCAACTGCATGAGAAGCAGCAGGAGTAGTTGAAGTAGAAGAAGTATAAGGATGAGGTGCGTCAGGGAGTAAGTCATAAAGAGTACCCGTTTGTGAGTAAATGAGGTCGAGGTATTGAGAACGATTGATTGTATGTTCTTCTGTGACAACTCCACCCATGGCGATGTCACGAGCGATGTCATTCATGAATGATTTTGTGAGCCACTTTTCCAACAACTGATCGGGAAGTTCGAGTTTGATGAGATGTCATCTCCATTGCCACTCATGAATGTGATCATAGATATGAGTGGCTTTGGTTTGTTTGAAAGAACTCAAAATTTCGGTTCTCATTTCGTAGCGGATCGGTAACTGGTAGTGGGTGAGGAAAGCCAAAGTGAGGGTGTTGAAGTTGGTGAAGAAGCCTCATGGTAATTCTATATACCACTTCGTGGCAGAACCTGTGAGGGTCCATTGAAAAAGGTGTAAATGAATAGAGTCATCCATCAAGGAGTTGTATGAGCACCAAAGGTGAAAAGTCATTACAAGATTGTTCGGGTCCTCTCTCAGTTTACCATCAAATTTAGGGATGTTGGATGGTAGTTTGGACAATATGGTGGACCATTGAGGAGAGTGATGGATCAGATCATTTAAAATACTCGACAGATCAGGGAGGTCTAGAGTGGCTAAGAAGGGTAACTGTCTATTCACATGTGGGTACTAGTGACTTTGGGGACAGAGTCTCGTTGGTAGACCAATGGGACCATAACCAGTTTACATATAATGCGAAGATCCAGGCAGATTCAGTTGTTGGTGTGGAGGAAAGTAATTCATAGGGTTGTACCCTTGAACAAGGGTATGGGTTTGAGCATTTGAGCCCCAAATAGGATTGGACGTGCCTGGATATGGTTGTCCTGTACTAGGGGGTATGAAAGAGCTAGCTTGAGGTTGTTTCCCCCCAGTTGAGTGAGGATTATTTTGAATAAGATAATTCCAATATGAGGCCAAGGATGGAGGTATTTTTTGTCCATAGGGCGGGGACAGTGGGGGTTGGCCTCCAATCGGGGGTTGCATCCCAATTGGGATTTGTCCTGCAAAAGGGGATTGGATTTGGCCTCCTTGGTGAAATTTGTCCACCTACAGGAATCTGGTAATTAGGTATGAAAGACGAGATGGTGCCACTAGGGTTGGTGCCTTTGATAAAGGATGGAAGAGGTCCTATGAAAGGGGGTCAAGGAAGTGTCAGAATGAAACTGGGAATGAGATGGTGCGCAGAGGGAGTGGAAATGCCAGGAGTCCCGGATGAGATTTGTGTAGGAGCGGGAATAGAAGCATTCAATGCATGATATCCGAGCGGAAGTGTTGGGGTGAATCTAGGAAAAAGCAGTGTGCCAATGGGGGCTTGGCTAGCCGCTGTAATCCTGGTGTGAGGACTCATAGTATATGGGACCATTTTGTAATGGACCATTTGTAGATGGATAGTCAATATGTGGTTAACTAGCGGAGCATATGTACCAGGAAAATAATAGGCAGTAGTAAAAAGTATTGCATCTGGATCATATGTTTTGGGCAGCTCAGGTGTGACCATGATATCGATGCTTACTTTTGAGCCAAAGAGATATCATCTAAAAATGCTAGTAGTCCAAAAAGGATCTTGACCCTCAGGTCCTATGAAAGGTCTAGTTGGTAATCCAGAAGACTGAACAACTATATCTCTGGAATAATTCACTTGAACAATACATCTCTTGGAGTCGGGAGGAAGTCGGAATTCCTCTCGAGAATTGGTAATTCGGAACCATTCTAAAGAGTTAGTTATTTCCACTTGTGGAGTGGAAATGTCTTGGACTTCACTCTGTTGAGAAGAGCCCTCTGGTGAGTTGGTAGGAAAGGGTTGGGAACCTTCCAGATCTTCTGGGGGTAGGCCTTGCATTCTACGTGAATGACATGGAGGGTCAATTTTGATCGAGTTAGAATCTTACAAAAGCAATTCTATGGCCAACTTGGGTAAAAAAACAACATGCGCTATTCAAATCTAGGAAGTAAAACTAAGAAAACAAGACCTTCCAATTCCAAAGTCACTAGTTGGTGATGAAATCCAACGTCGTGACAACAGGACAAGAAGGGGCTGGGCCAGGGTGGAAAAGTTATGTTGATGACCTACTTAAGGGACTTACACCCTGGTGCAAGCTCCCACACATAATCATGGGTATACCCTCCAAGGAGCCCGAGTGAGTCTAGACAATGTCGATTCCGGGTACCGTGAAGACTTACCCCTTCACAGTCACCTTGTGTAAGACCCTAAGAAGATAGGATACTAAGGTTACCACCAAGAACAATGATTCCTGGGGGAACAGTCGATAGTCCGATCCACACGCAAGGGTAGGGTATCTAGCCCAAAATCATCTTGAGAGGCTTCCACTCATCATTGTGAGTATACCTTCAAGTGACCCCCGTAATACATGCAATCTCTACACCGATATCAACAAAGCAAGGTGAGTAACTCTGTCAATATCAATGCGACCTCAAGTTTGATCCTTGTGTGAGAAGGGATTCCTAGGACAAAATGCTGCAAATGGAATTTGACACTCCTTATCACAAGATACTATTGTGTGTTTTGTTCTTTGGAGAGTGTGTCTCACTGCCAATTCCAAAGCTCTAGCCTAGCTAATGTTGGTGTAAAAGATCCCTAGAAAAAGTTACTAGTTGAATTTTAAAGTTGCGTAATATTATTAACGGTTGTTGTTACGCAAAAAGGAGACAAAAATGAAACTGATGTTGTGTGAGACTTTGACCCAACAATGTAGAAATAGGGATGAATTATACAATTTTTTGTTCGATGAATCCTATTTATAGGAGGGAAAGAGGAGTTTTCTGGAACAATGTGAACTACGACGTATGATCTTCTCTGAAATGTAATATCAAACAATCATGAACAATGCAAATTCCCTATTCGTTCTCTTTCAATACTTGAATGCCCATATTTTTTCAATAAAAGTTTGCTTAAAAAAAATAAATGTCTTTAATTTTTTATTAGAAACCAAACAACAGGGATGGAACTAAGAAAAAGTAAGCAACCAACGAAAAAGAAATACACAACAAACACCTAAATCGATCTTTCAATGAAGATAAAAATAACAAACTGACAAGACCAGTCTCTTCAAATGCACATGGGTACAAATTTTCCAAGTAATAAGAAATTGAAAAGGACAATTAATCTCAACTTTTAATCCAATCAAAGGCTCCTAACCAAACAAACACTCAGATTTGAGAATCAAAGATTATACCCTTGTCAAGAAAAGGTCAAGAGGTAAAAATTGAGAAAAAATGATCAAGAAGAGCTTTTGATTTCTGAAAACTAATCATTCACGAGATTTGAAGTCAAGAAAATTTCAATCAATGGCCAAAGAAGTTCTTTCTAGACACACCAACCAATCTGGGCATCTAAAGACACAAAAGACTTAATCCAAAACTTTTACAAGTGAGTTCGCAGTCTGTCAGTGGGGTACAATGCGAGAATTAAGGATTCTCGCAGACTAGACATAGGCAGGTTGTGAGAATTTCACACTGAACTGAACACTAGGGTGCGAACTTCGGTGATTCTCGCAAGCTATAGAAAGGTGCAGTGTGAGAAGGTTTGTAATCAAGCAAATTTTGGAAAAATGACTGAACTTTTGAGGGAACTTCTAGATCCAGGGAGTATGTGAGGATCTCCTCAAGACTTAGAGATTGATTGGGAATGAAAAAGGGTAGGTCAAGAGAAAATGGCCAAGTAAAAGCTACTAAAATGGCTTGTATCCCCAGTGGAGTCGCCGATTTTGTTATAGGATAAATCGGTAGGTGCAGACACTAACAGATCTCCCTAGATCCACCTTGATATAGAACAAAACAAGACAGGACATGACTCTTTCTCTAAGTTGCAGTCATTGAATCTACTACTAAGGAGGAATGAGTGACATACCTTTATATCGCTTCCTTAGGTCTCTGTTGTTCCTACTTCACTCCGGTGATCTTGTGAAATCAGGTCCAAGACAACGCAAACCAACCAAAGTGAAGATAGCAAAGTACATTCAATGTCAACCTATGCATATGATCAAGAAGTTATGTAATAAAATAAGAGTGATTTTATGGGAAAGGGACATGCCGCTATATTATATTAAATGAAAGTATAAGATACAACCAGATGGCCTTGATGTCGCAAGATTCCTTCTAGTGACCCTTGGTTCCAACACACACACTTGCTCTACATTTTCATGAAGAATATCCATTACAACTTGATAGACCAAATAGAGTCTTCAAGCTTCTATCCAAGCAGATTTCTCCACACAATTCTTTCACCAATTCTTCATTCAATCTTGTTTAACCTTTTCCATGAGAAACCTTTCAATATATAGGAGAAGGAGAGATGGTTAAATGGATGAGGATGATCCCACTAAATCTGATAAGTCAGTAGGATGCCAACCATGTGAATGCTAAATTATTTTCTAGAAGATTCCCTTCTATAACCTTCGTGACCTCTTCTCTTTTCCAAGCTTTGCAATAGGTTCACACCCTACCTGTAGAGCAGACTGCGAACAATTCACACCCTAGGTGTGGGTTTCTTGCGAGAATGAATGATTTTTTCACCCTATAACATAGGCAGCCAGCGAACTCATCTAAAAAATGTGTTTTTTGGAAGAAGACATCAGTCACTTTTCTTAGGAAAAAAGTCCTTGTGGGAGCCTAAATACATCACTTGTAGAGACATCACCAGAGTGACCAAAATCATGTGTAACAGTTGATCCAGCTAATATAGAAGTAATTTTTAATTTCTCACCACTTGAATCAGTCTGACAGTTGAGAACAACATTGGGTCATACAGGTTACTACTGGAAATTTATTAAAGGTTATGCGTAAATTACATCCCCAATGGAGAAGTTGCTAAATAAAGAAGCTAAGTTTTAGTTGAATGAATACTGTCAGAAAGGTCTCGATGTATTGAAAACGAAGTTAGTAATTGTGCCCATTATGGTATTCCCAAATTGGAAAAAAGAGTTTCACATCCATGTGGATGCATCATCAATAGCACTCAGTGCAGTCTTATCCCATCCTGGGGAAGGCGAGCTAGATAACACGATTTCATTTGCTAGTAGAAAGTTGTCAACTACTGAGAAAAATTACATGACGACAGAAAGGGAAGGTTTATCAAGGGTGTATGCTTTGTAAAAGTTCAAAAATTATCAGTTGGGATCCCACATCAAGATGTATACAAATCATTCTACACTCAAATATCTAGTGAACAATCCAGTGTTGGGGGGGAGGATCTGTAGATGGTTGTTATTATTCCAAGAATATGATTTTGAATTTATTGTGAAGCCAGGAAAAATGAATGCACGACCAGACCATTTGTCGTGGATTATGAGAGGAGAGGATGTAGGTAACCTAGATGATAGCTTACCAGATGTGCAATTTGTTTTAGTAAACATGGTAGATGATAAGTTTGTAGAAATTGTTCAATACTTAAGCACATGAGTGGATCCATCCGATATGATAGTATCCCAAAAGAAGCAACTAGTGGTTAGATCATTTTATTACCAGTTGATCGCAGGAAACTTATATAAGTTAGGAATAGATAGGATACTACAAAGATGAGTGCTAAAACACGAAAGACCCATGATTTTAGTAGAATAACATGATGAAAGTCCAAGAGGATATTATGCATGAAATATGATAATGCAGAAGATCTTGTGCATAGGGTTATGGTGTCCTAATATCCATAAGGACGCACAGGAATATTTCTAGAGATGCAACATTTTTCAGAGAGTATTAATACCATCACAAAGGGATGAGATGCCCTTGAATCCACAAGTTACCTTACAAGAATTTGAAAATTATGTAGTGGATTTTGTTGAACCTATTAACCCACCAACAAGAAGAACATGAGCTAGATACATAATTACCGCAACAGACTACTTGATGAGATGGGAAGAAGAAGAACATGTTACATATTGCAGCATAGAGACAGTTGTGTGATTCTTACTTGAGAACATAGTTACAAGGTTTGAGTGTCCTAAAATACTTATGAGCGACCAAGGGACTCACTTTTTGAACAAGAAAATTGCAGCGCTAATAGAAGTGTTCCATATACAAAATCAAAAGAGCACTCCATATCACCCGCAAGAAAATGGAATGGTGGAGGCCTTCAACAAGACACTCTAGAATGCACTAACTAAGGTGTGCAACATAGGAAGAGATGGTTGGGATTCAAGGATCCTTGTAGTACTCTGGGCTTACATAACTACAAGGATGAAGTTGACAGGACATACATCCTTTAATTTAGCATTTGGTCAAGAAGCAGTCATGCCCATGGAATTTCTTATATCGATTCTATGAATTGTGGCGATGAAGGACCTTACGGATTCTGGTGTAGTAGAAGAAAGGCTATCACAGTTACTAATACTAGAGGCAGATCAATTTATCGTAGGATTCCATCAGAAAGTACAGAAGGCACGATAAAATGCATGGCAGGATAGACACATCAGGTAGAAGAAGTTCCAGATAGAGGATCTTATACTGCTCTACAACAACAAGTTCTTACAACACCCAAGAAATTTCAGGATGCACTGGTTAGGACCATATGTGATTAGACATGTGACTAACACATGTGTTGTTTAGCTAGAGAAGTTGGATGGACAAGTCATGGAAGGACTAGTTAATGGGAGTCGGATAAAACTGTATAGGGGTGGCCGTCCTTCCATGCACTAGAGGAGTTGTGCAGTTTAAAATTGCATCATAGTGTACTATAAGAAGGAAAAAAAGAAAAAGATAGAAAAAACAAGAAAAATAGGAAAAGGTATGAAACAAAAGAAGTTGGACATTGATGAGGAGAATAAGTTTTGGTTATGCATAAAGAGGGGAAGCAAGAAACTATTGCATATAAGAGAAAATTTTGAATAAGAAAACATAGAACAAGGAAACAAGGTTGCAGAGAAGGGAGAGATTGCACAGAGAGACATGACTACACAGGTGACACCTACGAAGCAGTCAACACACAACATGACAAGACGTGCAATAAGTATTTATTATTATGGTGAAGTAGTTACACCACGTGCCATTAAAAGCATAATATATTGACCGATTTCGAAATCGAATGGAGAATTTTCTGAAGATACAAAGTAATGGAGTAATAAATGAAACCATTAGAGGATTATATAGAGAGTTTAGGGGAGAAAGGAAACTATAGTTGGCAATGAAGTATAAAACCATGTAAGGAAGCATGTAGTCATAATTAAAAGAGATAAGAAAATCATTCAAGATTGACTTCAATTGAAAGATGGAAGGAATGAGTGTGACAAAGATTTGTATAGGATGGTCAGAATCTGCCAAAGGACATATCATTGTTGTAGGACATGAGTAGAAGTACACTCGAATGAGATTGAAAGTAGGGATGCATAGAGCCAACTCACTATAAAAGAAGACGAAATGGAAATCCATTGGTTCTTATCCATTTGAGATAACAAGAAAATCCAAGTGTCAGATAGAATTTGAGCATAGAGAAGAGAAAGAACGAAGGGTAGAGGAGCCGAGTAGAGTATAGAAAAGGACGATGGCACCACCTAAAGCCATCATACAAATTTGTAAGTAGGTTGTAGCATCACTTGTTAGGATACTTAGACACTTAAGAGTTAGTTAATATCTACTTGGTATAATGTATCGTTAGGTAAAAGTGGGTTTCTTTAGTATGCATTAGTATGCATTTGTAGTTAAGAAATCCAACGGTCACACTATGTTCCTGACATGAAGTGATCTGACGGATCATATTCTCTTCGATATTAACGACTACATTGACCCATGGCTTAAGACCCAATTGGTCCATGATATATATTTAAAGATCATGGAAGGTCATTTGTCGATGATTGATTGTGAGAAACTCTCTTGTAAAATCTCTATGTAATCTTTTTCTTTTTCATTAATAAATTGTTCCAAGTGGTCGCATTGGCTGGGGTCGTGGATGTTTCCCCATATGGCTTTTACCATGTCAAAATATTGGTGTGTTGATCTTTGATTCGATTGTTTGAGTGGTTACTGAAGGTGTTGTTCCTCTGTTGAAATAATTGTGTTGTCGAACATGGTATCAGAGCCTATTTGAAGACCCGCTCTCATTGTAGATCGAGTTATGAAGCCAAGTTTCCTCATCTCTGGTTTCTTCCATTTCTACACTTTTTTTGGCTAAGATAATTGTTCCATTGTGTATGGAGCATGCGTTTCATTAAAGAACACTTTTCATTTCACTCGAAAAGCTTTTTTTTTTCCCAAGATACGACCAGTTCAATCAGATCTGGAGGTATAAATCCTGAATACACCCTTTTTAAATTTTTGCAGAGTATTATTTTGGTTTTATATTGTTTATTTCCTAGTTTCTACTCTTTTATATCTGTGTATACTCTTTTCCCTTCTCCTTGTGCGATCTCGGAAAATCGGAAACAGATAGTAAAATGTGCATTTTCCGGGTAAGCTAATCGAGATCTAACCCTTGTTGTCATCGAGAAGAGAAATTTTTTTCTTGTGTAAAAATAGTTTTTTATGGGCACACTCTCTAAGGTCATCTTCCACAACAACAACACCCCCAATCCTCCTTCTATACAATAAAATATGTTTTTCTAGCTCACTTGGTTAAAAAACTCCTTATTAAGTAATAGCTCTTGAGTTCAAGTCTCTTTTTTGTTACTTTTAAAAAGGAAAAACATTCATGCATCCATTGTAAAGTGTATTTCAGTTCAAGTATTAAAGTGAATCACTATGAGTAGATTTAATATTTTATTTTAAAGTTATTTATTTTGCATGCAACTTTATTTTATAAAGTAAATTCATTGTAAAAATGATCCCCTCTTCTTTTTATAAAAGTGGGTCACTTCATAAAGAAACTTATTTGTAAAAGTGAGGGCATAACTTTCACATCGGAAGTCCGTTTTCATTGTCGTTTTTTTTTAAACCATCTAATTTTTCAAGATCTTTCAATCCATATCATCAGTTTCATTTTTTAAATTCATATTATCTACATATTTAATATGGATTATTCCAGTGATCTTTTTCTAACCAACACCAACTACTTCTAATGGAAATCCCATATGGAGGATTTATTAAGAAGTAAAGGTTTGTACCAGATTACCTTGGGAAAGGAAAAGGAGCCCATTGATGATGAAAAGAAAACAAAATGGGCTAATAAGAATGACGAATCACGTGGACTGATCGAAATGTCCATCTCTCTTGATTTAAGGTTCCACCTTCAAGAAATTGATGACCCCGATGAAGCTTGAGAAAAGCTTGAATCTATGTTTGGTAAACATAATATTTTTTTGAGCACATCAATTAGAAAATCAGATATTGAATTTAAGTCCAATTGTTTTTCTTGCATTGAGGACTATAAGTTTAAAACACTTAGAATTTTATGTGAAGAGTGTAACATAAATCTAGAGGAAGAGCCTTTCATCTATATTATTATTTCTAAGCTAGGTAGTGCATATTATGTATTTGTATCTACCTTTTATGCCATGAGAGAGTTTCTAGGGAAAGCTTATCAAAAAACCACTCTTGAGAAATTTTTTGATGCTTTGATTAGAGATAAATATAAGCTTCTACATTTTGGAGTGATCATCACTGTAGGTACATCCAACAAAGACTTAGTCACCTAGCAGAAAGATAAACCCAGGAATCCTAAGAAGCAACCTTCTCGCCGCAACAACAAAAAAAACAAGGGTCCTGAACCTACTCAGATAGCTTCATCTCCTAATGGTGACAAAGGAGAAAAATCTAAAAATAAGAAGATGGACATACATTGTAACTTTTTTAGGAAATATGGTCATGATGAGTCCAAATGTTTCAAGAAGATGGTAGATTTAGAAGCAGTGATGAAGAAGCACAACATTAGTATTGATTATACTTCTTCTTATTCTTCTTCTCATGGACATGCACTTTCTGCTTCTCGTTTCTCCTTCAACGCAACTTTTACCTCTTCTTCTGATGAGTGGCTTATGGATTCAAGAGAATCTTATCATATGGTTAAAGATAAAGCCATATTTTCTACTCTAAATGAATGTAACACCAAGAATATTTGTTGGTGATGATAGATCTCTTGGTGTTTGTTGGGTCTCCCTTTTTAAATCTACAGTTACCTCATTTTTTCCTCATATATTGATCATTTTTCCTTGAAATTATATGTAATCCACCCATTTTTCTCATTTTTACACTCTCTTAACCACTTCTTGGTGTACATGAGGTAATGAACGTTTTGCTATGGTTTTTATGGTTTATTGATAGTTAGAATAATTATTAATGTGCTCTAATCCCTCTAATTACCTTCTTGTGGAAATTGTATTAATATAGGTTTCTAAAACAATGCTCCAGGTCATCTGATACTCGCACTAGAAGTCATATGATACCTGCACTGGAAGTCATCTGGTACCCACATAAGAGGTCATCTGGTACCCGCAATTGGAAGTCATCTGACACTTGCACCATAACATTACAGAAACCATCTGGTACCTACATCAAAAGTCATCCAGTACCTGTACTAAAAAATAGTCATCTGGTACCAGCATCCTACAGTCATCTGGTACCAGCACACTCATTCGGTACCAACACACTCTAGAGGCATACAATACCATATTATAGTTTGAAATATTGGCACACTTCTAGAGGAAAATTGGGGACATGGGTTTTGTCGAGAGCGACATCGGTATGTGTACAAGTGTGTCATAATTCTCATATATCGTACGTGTGGACCTCCAGCTCAAGGGGAATGATTATGTAAAAATTAGTAAATATCTCAAACTGCCAATTTGCACCTCTATTTTCATGCATATGAAGGCATATCTCAAAATTCTAAGATATGGGTTTTGTCTAAAAGGTGAAAAATTGATTAAACCATAAGAACGTTTTCAAAATTCAAATCAGTTTGGAATATATGGGTGGATCTCTAACCCAAATCTACCCAAATTGATGAAAAACCTAGATTTTTGTGATTTTGTTCTAAAATTGTAAAATTGGTTTTAACCAAAATCTAAGTTTGGGGAATTTGGTTTTAGCCATTCCTCCATGGATTTCATGTATAAATAAGCCTCATAGGGTTGTAATAAAGACCCAATTGTCATTATGATAATTCTTTTGTAATGGAGAAGAGGGTTATGATGCCATTGTTGTAATTTGAGCTTAGTTTTTAATATATGAAAGGTGATTGATTCTAAATTTGTGGTGCATCATTGGAGTTCATTTGAAGTGCCTCTAGCAGTAATTACCAACTTGGGAGGCCCCCCCAAGATTGGTAATATGTTTCTCATTGTATTTTTAATTTAGATCTATTATTTTCTCTATTTGCATCAAGTATCATAGATTTCTTCCCATAGCATAAATATAATATCTTTGTTTTACATTTAGATTTATTTCATTTTAAATTCAGATTTATTTTACATTTAGAATCATTTTATTTTACACTCGGACTTTATTCTCTTTCCTTTGAATTCATAATCGATTTTGGTTTGTTTTCTATGACTGCATAGTTTATTTTACTTATTACTTACAGTCGGTTGCATGTGTGCAGAGATGGGATCCCTCACTGAATTTTTGAGTTTATCAATTGAGTGTCTTTCATTATGAAACTAAAAATATAGTTTCATGATTACTTTCATAGAAAGATTTATGTTTGTGTTGTTAATAAACAAAAACTAAAAGACAAATTCTTCATTCCTTGGATCGATTATTGTTCTTCATAAATTCAAAGCTCATTAAAGAAAAGTCTTGAAGATTACCTTGCTTGAATCATTAAAGGACATCTTATTATATAGTTTGAATTAGGTTTTGTTTTCTATTTGTTTGATTGTTTTTCCCTTAATTTAGTTTAATTTGGTTTTCTCATAGATTACTTAACCACTAGAGGAATCCATTGAAGGAAATTAACATTAAGTTAGCTATTCATGATTAATCATAGAAACATGCATAAATGAAAAATTGTGATCTGAGCCTTTTATAGAATTAAGTTGTTCTTATGTCCCAGTGATGAATCCTTAGTGTTTAACTCCCGCGATTTACATTTAAATTTTGCAGTGTGGGTTTGAAGATTGTTTTGTCGGCAATAGGCTAGACTAGGCTCCAATATTACATTTCTTGTTCTTTCACCTCGAAGCTTAGAAGCCCTGATTGATAATTTTATGTGGGAATTAATAGTGCATATATTTAGCCACACATTTTTGGCATCGTTGTCGAGGAGGTGCTAAATGGATTAGAGCATAGGTAGGTTGTTTTTATTTCCCCAAATCATTGATTGTTCCTTTCATGCAAGTGTGTTTATTTTCATGCAAATGTGTTTCTTTCCAAGTGTGGTGGGATTTTAAGGGTGACCTAAGGGCGGAGAGAAAATGGTAAGATGAGAGGTAAGAACCTGTGCATCCACTTTGGTGGGGTTGTTCCAAATTTAGGTTGTCCTCTTCCTTTCAGTAGTTAGAATTTGTGTTTTATTTGTATTAGCCATTTTTTTATAAATGAGAAGAGAAACTAAATTGTGTGAATAGATAACTTGGTGACAATAGGGTCCTATTATCATGGTGGCACTTCTAGTATATAATTCATTTTCTTACATTTTCTTTTAGTTTTCATTGTAAGAACCCCCCTCTACACTATTCCATGTGTGAAACATGACCCATCAACCAACAACAAGAACTCAAAGATGATCAAGAGTTTGGAAAAACTCTCTCAAATCCTAGTAGTAGATGGTATCTCAATCTCAACCTCTTAGGAAGAACAAATCTTCAAAGCAGTCAAGAACATAAATTTTTCTCCACATCCACAAGAAGATATAGAAGTATCCTTTGATCCCCTTTACCAATATATTGAGGAGATAAAAAAATCATGGACTGAATTTGATGGAGAGAAGCCACTAGAACCTAAGATCAAGGAATTTTTGATATGTCTTTCTGAAGATCCTCCATGCATTGACGAGACCAGTTATTCAAAAGAAGATGATTTGCATGGCATGATAGAGGGAGACATGTAGAGTGGTCTAAATGAGGAAGTGAACCAAGAACATCAATATTACATTGATCTATGGTTCCAGACAACCATCAAATTGAAGCACCACTCTCTTCTTCAACAACTCTTCACATCATCATCAAAGCAATTGGTTATTTGTACTCTGGTATACATTAAAGCTTATGTTTCAAACCTGAGTATGAATGTATTTCTACACCTGTTACACACATGGTTACATTGGAAATATTCTTACACATGAAATGTGGTTTCTTGTTCTTAGATAGGATAGATTAAAAGTTGCAAGTCAGTTAACTTAGTCCTAAATAGATGCAACATATTTTCATGTTTCTTTTAAAATAAATGAAATGAGATGAAGATAATATTGATCTAATATCAACAACCAAAACAACTTGGGCTACTTCTTCTCCTCATCACATATAGATTTCTGACTATTAATAATAACAGTTTCTCATAATCCTAATCCTTAAAATATTATGGGTATTTCAAAAATCTTTAAGGTCTGCATAATGATTCTCGTATGTAACTTGTACATCCTAGTTTCATATCATAACTTGTTAGTAAAACATTTTTATCAAATAGTAGAAGGAGAGTGAATGAAACTTCTACTTGTGAGGGAACACATTCTTATATGGAGAAGATGAACTTGGGAACTAGAGGAACCTTTAGATCATTCTCTTATGGCCTCATCCACCTCACATTAAGTAAGTTTGACCATCATATATCTTTTGACTAATATTAATACATAATTCTATTTTTCATACAAACAATATTTTATAGGAAATCTATAAAATATCTTCCAACCCAATACCATCCCATCCTGTAAAAAAGTTTTCAAAGATGCTTCCCCATTCACCCATACGAAACAAATATATAAATTTTATATTAAGGGTAAATATTGGGACAAGAGTCTTTGATGGAAAATGGGTCTAAGAGGCTAATCCATCAAGATATTGAATAGGTTTGCTAGCAATGGGTATTGGCCTGTGGTATAACTAGGAAAACCCATTAGGGTACTGAACATGCTCGTGGTTGTTGATGTTGAGGGACTACAGAGTTCCCGACACCAACATCTCAACCTCCCATGGGGCTAGGCAGGAACAGACTAGAATGCCACCCTAAATTTAGAGCCCCAACAAGAAAACAAATTAGACCCTAGGCTAAATCTCCTCTAACCTAAAGTCTAAACATGGATTCCTTTTGCTTTGTATTTTTTACTATTTAATTTTGTTTTATGCATTTTATAATTTATGATTTTTATGCTTTTCTAACTTTAAGAAATAACCGTAAGATTAAAAGTAAATTATATATATATATATATATATATATAAAGATTAATAAATTAATTTAGTGCATAAATATAATACAACATCGTTAGTAAACTCTTAAGTAGCTTACACGTGGATTGGATGGCTCTTTTTGTTTTGACTTAAAGTTCAAATGTTATGGGTTAAATCAACCCATAAAGAGAATGGTTTGCGTGAAAGTATTTGGCACATATGACAAAATGTAGGGGCTTCAGAACATAAGGTACATTTTAAATGTTGCGTGAAAGTATTTGGCATATATGACAAAATGTAGGGGCTTCAAAACATAAGGTACATTTTAAATGAAGTGAAGACCAAGATTCTTATTTAAATAGCAAAAATGTCATGCGAAAGGAATATAGAAGGTGATGATAAGATAATATATAATTGACATGATAATATATATTTCCTTTTGGCATGGGAAATGCTAAAGCTATAACCTCAAAAAGGCAACATAGTGTAACTTTATGAAAAGTGAGTAATGAGATATAAATGAGAATGGTTGGGTATAGCTTTAATGAGAAGTAAATATGTAATAATGTATTTACTTTTGAGGGCTTGGTAAGGTGGAGTGATGTATGATGGTTAAAAAATAATAGTGTAAATGTGTGAAATAGGATAGTGTAAGTGAAGCGAGAAGTGAGAAAAGTATCATGTTTAGCAATAAGTTATTGAAATTACTAAGGCAACTGAGAGGGGGTGAATCAATTGTTACTATGCTTAAACAATATTAAGTCTATTAAACTATTTTTAATCTTTCATCAAGTGACCATAAATATTATACATCATATGAACAACATAAATAATGAGCATCAATCACACATAAGATATACACAGAAACAAATTTTCACGAGGAAACCCATAAAGGGAGAAAATCTCTTCTTCTTCGAAATGATAGGTAATCTTTTAAGTTCTGTACATCATCCATGTTTGAGAACCAACTCAAAGTGAGGCTACTACCTCTATTTTACAAGCTCCAACTTGTTGAGAGCACCAACTCTCTGGTTTCTCTAGCACCAACTCCCTAAATATTCCAGCACCAACTGGATTTATACAAGCACCAACTTGTATACAGAAAACTCTGTGTTTTCCCGAGCATCACCATGCCAGCCTATTTTCTAGCCACAACTAGATGGAAGCTACAACTCCCAATATTCAAGCACAAACTCGAATATCAGAGGACCAAAGTCCTCCCTAGCACCACCCTACCTCCTTGATTATAAATAAATGATTGAATAACCAACAACACAGATAAATCAATTCTTACCACTTCTTCTATGTTCTGTAAATCTGGTATGCTTCTAACTGTTCTACAATTCTTCTCTTCCTCTGCCTGTTCTGCAATTTTGCTCTGCTTCAAGTTGTTCTGCAATTCTTCTCTTGCTTCTGTCTATTCCTCATTTGTTACTCATCTCTGAGTTTTATCTCATACTGCGCATACTGTCGGTCTCACACTGCGCATACTGTAATTTTTCATTTCTTACAGTTCAACTCATTTTTCATTCAGAATGACCAACCACGCATAGTCACTATGTGTTTCTTTTATACACTACAACCCCTTCGGTTACCCCTCAAAACCCTAGAAAAACGCTTCAACAACTGAAATGTCAATCGTCCAAGAACCATGATTCGGTTATGCTAACTGAATCATAACTGAACAATTAATCGTGAAGAGCAACAATAGCCCTTTGATCAGATTTCCAAGTATCCAACACCGTTGGATTACAAGCACAGGATCTCGTGTTGATTTCGCCATTTCACATTTCAACATTTCGGCATTTCGGCATTCCTGTGGTGAAGAGTCTCGACTCTTCATGTTATGATCGCCGAAAAGGAGATTAGATTGGTGCTAGCTCCTCCCTCTCACATGACCACTGATAGTGACCACAACCTACACCAAAAGATGTTTTCGCATTTCAGCATTTCGGCATTTCGACATTCCTGTGGAGAAGTGTCTCGACACTCCAAGTCACAATCCCCAAAATGGAGCCAGATCAACGGTCCACAAAACTTCATAATCTGATCCCTTCTTTTCTTAATCGAATAGTTGACGAGATTTTGGCGTTTTTCCTTTCGAGTTTTCGAGACTCACAATAGTCCCTTTCAGCATTTTCGAGTTCGAGACTTCGTGATGGTGGAGTTTTTGCTTGCTATGTAAAACCCCGAAATAGAAAGTTTCGATGTGACGTAAACCTGCTGACATCACACGTGGATTGACATGTGTCAAATACTTGTCATGTGTCACTCTGATTCATGACTTACATGTGCCTAAAATGTTGAATCAACTTGACACTTGTCATTGCCTGATTGTGCCATGTGTTCTTAACTGACATGGTTTGTTAACGTGGCTTGTTTCGGGATTTCGAGGTTTGCTACTTCAAAGGTTAAAGTTCCTTTGATCTTTGATTTCCCTGTCTGCGAAACTCTAAAATGGAGTCTTTGTTGATGTGTTTGTTTCGGGATTTTGGGGTTCGCTACTTCAAAGGTTAAAGTTCCTTTGATCTTTAATTTCCCTGTTTGCGAAACTCCGAAATGGAATCTTTGTTGATGTGTCTGTTTCAGGATTTTGGGGTTCGCTACTTCAAAGGTTAAAGTTCCTTTGATCTTTGATTTCCTGGTCTGTGAAACTCTGAAATGGAGTCTTTGACATGCTCGATCTTTCGCATTTCGCGATTTCATCACTCTTGTCGTGAGTGTCCTTGACACCTCCAACTCCCGATATCCGAAACTCTGAAATGGAGATTAAGTCGTGGTTTTGCATTTCGTGATTTTCTGTCGTGAGTTGCTTCCTTGACTCCTCCAACTCCCGGTATCCGAAACTCTGAAATGGAGTTTACGCTTCTGATCTTGCCATGCGATCATCATTGTTCTGCTGGTCTTGCCACTTTCTCTTGTTCGTCATCATCGGGTTGAGCTTGCCATCAATGACAAACAAATAATCTGCCTTCTGTCTGTCCGTAATAAATATGCCAACAATATCCCCCTTTGGCATTGATGGCAACCTTGAAAACACTACTCATGTCATCCTTACCATTACACTTTCTCCCCCTTTGACATCAATTTCAAAGAAGTAACACGCTCCCCCTGAGTTGTTGCAGTAAATACTACCCTTGTCAACTATGAGCAACTTAGAAATACAACAGATATTCAATAAGTACTCCCCCTGATCAGGTGAACAGATTAGATGAGAGAAGATATAACCCCCAACTTTTAATGAAGATATCCAAAAGGGGTCGTTGCTAACAGTTTAGTAAAGATATCAGCTATCTGTTCTGTGGAAGGAATATAATTCAGCTAAACAATTCTGTTTGTAACTTGTTCTATGAGAAAATGGTATTTTATTGGTATGCGCTTAGATTTTGAATGAAGGATTCTTAGAGAGACTAATGGCACTGGTGTTATCACAGTGAAGTGGAATGGGATCAGTGTAAGTTACCTTCAAATTTGCAAGAGTTTGTATCATCCATAAAATCTGAGTGCAGCAAGTAGTAGCAACAATGTACTCTGCTTCTGTAGTTGATAAGGAAATAGATATTTTTTCTTACTAACCCATGCTACCAATGAGTCACCTCCACTGGTGCTCTTTCTCTTATCCACACAATTTTCCCAATCTGCATTTGAATAAGCAGTTAACTGAAAATTCTGATTTCTGGGATACCACAGACCATAAGTCATTGTTCCCTTCAAGTATTTGAATATCCTTGTGACAACTACCAAGTGACTTTGTTTAGGAGCTAACTGATAACGACCTACCATTCCAACAGCTTGCATTATATCAGGACATGATGTTGTGATGTATAGAAGACTGTCTATCATAGAGCGATATGTCCTTTGATCAACATCAGGTGAAATATCATCTTTACTGATCTTTCAACCAACCACCATAGGTGTACTAATAGGAGAGGAATCCTCCATCTGAAATTTCTTCAACATCTCTTTCAAATATTTTTCTTGAGAGATAAATATTCCTGCGGAACTCTGATTTAGTTGTAAACCAAGAAAGTATGACCGCTCTCCTATCATGGACATATCAAATTATGTTTGCATAGATTTAGCAAACCACTAGACGGATGATTCATTAGTACAGCCAAAAATAATATCATCTACATAAACCAAAACAACTAGTAAATTATCACCTTCAGACTTAATGTAGAGATTGTTGTCAATAGTACCTTTCTTGAACCCTTTGTCTTGTAAAACTTTGTCCAGTCTATAATACCAAGCTCATGGTGCTTGTTTCAGTCCATATAAGGCCTTCTTCACCTTGCAAACATAATTAGGATTATCTGTCAATGAGAATCCTTCAGGTTGCTCCATATATACTTCTTCCTCTAGATCTCCATTAAGAAATGTTGACTTAATATCGATCTGATAAACTTTAAAGTTCTTATGACATGAATAAGTAAGAAACATTCTTATGGCTTCCAATCTTTCCACTGTTGCAAAAGTTTCATCAAAGTCCCGACCTTCAACTTGTGAATACCCTTTACAGACCAATCTGGCTTTATTTCTAACAACTTGTCCTTTTTCATTCATTTTATTCTTGAACACCCATTTGGAACCTATTACATTATTATCTTCAGGTCTAGGGACAAGCTCCCAAGTATTTTTCTTCTCAATTTGATCAAGCTCTTCATTCATAGCTCTAATCCAATCATCATGTTGGCTGGCGTCATCAAAACATTTAGGTTCAGTCATAGATAAAAAAGCAACATGAGATTGTTTTGAGTCTTTAATCAATTTCCTTCTTGTCTGAACTCCTTTATTTATATCTCCAATTATCTGATTTTCAGGATGATTCCTTCTAACAATTCTGAGAGGTGATTTTGCTTCTTTCTATTGATTTGTGTCAGTCGGAGTATTTGTATCTTCATCTGATTTAGATTCTTCTCTTTTTGATCCTTGGACCTGTTCATCTTCGTATTCAACTATATCTTTTGTGCTTGGATCAGCACTGCTTACATTTCTAACCGGGATTTCTTCATCAACTTTTATGTCTATACAATCAACCAGTTTATGCACTCTCTTATTGTAACATCTGTATCATTTACTGTTTGTAGCATAACCCAAGAAGATACATTCATCAACCCTGTCATCATATTTGCCAATATTTTCATCATTGTTCTTGATATAACATTTACTCTCAAAGTCTTTAAAATGTTTGATTGAAGCAGGTCTTCCAAACCATAGTTCATAAGGAGTCTTGTCACTGTGTGGCCTAAGATGAGCTTTGTTAAGGATATGAATAGTTGTATGAATTGCTTCCACCCAATATGTTTGAGGTATGTTCCTTTCATTCATCATTGATCTTTCCATTTGCTGTACTGATCTATTATGCCTCTCAACAACTCCATTTTGATGTGGAGTCCTTGGAATTGTGTACTCTCTTTTAATTCCATGTTTATCATAGAACTCTTTGAAGTTCCATGAGATAAACTCTCCTACTCTATCAGACCTTACTGTCTTCAATCTTTTTCCTGTTTGATTCTCAGTTAGAGCCTTAAAAACTTTGAATTTTTCAAATGCTTTAGATTTTTCCTTCAAAAAGGCAACCCATGTTAGTCTAGAATAATCATCAATAATTAACATAAAATAATTTTCTTTTCTTGTACCTTCTTTCCTTGATGGTCCACATAAATCCATATGTACTAACTGGAAAGGTTTTTCTATTGAAGGAAAGTTTTTAGATTTGAACTGAGTGTGAGTAAGTTTTCCTATCTGGCAAGGTTTACAAACATAATCATATGGGTTTGATATCTTCGGAAGATCCTTTACTGCCCCACTATTTTTGAGATTGACTATATGATCAAAATTTAAGTGTCCAAGTCTCCTATGCCATAGCCAACTTTCATCATACTTGCTTAAGTAACATTCTTCTTTTTATTCTTTTAACACATAGACATTGTTTTCTATTCTTATCCCTTTTGCAACTAGCTGTCCTGAATTCACAGATTTTGTTCTACAATCTTTAGAGTTAAAAACAACTTCACATCCTCGGTCACAGACTTGACTGACACTAAGCAAATTATGTTCGAGTCCTTCTACAAACAACACATCTTGAGCTTTCCCTTTGCCATTACTCAAACTTACCATTCCTTTACCTTTTATTTTTACTGGTGCATCATTTCCAAAAGTTACATTCCCTAATTTGCTTTCACTTAGAGTTAGAAACTTACTTTTGTCTCCAGTCATATGTTTGGAACATCCACTGTCAATATACCAGGGATTCTTTTCTCTTTGGGCTGATAACACTAGTCTACACTTGTCATCTTCTTTCTTCTTCCAAATCTTGAAATTTTCGATAGTAGGATTCGAATCTGGCTTAAAATTCCTTAAGCGAAAATCTGTAGCTTTATGTCCATAGTTATGACAGATGTAACATTTTGGTTCACTAAATAACATATCATAACAATTTTTATGAGCATAACTATTGTTATGCTTAACCTGTTTCATTTTCCCAGCCATCACATGTTTTATAGTCTAAGGTTGTTTGTTGCTTGGTTGTCTCAATATTTGTTGTGGAAGATAGTGATTCGTTGAATATATTGATTGTTCATATCTAAATCTTAAAGAACAATTTATAGCTGTGTGACCAAAATTAGAGAAGAAAAAACAATAACCATAGAAAAAACCTTCGTACTTTGAAAAAGTCTGTCTTCTTTGAGGAGGTCGATTTCTTTCATGCCGATAATCTCTATGATCTACAGATTCGGTTCTGGTACTTTTTCTTTCATTTCTTCTTGGCAGTTGATTATCTTTCTTTGTTTCTGCAGAGTGACTGTTGTCAATGTTTGAGGATTTGACAAACTTGATAGGTTCTGTATTACTTGGATGATCACTACTTGATCCTTCTTCATACCCCAAGCTAGCTTTCAACTTTGGGTTTCTTTGTTGATTTAGAATGCAGGTTTATTCTTCTGAGGCTTTAATACTTGGTAGATTTTGGTAATACAATCCCTTAAACTTCTCCAATTTTTTTATGGTTTTTACTATCTCTTCTTCTAAGGCTTCACTCCTCGCTTTCTTATCTAACAATTGTTGTTTCAGTATGTCTTCTATTTTCTTTGCCTCTTCTAACTCCACTTTTAGTAGAGATTCAGAGAAAAGTTTTCATCAGGTTTTTCACCATTCATTCAACAACTGTTTTTGTTTTCTCTTCTTACATCTAAGTCTGTCAATTTCTTCCAAAGCACTGATTAATTCACCTTCCATATCTACAACAGTTTCTTCATCATCCATTTAAGCTTCGGTGTGCTCATCATCAAACAGAGGAGGCTTATTGGCTAAAGTCCCTTCATGACTTGTCATGCTTAAGTTTACAGATCTACCTTTAAATAAAATGAACCCACTCTAATACCAATTGTTGAAATTACTAAGGTAATTGAGAGGGTGGGGGTGAATCAGTTGTTACTGTGATTAAACAATATTAAGTCTATTAAACCATTTTTAATATTTCATCAAGTGACCATCAATATTATACATCATATGAACAACATAAATAATGAGCATCAATCACACATAAGATATACACAGAGACAAATTTTCACGAGGAAACCCATAAAGGGAGAAAACCTCTTCTTATTAGAAATGATAGGTAGTCTTTTAAGTTCTGTACATCATCCATGTTTGAGAACCAACTCAAAATGAGGCTACTACCTCTATTTTACAAGCTCCAACTTGTTGAGAGAACCAACTCTCTGGTTTCTCTAGCACCCACTAGAAGGAAGCACCAACTCTCTAAATATTCCAACACCAACTGGATTTATACAAGCACCAACTTGTTGAGAGAACCAACTCTATGGTTTCTCTAGCATCCACTAGAAGGAAACACCAACTCCCTAAATATTCTAGCACCAACTGAATTTACACAAGCACCAACTTGTATACAGAAAACTCGGTGTTTTCCTGAGCATCACCTTGCCACCCTGTTTTCTAGCCACAACTAGATGGAAGCTACAACTCCCAATATTCAAGCACCAACTCGAATATCAGAGGACCATAGTCCTCCCTAGAAACACCCTACCTCCCTGATTATAAATAAATGATTGAACAACCAACAACACAGATAAATCGATTCTTACCACTTCTTCTATTTTCTGTAAATCTAGTCTACTTCTAACAGTTCTGCAATTCTTCTCTTCCTCTATCTATTCTGCAATTCTGTTCTGCTTCAAGTTGTTCTGCAATTCTTCTCTTTCTTCTGTATATTCCTCATATGTTACTCATCTCTGAGTTTTATCTCATATTGTGCATACTGTCGATCTCACACTGTGCATAATGTAATTTTCCCTTTCTTACAATTCAACTCATTTTTCATTCAGAACGACCAACCACACACAGCCATTGCGTGTTTCTTTTATACACTACAACCCCTTTGGTTACCCCTCAAAACCCTAGAAAAATGCTTCAACAACTGAAAGGCCAACCATCCAAGAACCATGATTTGGTCCTACTAACTAAATCATAACTGAACAATTAATCGTGAAGAGCAACAGTAGCCCTTCGATCAGATTTCCAAGTATCCAACACCATTGGATTACAAGCACAGGATCTCGCATTGATTTTTCCATTTCGTATTTCAGTATTTCAGCATTTCAACATTCTTGTGGTGAAGAGTCTCGACTCTTCATGTTACGATCACCGAAAAGGAGCTTAGCTTGGTGCTAGCTCCTCCCTCTCACATGACCACTGATGGTGACCATAGCCTACACCAAAAGATGTTTTCGCATTTCAGCATTTCGGCATTTCGGCATTCCTGTGGAGAAGTGTCTTGACACTCCAAGTCGCAATCCCCAAAATGGAGCCAGATCAATGGTCCAAAAAACTTCATAATTTGATCCCTTCTTTTCTTAATCGAACGACTAATGGGATTTTGACGTTTTTCCTTTCGAGTTTTTGAGACTCACAATAGTCCCTTTCAGCATTTCGAAACTTCATGATGGTGGAGTTTCTGCTTGCTATGTAAAACCCCGAAATAGAAAGTTCTGATGTGACGTAAACCTGCTAACATCAAACATGGATTGACATGTGCCGAATAGTTGCCATGTGTCACTCTGATTCGTGACTTACATGTGCCTAAAATTTTGAATCAGCTTGACACTTGTCATTGCCTGATTGTGCCATGTGTCCTTAGCTGACGTGGTTTGCTGACGTGGTTTGTTTCGGGATTTTGAGGTTCGCTACTTCACAGGTTAAATTTCCTTTGATCTTTGATTTCCCGGTCTGTGAAACTCCAAAATGGAGTCTTTGTTGATGTGTTTGTTTGGGATTTCAGGGTTCGCTACTTCGAAGGTTAAAGTTCCTTTGATCTTTGATTTCCCAGTCTAAGAAACTCCAAAATGGAGTCTTTGTTGATGTGTTTGTTTCGGGATTTTGGGGTTCGCTACTTCAAAGGTTAAAGTTCCTTTGATCTTTGATTTCTTGGTCTGTGAAACTCCAAAATGGAGTCTTTGACATGCTTTAATCTTTCACATTTCGTGATTTCATCATTCTTGTCGTGAGTGTCCTTCACACCTCCAACTCCCAGTACTTGAAACTCCGAAATGGAGATTAAGTCGTGGTTTTGCATTTCGCGATTTTCTGCCGTGAGTTTCTTCCTTGACTCCTCCAACTCCCGGTATCTGAAACTTGGAAATGGAGTTTACGCTTCTGTTCTTGCCATGCGATCATCATTGTGTTGTTGGTCTTGCCACTTTCTCTTGTTCGTCATCGTCGGGCTGAGCTTTCCATCAATGACAAACAAATACTCTACCTTATGTCTACCCATAATAAATATGCCAACATAAGTCAAGTGTCACGATGATTTCACCAACTTTAATGAGAGTGGGTGAAACTTTGTGCAAGAATTTTGATTTAAGGGGGAGTTTGTTGGCTAAGTGTTGTTGACCAAAAATGTGGTTAACTGTGGGAAATGGGGCATTCTACCTAGGGAGGATATTTCTTAGATGTCAAAATTACTCCATCGGAGTACTGAACAGGCTTACTAGTAATGGGTTATGATTTTGATGTCTTTCAAATTATGCCTAATCTATATTTGTTCGTATGAACAATATACTTGTGTAAATCCTTAAGAAGAAGCATGCATGGTTGAACAAAAGGATAATGAACCTAATCTAATTGTCATTTGAGAATGCCTGTAAGATGGTCTTAAGACCCTGTCATTCATACCTAGGATGACATTGTCCTATAAGTGGGACCCATAAGTGTAGGAGTCTAATAAACTCAAATGCAAATGTTAGGTACCTAACCTACCTAACCCCTCAAGTGGGTAGAATAATATATTTCCATGTAATAAAGGTCAATATTAATAAGGCCTAGCAATAAGGAGGAATAAGTCAATTGTAAGAAGACCTAATAGAAGCTTCCGCTTCTAGAAGGATCTTCCTCTAGATTGTTCTTTTGGATAGATAGATTTAGTATAAATAAGAGTAGATGGTATGAGAAGTTTTTTCTTGAAAAATTATTGTAATAGAGCTCTGCTCTGCTGGAGGTCACCCCCTCGAAGAGGCAAGTGAACGTTGTTTCCTATCAATAAAGGTATAATTGTGGTATTGTGGTTCCATATAGTTTGTTGTTCCATTAATGTTATCTCTGCATATTTTCATATTTTGTTTCTATCTCGGTATTATTCTCTGCATTATTTCTCTATTCTGCTAATATAATAGATCTGGTACCTTACATCAAACTTTATCATTATTACTTCAATGACATAAATTATATCAGAAATTAAACATGGATGATTGGTTTCCTATCGGTTTCTCATTTATTAAAGACCAATTATATCCTCATGTTTTATTGTTTAAAGATTAGAGGAAAAATCCCCCATCATAGTTAACATGGTTTCCTGAGCATAAAACTGTTAATGATTGATGAAATCATATGTAATAAGTAATTTGTGAATTTCTTTTATGTTTGTAATGTTTTAAAAATAATTTCATTTCCAAATTTACAAGCATGGATAAAGTTTAAGTTTTGGTTGTTTCTTTGGAAAAACATCAATGTTTATTTCTTCTCTCATAATAACAGTATTGGTTTAGTTCTTTTAGATTTTTTTGTTCCGGTACTATTGGTACAAAAATCAATAGGTTCCTGTACCAACAGTACATAAATTTAAATCTTTTTCGAGGGTACTTTTTGCAGTTTAGCAGCTCTCAGCTTTGGCATACTGCATTTCCATCCTTCAATCAACATGAACCAGTTCCACAATAATCATCTTTCATCTTGCAACAATTTTTTTTTGCTAATAAGAGTTTACATGAGGACATGCCAACCAACAGGCATATCGGAGAGAGAGAAGGAAATCTTAGAAGATTCAAGACCAGTGATTGCTAGCATCTTCTACAACTTAAAACTCAGAATATTCCAGCCACAATGTGAGGACTGTAAGTTCCATTTTTAAACATCATAAAGACCAAGTACCTTATCAAGTGCATCTAGTACTGCAAAATCTTGTTCGGGTACTATCTTGTTCTGGTTTTGCAGAATCTTGTTCTGGTACCAGTTAATAATCTGGTACTGGTATCAAAATGATATCATCATTGTCCTGTATTTGACATTGTTATTACTTTAGGTAATTGGGGTATGAGCTAATTTTTTTCATTCTCTTTATATTAAAGAATCATTTTAAATCATGTGTTGAATTTTTTTTATTCTTATGTGCATTTTTTATTCTGAACTGTCATACCTAAACCTAAATGTATTATCCCCTTAAAGTGAAATTTCAACATTCATCCCTATATTTTTCAATACGTATATTGGTTCATCTACCTTATTATTACCTCATGATTTTGAAAAGTGAATTTCATTATGAATGGCCAATATTATCCATTGATATGATATTTAAACCATGACTATGTCACTTTTATCCTAATAAGGTAAGAAGGAAAGAGAGCCTAATGAGCTAATGAAGGGTGGAACTTTAGGTAATGCTCAATTTCGTCAGAAATAACACCAATTTTGAAATTTTGAAGATCATCATTACATGATTACATGAGGACATGCAATAGATTGGGAATGGGGGGAATTTTGGTTCTCCCATTTGACATCTATAGTTACCTCATTTTTGCCTCATATATCAATCATTTTTCCTTGAAAGCATAAATAATTCACCCATTTTTCTCATTGTTATACTCTCTTAACCACTTCTTGATGTACATGAGGTAATGAATGTTTCTCTATGGTTTTTATGGTTTATTAATAGTTAGAATAATTATTAATGTGCTCTAATACCTGTAATTAACTTGTTGTGGAAATTGTATTAAGAGAGGGTTCTAAAAAAATGCTCCAGGTCATCAAGTACCTGCACTGGAAGTCATCCGGTACTTGCACTAGAACATTCCAGAAACCATCTGGTACCTGCATCAGAAGTCATCTGGTACCTATACACAAAAATATCCATTTGGTACTAGCATCCTACATTCATTTGATACTAGCACAATCATCTAGTACCAACACACTCTACAGGCATCCAGTACCAGATTATAGTTTAAAATATTGGCACGCTTCTAGAGAAAAATTGGGGACATGGGTTTTTTCCAGAGAGACGTTGGAATACAAAAACATGTGTCAAAATTAAACTAGATTTCATGTGTGGACCTCCATCTCAGGGGGAACAATTCTGCAAAAAATTGTAAAAATCTCAAACTGCCAACTTGCACCTCGATTTTCGTGTAGATGAAGGTCGACATCGAAATTCTAAGATATGGGTTTTGTCCAAAAGGTGTAAAATTGAGTAAAACATGGGAAATGTTTCAAATTTAGATTTGGTGTGGAAGATATGGGTGGATCTCTAACTCAAATCTGTCCAAATTGGTGAAAAACCCATATTTTTGTGATTTTGTTCTAAAATTGTAAAATTGGTTTTAACCAAAATCTGAGTTTGGGGAATTTGGTTTTATCCATTCCTCCATGTATTTCATGTATAAATAAGCCTCATAGGTCTGTGATAAAGATCCAATTGTCATTATGATCATTGTTTTGTAATGGAGGTTCATGTAATGGAGAAGAGAGTTATTTGTAATTTGAGTTTAGTTTTCAATATATGAAAGGTGATTGATTCTAGATTTGTGATGCATCATTCGAGTTCATTTGAAGTGCCTCTAGCAACAATTTCCAACTTGGAAGGGCCCCTCAAGATTGGTAATATGATACTCATTGTATTTTTATTTGAGATCTATTATTTGCTCTATTTCCATCAAGTATCATAGATTTCTTCCCATAGCATAAAAGTAATATCTTTGTTTTACATTCAAAATTATTTCATTTTACATTCATATTTATTTTACATTTAGAATCATTTTATTTTACACTCAGACTTTGTTCGCTTTCCTTTGAATTCATAATCATATTTTGGTTTGTTTTCCATGAATGCATAGTTTATTTTACTTATTACTTACATAATGTTGCATGTGTGCAAAGATGGGATCCCTCACTGAATTTATGAGTTTATCATTTGAGTGTATTTCATTATAAAACTAAAAAGACAATTTCATGATTACATTCATAGAAATATTGTTTTGTGTCTTGTTAAAAAACAAAAACTAAAAAACAAATTATCGATTCCTTGGATCGATTCTTGTTCTTCATAAATTCAAAACTCATTAAAGAACAATCTCTTATATCATTAAACATATTTTTGAATGTGAATATTACCTTGCTTGAATCATAAAGGGACATCTCATTATATAGTTTGAAGTAGGTTTTGTTTTCTATATGTTTGATTGTTTTTTCCTTAATTTAGGTTAATTTGGTTTTATCATAGCTTAGTTAACTACTACATGAATCCATTGAAGGACAAAAAACTTAAGTTAGCTACTCACGATTAATCACAGAAACATGCATAAATGAAAAACTATGATCTTATACTTTTATAGCACTAAGTCATTCTTATGTCCCAATGATGAATCCTTAGTGTTTATCTCCCGTAGTTTACATTTAAATTCTGCTTTGTGGGTTTGAAGATTGTTTTACCAACAATAGGGCTAGACTCCAATCTTCCATTTCCTATGCTTGCGCCTCAAAGCTTACAAGCCCCAGTTGATAATTTAATGTGGGAATTAATAGTGCATATATTTATCCCCACGGTGTTGTAGGGTCTATAATAGTTCAAGTAGATAATGGTCATTTCAATGATGTATTATGTGTTCCAAGTCTTTCTTGTAACATTTTATTAGTATATCAAATCACTCATTCAGGTGAAGGTAAAACTAGTTGTAATCAAGTATCTAAAATATCCTAAGCATGTTATTGCAACTGAAATTGTTTATGATATTACCAGTTTGTACAAGTTTGACAACTTTGGGTCATCATCTTTTCCATTATTTTTTGTTGCTCATAGCGATTACTTGAGAAAACTTTAGCATGAGCGATTTGGTCATATAAACTATTTCTCATTGCATCAACTATGTAATCAACATATAGTGACTGGTCTTCCTCTTTTTTCATGCAGAGATGGTGTTTGTGTCAGTTGTGTTCTCGAGAAACATCATCGGGACAGTTTTGATAAATGTGCCTATTGTCACTTCTCGATCCCTTTGCAGCTTATTCATAGTGACTTATCCAATCCGCTCTCTTCTCCTTATTTTTCTTGGTGCAAGTATTTCTTAACTTTCATTGATGAATTTTCTAGATGTACTTGGGTTTACTTCTTAAAACTTAAGAGAGAAATTTTTGACAAGTTTCTAGCCTACAAGGCCCTTGTAGAAAAACAATTTGGACATCAAATTCAAAGGTTAAGAATAGATAATGGAGGAGAATATGTGAACAATAATTTTACAAGTCACTGTACTACATAGGGCATCCAAATGCAACACATTGTTCCATATACACCACAACAAAATGGTGTTTCTGAGAGAGAGAACCGTGCATTAAAAGAAATGGCTAATTGTATGATCTGATCTAAGGGATTAAGTCTAAAGTATTGGGCAGAAGCCATCAACTGTGCAAATTACATAGTAAATCGAACTCCCACAAAGGCTCTTAAAAATATAGCACTGGAAGAAGCATGGACTAAAATTAAACTAGATGTAAGTCACTTCCATGTATTTGGCAGTATAGCATGGACTCACATTCTTGATGAGAAAAGGAAAGCATTGCAGCCTAAACGTGAGAAGTGTATATTTGTCGATTATTCTAAAGATGTCAAAGGTTAAAAACTTCTTCAACCACATTGTAATGAAATTATTATTAGAAGATATGTTAAATTTGATGAAAATCTCTTGGCCTGCAATCCTAATTCGGTGATTACGCCTTCTTCAGCCTGTGACTCATCTTCAACATTTGTGTCTTCTTATATTCTTGTTCTGGTTTCTTCTTCAGATGATGATAGTGAGGATGAAAATCCACCTTCAGCTGCTCACCTTCCTCCAGATGATTCCATTGAACTTGAACCAACACTAGCCCCATTGCTTCCTAGATGGGTTCATTCAACATGAGAAGAAGTTGGTGATCTTGTCAGCGATCCTTTACATCAATGTTGGACATGTTCTCAGTTCCAACAAGCCTCTTCTCTTTTGGATAAAGTTTCATATACTCGTGATCCAAAGACATTTGCAAAATCTTTATGCCATCCAAATTGGGATACAACAATGAATGAAGAGTATTGTTCTTTAACGACAAATGATACTTGGGATATTGTACCTCTTCCAAAAGGAAGAAAAATTGTCATATGTAAATGGTTCTACATAAATAATTATGCATCGGATGGAAGTGTTTAAAGACACAAGGATAGGTTAGTTTCCAAAGGATTTTCCCAAGTTGAAGGAATTGAATATAATGAAACCTTTTCCCCTATAGACAAAATGAACTCCATCTGCCTTGTTCTTTCCCTTGTTGCCTCACATAAATGGAAGGTCCATTAGATGAATTTTAAATCCTCCTTCTTGCATGGGGATTTGCAAGAAGAAATATGCATGGAACAACCTCTTGGCTATGTCCAAAATGACTCTAACCTTGTTTTTAACCTTAAGAAATCTCTTTATAGTCTTAAGCAAGCTCCTTGATCTTGGTATGCCAAAATGGATAGCTTTCTTATTGACACCAGATTTTCTAGATGTCATTATGATCCTAACGTCTATACCAAGAACATAGGACGTCATCTCATAATCCTTTTCCTTTATGTTGATGACCTTATCCTTACTGGTAGTGAATCAAAAAATTTAAATCATGTGAAAAACAACCTTAAGAATAAATTTTAAATGATAGACTTAGGATTTTTTCACTATTGACTTGGCCTCCAAGTTTTGAAAACCAATAAAGGAATTTTTCTTTCCCAGTCTAAATATGCTTGTGACCTTCTTCATCACTTTCACATGGAATATTGTAAACCATCCCCTTCTCCCTTCCATTCTGGAGTCAAGCTTGATGACACATGTTGTTACACATGATTTTGGTCATCTTGGTGATGTATTGACAATAGTGTACTCAAGCTCCCAACAAGAACTTTCTCCTGAGAAAAGTGGCATTTATCTCCTTCCAGAAAACATATTTTCAAAGTGAGTTCGTAGACTGTCTATAGCCTAGGGTGCGAGAATGACCCATTCTCGCAGGCCACCTTCATCTAGGGTGCAAACTTCTCGCACTGTGCTCTATACTTAGGGTGTGAACTTGTTTTTAAGTTGGGTTCTCCACACAATTCCTTCACCAATTCTTCAAATAATCTTGCTTCACCTGTTACACATGATTTTGGTCATATTGGTGATGTATTGACAATAGTGTACTCAAGCTCCCAACAAGAAATTTCTTCTGAAAAAAGTGTCATTTATCTCTTTCCAGAAAACATATTTTCAAAGTGAGTTCGCAGGCTGTCTATAGCCTAGGGTGCGAGAATGACCCATTCTCGCAGGCCACCTTTATCTAGGGTGCGAACTTCTCGCACTGTTCTCTATACTTAGGGTGTGAACTTGTTTTCAAGCTTGGAAAAGGGAAGAATTCTCAAGGGTTCTAGAATGGAATCTTCTAGAAAATGGGTTGGCATTCGAATGGTTGTCATTTTACCGGTTTCCCTGATTTGGTAGGATCACTCTCATCCATGTAACCATCTCATCCTCTCCTATATATTGATGGGATTCTCATGGAAAAGGTTAAGAAAGATTAATTGAAGAATTGGTGAAGGAATTGTGTGGAGAACCCAGCTTGAACAGAAGCTTGGAGACTCTAGCGGGTCTGTCAAGAGGAATTAGATCTTCTTCATGCAAGGACAGAGCAAGTGTGTGTGTTGGAACCAAGAGCTATCGAAAGGAAGCTTGCGACATCAAGGCGATCAGGTTGTATCTTCTACTTTCCATTAATATGATACAACGGCATGTCCTTTTCCCATAAAGTCGTTCTTACTTTATTGTGTAATTCCTTGATCATATGCATAAGTTGACGATTGAATACATTTTGCTATCTTCACTTTGTTTGGTTTTTGTTGTCTTGTTCTTGACCTCATGAGAGCACTGGAGAAAAGAGGGAGCAACAAAGACCTGAGGAAGCGATACAAAGG
Source organism: Picea engelmannii (assembly GCA_009831015.1). Taxonomy (NCBI): domain Eukaryota; kingdom Viridiplantae; phylum Streptophyta; class Pinopsida; order Pinales; family Pinaceae; genus Picea; species Picea engelmannii. The sequence continues at coordinate 438,988 of ML777606.1, read as the reverse complement.
TATGTAACTTGTTCATCCTTCCTAGCTAATTCAATGGTCACAACTTAGGGAAAAAGTCATGTCATGTCCTATTTTGTTCTAGATCCAGGTGGATCTAGGGAGATCTGTTAGTGTCCTCACCTACCAATTAGTCCGATAACAAAATTGGCAACTCCACTGGGGATGCAATCCATTTTTTTTGTGGTTTTTGGTGTTTTTCCTTGGCCATTTTCTCTTGCCTTACCTTTCTTGATTTCTATCAATCTCCGAGTCTTCAGGAAACCCTGATAGACCCTCTAGGTCTAGAAGTCCCTTCCAAATTTTTGTCTTTTTCCAAATTTTTGCCTAGTTTCAGGCATTCTTGCACTGAACCCCACAGTGGCCTACGAGAACCCCTTGAGTTCGCACTCTTCCTTTCAGTCCAGTGTGAGGTTCTCGCACCTTGCTCAAAGCCAGCCTACGAGAATGATCCATTCTCGCACTGTACATTACTGATAGCCTGCGAACATTTTTTAAAATTTTTGGATTTAAAGCTTTGGTATGTTCAAATGCCCAGATCTGCATAGGTGTCTGAAAATAAATTCTTGGACCACTGGTTGATTGTTTCTTGTATTCTTATTTTGTGCACGATCAGTCTTCGAAAATCAAAGGCTCTTCTTGTCCATCTTTTTCTCAACTCTCATCTCTTGACTTTTTTTTAACAAGGATAATCTCTGATCCTGGAATCAGAGTACTTGTTTGGTTAGGAGCCAGTGATCGGTGTGGAAGTTGGGATTGTTTGTCTTTCTCTTTTGCTAATTACTTGGAAGATCATTGTTCTCATGCAATTGAAAAGACTAGTCTTGCCTGCTAGTCATTTTTGTTTCCATTGAAAGATTGGTTTGGGTTTTTGTTTATTGCTTGTTCGTTAGTTTTGGTTTTCCTTACTTTCACCACCATGGTGTAGATCTTTTTTGAAAAGTAAAAAAAAAAAACATTTTTCTTTTAAAAGCATTTTCATTTTGAAAACATTGGAAATCAATTGTTGAAAAAGAACAAATAGAGAATTGTCATTGTTACGTGATTCGTTGAGATTGCATTTTAAAGGAGATTGCATATCATAGTTCAAGATTGTTCCAGAAAACTTATCTTTCCCTCCCGTACATAGGATTCATCAAATGAAAAATGATATATTTCATTCCTATCTATGCATTGTTGGGTCAGAGTCTCACACAACATCAGTTTCATCTTTGTTTCCTTTGAGTAACAATAGCCCTTAATAACATTACGCAATTTTAAAATTTAACTAGTAACTCTTTTCTAGGACTCTATTACACCAACAATTAACTAGGCTAGTGCTTTGGAATAGGCAGAGAGATACACTCTCCAAAGCACAAAACACACAATAGCATCTTTTGTTAAGGAGTGTCAAATTCCATTTACAACTTTTCGTCCTGGGAATCCCTTCTCACACAAGGGTCAAACCCGAGGTTGCATTGATATTGACAGAGTTACTCACCCTACTTTGTTGATATCGGTGTAGAGATTGCACATATTATGAGGGTCACTTGGAGGTATACCCACAATGATGAGTGGAAGCCTCTCAAGATGATTTCGGGCTAGATACCCTACCCTTGCGTGTGGATCGGACTGTCAACTGTCCCCCCAAGCTTCATTGTTGTCGATGGTAACCTTAGTGGCCTATATTTTTAGGTTCTTACACAAGGTGACTGTGAAGGGGAAAGTTCTCATGGTACCTAGAATAAACGTTGGCCAAACACACTCAAGCTCCTTGGAGAGTATACCCACGATTATGTGTGGGAGCTTGCACCAGGGTGTAAGTCCGTTAAGTAGGTCATCAACGTAACTTTTCCACCCTAGCCTAGCCCCTTCTTGTCTCATTGTTGTGACGTTGGATTTCATCACCAACTAGTGACTTCGAAATTAGAAGGTCTTGTTTGCTTGGTGTTGTTTCTTAGATTTTTTACTAGCACATGTTGTTTGATTACCCAAGTTGACCATAGGACTTTCTTCGTAAGTTTGTAACTCATTCACAATAGACCCTCCACGTCATTCATGTAGAATGCAGGGCTTACCTCTAGAAAATATGGAAGGTTCTCAACCCCTGCCTACAAGCTCACCTGAGGGCTCTCCTCAATAGAGTGAACTCCAATATGTCACCACTCCACAAGTGGAAAGAATTGACTCTCTAGAACTCTTCTGAATTACCAATTCTCGAGAGGACTTTCGACTTAACTTCTATTCTGAGAGACGTATTATGTGAGTGAATTCTTTTGGAGACTTAGTTGTTGTGTCTTATGGATCACCAACTGGACCTTTTCCAGGACCTGAGGGCTAAGATCCTTTTTGGTCTGCTGGTGTTTTTAGATGGGATCTTTTTGGTTTAGGATCAGGTGTTGAAATCATCATCTCACCTACGTTCCCCGAAACCTCTGACCCAGACGTAGTACCTTTTACTACTGCTTATTATTTTACTGGTACAAAATCTCCACGAGCTGACCACATCTTGACCATCCCTTTAGAAATGGTCCATTACACAGATACTACAAGTATTCACACCAGTATTATAGTGGCTAGTCAAGCCCCCATTGGCACATCGCTCTCACCCAGTGTCACCCTGACACTTCCACCCATATACCGTGTGTTGAATGCTTCTATTCCCACTCCTACGCAAACCCCATCCAGAACTCCTAGTGGTCCCTCATATTCTGGGCACTCTCCTCCCAGATTCATTCCGACACTTCCTCAACCCCCTTTTGGAGGACCTTTTTCATCCTCTGTCGGTGGAACTAATCCTAGTGGCACTATTCCATCATTCACACCCAATTTCCAGATTCTTGTTGGTGGACAATTTCACCAAGAAGGTTTGACTCAACCCCCTCTTGTAGGGAAAATTCCTATTGGAACACAAATCCCAATTGGAACACAACCCCTAATTGGAACTCAATCCCCGATTGGAGGAAAACCCCCACCGACCCCACCCTATGGACAAAACATACCTCCATCCTTCGCCCAGTATTGGAATCATCTGATACAACATAATCCTCAATCGACTGGGGGGAAACAGCTTCCAGCTACATCCATTATACCCCCTAGTATAGGCCAACCATATCCAGGTACATCCAATCTTATTTGGGGCTCAAATGCTCAAACTCATGTCCCTGTTCAAGGATACAGTCCCATGAGGTACCTTCCTCCACAACAACCACTGAATCTGCCTGGGTCTTCGCATTATATGCAGAATGCTTATGGTCCCATTGGTTTGTCGATGGGACTCCCTCCCCAAAGTCACCATTACCCGCATTTGAATAGACAGTTACCCTTCTTGGCCACTTTTGACCTCCCAGATCTGTCAAGGATTTTAAACGATCCAATCCGTCACTCTCCCCAATGGCCCGCTATACCCGCCAAGCTACCATCTGACATCCCTAAATTTGATGGCAAAGCGGGAGAGGACCCAAACAATCACATCATGAATTTTCACCTCTGGTGCTCATCCAACTCCTTGATGGATGACTCTATACGTTTACATCTTTTTCAAAGAACTCTCACAGGTTCTGCCGCGAAGTGGTATATAGAATTACCACGAGGTTTATTTGTTGACTTCAACACCCTAGCTATGGATTTCTTCACCCATTATGAGTTATCGGTCTGTTATGAAACGGGGACCAATATTTTGAGTTCTTTAAAAAAAACAAAGCTACTCATATATCCGATCACATTCATGAGTGACGACGGAGACGACGTCTCATCAAACTCGAACTTCCTGATCAGTTGCTAGCAGAGTGGTTCACAAAATCATTTTTGAATGACATTGGTTGTAAAATCGCCATGGGTGGAGTTGTCACAGAAGAAAAATCTATAAGTCATGCTCAATACCTTGACCTCGTTTACTCACAAATGGGTACTCTTTACGACTTACTTCCTGATGCACCTCGTCCTTCCACTTCCGCCACTTCAACTACTCCAGTTTCTTCTCATGCAGCCGATGATGTGATTGGCACTTTCCATGCCCAACCACATTCCTCCTCAAGAAACAACCCCAAACCCACTTCTTCTAATGTTCAAAATGCTCCGTCTCCTACCCCTCCCACCGGCAAGACTTATGAGGTAAATGTAGTTCAATCTACCCCAGACGGTAAAAACAAATCCAGAAAGGGAAAGGCTAAGAATAAGGAGGACAAAAATACTTCGCAAATAGAGAGAACCAAAACTCCACCTGTTGACGATAGGGATAAGAAAAAACCTCGATACCCTTGTCTTATTTGTGGTGATGATCACTACACGAAGGATTTTCCATGATGCACCGAGGTTACTAAGTTCCTTCAAGGAGCCCCGAAACCACCCACTCTGGTCGTTTTGTCCCAACCCTTCCCCTCTCAATAACAGGCCCAATTGGTCATTCATGACCAACCTTCCCCTTCCATGACATCCTATGTATTAATGTGTACTGGCGATTCAAAGAAGAATGACATCACACTCACCACTCAAGCCAAAGATTATTCTCCCTCTAAAGAGAAGGTTGATGATCTACCTCCTTCATTGGTACAACCCTCTCCTGCAACTCTACCTACCAACGGTCCTCTTCATCTCGAACGACCGAGCCTTGACACAGTTCTTTTCCCCCCTCCAAAGGGCGTCATTCAGAAATCATCTTTCAATCCTCATGCTCGTGCTGCCCAGAACTACAACATTGTTGAAGATCTGGCCCAAGCACCTTCCACGATGTCAGCCCTCGAAGCCCTTCAAAGTTGTCCCACACAACGGAAGGAACTGTTGAAATCTATAGGTGGAATCGACCCAATGGACATGAATTTAATAATTTTTGACTTGGAAGACCATATTCCAATGTTACCCCCTCAACTTGCGTTCCAAATCCAAGTGATTGTCTCTGACAAAAACATTTGTCGAACCATTATTGACGAGGGTGCCTCGACGTGTGTCATGTCTTTTACTTGCTGGAAAGACATTGGCTCTCCCTCTTTGACTAAATCCCATAACACCCTCAAAGCCTTCAATGGCTCCATTTTTAATCCCTATGGTGTCCTTCCTTCGTTGCAAATCACGCTAGAAGGAAAAACGGTCCAAGTCGAAGTGGAAGTCTTTGACGCTCCTCTCGATTACAATCTTCTGCTTGTTCGTAGCTGGATCGATTCCATGCACGTCGTTGTGTCAAATCTCTTTCATGTGGTACGTTTCCCACATCAAGGAAAGGTAATCACCATCGACCAATTATCCTTTTTTAACTCGGATACGCATACTGGCAACATACCATTCATCACTAAAACCCCACTAGGTTACGAGAACGTCAGTGTAGGTCTTCTTAAAGATTCTTCATTAATGGGTACCTTCCCCATTCCACCACCCGATGTTCTACACTCATCTATCGCTTCAATCAACATGATCTCCACCTCGATTCACAGAACCCCTGCATCTCACGACCCATGGATGGTACCTGACCGTGGAGATCATCTTCGTTACGGCGACGCAATGCCTTTGAGTCCTATCGAATTTTCATATCAGGCCATTCAATCGGCAACCCCTTGTACCCCCTCTCTTGGTGATTTATCTCCAAATCATTTCCGTGTCATTTTTTCCACAGACGAGATGATTATATCTATCATGGAAGACACCCCTTGGAACGATGGACATCACTGTCCCATCCTCTTCCTAGAACAACACACCATTGAGAGATACCAACGGATCTTGATCTCTTCGACCATTGTCGTCATTTCAACCGTTCTCGAGTCCACACACGATGTGTTTTCCGAAGCGAACTTAAGCAATATCTCACCCACTATTCCCCTCGACATATCCATCAAACCTAGAATTGTCGAAAATGTGCATATCGGAGCTTTGTGTTCCCCTGATGAAATCGTCACCTATAAGTCACTTTTCAAAGAATTTCGTGATGTCTTCACTTGGATCTATGAAGAAATGTTGGGTATCGACCCCGACATTGTGATACCTGAGATCAAGACATACCCAGACGCTAAACCTGTCTGGGAATGCCTTCATCTAGTTCACCCACGTAAAGAGGCTACTATCAAGCTTGAAGTAGAGAAACTTCTCAAAGTCGACTTTATTTACCCGGTGGCCCTCACTAACTGGGTTTCCAATCTTGTCTCGATTGAAAAGAAACAAGGAACAATCTACGTATGCGTTGATTATAGGGATATTAACAAAGCTTGTCCTAAATACAACTTTCCTACCCCCTTCATCGATCAGATTGTCGATGATTGCATCGAGAGAGAAATCTTCTCTCTGATGGATGGTTTCTCCGGATATAATCAAATCAATATTGTTCCCGAGGATCAACACAAGATAGCTTTTATTTGTCCTTGGGGCACTTTTGCCTATCGGAAACTTCCTTTCGGTCTAAATAATGTTGGTACAACTTTTCAGCGCACTATGTATTATGCCTTCCATGATATCAAGCATATCGTGCAACCATATCTTGATGACTTACCTGCTCATTCCATGCGCTGAGTCGATCATCCAATCCACCTCCGACCCATTTTCATCCTCTGTCGGTTTTACCATATATGCTTGAATCCTCACAAATGTGTTTTCTGCGTAGAATCTGGTTGAATTCTAGGCTTTGTTGTTTCATGTCAAGGGATCAGGGTATATCCTTTAAAGGTCAAGGCGATTCTCAATCTCCCTCCTCCTTCTACACTTCACCAGTTACAAAGTTTGCAAGGGAAAGCAAACTTTCTTTTTCGTTTCATCCCGAACTACGCTGAGATAACTCTTGGATTTACGCGACTACTCAAAAAGGGGTCTAAGTTCGTATGGGATACCATTGCAAACAAAGCCTTCGAAGCTTTGAAACTGTCCCTAACACATGCTCCGCTTCTCTTCCACCTCGATTACAGTCATGATTATTTCCTCTACCTCGTCGCCTCAGATTACACCATTGCTATGGTTCTCATCCAAGAGGATGATTCTCATGACAAACATGTTATCTATTACTTGAGTCAAAGTCTAACGCCTACTGAAACCAAGTATTTACATGTCGAAAAACTAGCCTTGGCAGCCGTCCAAGTAGTTCAACGCTTCCGATACTATATCCTCTCTCGCAAGACTACGGTAATTTCTAACTGCAACCCTATGCAACACATTCTCACGTGTCAATTGCTAGGGGGAAAATACTCCAAATGGATTGTGATACTCCAGGAGTTTGACTTGGAATTCGAACGAGCCAAGTCCAAGAAGTCCTTAGTGTTTTTCGAGTTGATATGCGACTTTCCCTACTCTGAAACGGAAAATGTAGCAGCGGATTCATTACCTGATGAATCCCTTTTCCTAATTAGTTCCGATGATCTTTGGTATGGTGATATCATCATATATCTCCCAACCCAGACTTTCTGACCCAATTTATCCAGTACTGACTAGTGTCGAATACGCTACCAAGCCCGTCAATATATTATCCTCGGGGATACTCTTTATTTTCATGGGATTGACTCAGTTTTTCGACGCTACCTCACATTCAACGAAGTCGAGAAAGCCTTAAATGAATTCCATTATGGATCCCGTGGTGTTCATATGTCCGGGTATGCTACTGCCCAAAATATCTTACGAGCAGGGTATTTTTGGCCTTCTTTATTTAATGATTGCATAATCATCGTCCAAAAATGCCACGCTCACCAGACCTATAATCAAAAGATACGGTCACATCCCACTCCTCTTCTTCACCTTGTGGTCTCCATTGGTCCCTTTGCTAAATGGGGCATCGATTTTATGACATGTCACCCCCACTTGGCTGGGGGGCATGGATACATTATTGTAGCCATAGATTATTTTACGAAATGGGCCAAGGCGATGTCGACATTTGACAATATTGGAAAGACGGCAGGATTATTCATTTTCGATCACATCATAGCTCATTTTGGTGTTCCTCAAGCTATCTTCACCGATCATGGTAGCCACTTTAGAAACTTCATGATGTCTGAACTCACTGAAAAGTTGGGTCTTCGCCATGAAAACTTAACGCCCTATTACCCACAAGCCAACGGTCAAGTCGAAGCGATTAACAAATTTCTCATAACCATGCTTCGATGAATGATAGGGATTCACAAAACAAGTTGGCACACAATGTTGTTTTCAGCATTGTGGGCTTACCGAATGTCCGTTAAGTATGCTACTAGGTTTACACCTTTTCGATTAGTCTATGGTTTAGAATCCATTATCCCGATTGAATGTGAGATACCCTCCTTAAAACTAGCCGTCGAACTCCTACCAAACACTTCTAGCGAGGAAGAATGTCTATTGTATCTCATGCAATTAGACGAAACTCGACGCGATGCCACCCTAGTCATAGAAGCCCAGAAGAAATGTGTCAAGGCTCAATATGACAAACATGTCAAACCTCGCGTTTTCTCCGAAGGAGATCTGGTTCTCCTCTACGAATAAGATCGAGATATGCTAGGAGTTGGAAAATTCGAATCCATGTGGCGAGGCCCTTATATTGATAGACGAGTTTTGGAGAAAGGAGCTTACGAGTTACTAGATTACAATGGTATCCCTTTGAGTGAACCCGGAAATGGGTTGTACTTAAAGAAGTACTATGCATAAGATCACTTGTGCACGAGTACTTGTATTTTATTGTATCATACTTCTTGTGTGTTACTATAGTTTTCTTTTTTCATTATCTGGTCTCTGCCCTTATGTGACGTTGTGTTTGATTTCCAGATGTCCGATTCTTCGCTACCCCACATTGGCTTCGTTGATGGCGCTAGCCATAGTACCCAGAACCTTGCTTTTGTTGCGTGGGAAATTTGCGCTCCTACAAACAAACTTATCACTCTACGAGGTGTGTTCCTTGGCCATGTGACCAACAATATTGCAAAGTATAGAATCAGTATCGAATTATTGATTGATTTTATCTCGCTTGGTATTCATCACTTGGTTGTGCAACTCGATCCACAGCTCGTGGTACTATAGTTAAGTAATGTCTATGCTATTCGAAGTCCTACTTTGTTACGAGTGTATTTGCGAATTCACCTCTTGGAACGTTATTTTGATTATATTGAGTATCAACATATTCCTAGATTTCTAAATATATTAACTGATGCATTATCTAACTATGTATTAGACAGACATTTGGGTCATTTATAAATCAATCACATCACAAGTATCACACTACACAAGATAAACCGGTAGAAGTTGTATGTATATATAACGATCAAAAAGTTTTTTACAAAAAATTTATGTCCAAGGACCAAAATTTCAAAATCTGAAGCTCACAAATTCTACAAAGTGACGTCATAGATGACTTTCATGGTAACACATGATTTCTCGGGCAACCCTACGAAGTAGTCGGCCAACAGACTTGGACACCCCCACCGTATGACGTTGATAACGTCGTGGAACCTCTCCAAGAGGCATGTTTGGAATGTCTGCAGTCAAACCCTCTAAGTTTTGTTCCACTGCTTCATAATCTTCAGTGTCCCATCATGGCACTGGAGCCACCTCTCCTCATTGTTGAATAGGAAAATTACCCAGAGGTCGATAAGGCCCCACGTCTGTGTCATCAAAAAATATTTTTTGTAATTAGACCTTGGACGAACATAAAAACATTTTCATATGATAAAATTCACAAAAACATTTAAAAAGTAAAAAATGTGTACTTCTTACCGAGATCTCCCCACTGAGCACCCTCAGGCAGGGCCAAGTCCGGATCTCCTTAGAAGTCCAACTCGGCATAGGCATAATCATTGACCATCAACATCTGTGGTCGCAACTATTCGAAGAAGGAATCATTGTATTTAATGATTGGTCCAGCTATGTGCCTGGCCATGAGGTTACACCACCTCATCATTCTCAAATCCTTTGGAGCTGGTAAACCCCACTCAACCTGCAACCTCAACAAGGGAACCCTCTCAAGAAAGAAGGACACCAACAATGACCCGTACCCGAATTGTTTCAGGTCGCCTCTCCTGCATTTGGTCAACTGCCTCTTCACACAACGAAGGACTGCGTCTACCCAGTTAAATACCCAAGGCTTAGTACACTCTATGTCATATTGAAAGTCTCTGGAGACCCATGTGTGAAGTAGCGCTCCCAGCCATACGAGTAATGGTGAACAAAATAGTGCGAAGGGTCAAATCCTGCACCCCCCAAATGGCCAATTTTCCTTTTCTCCTTTCCGCCTCTGGAACACAGTACAAATGACAATATTCACTCATAGGCATCCCACCACCTCAGCTACAAGTCAAGCTATCATGGTACCCACGCTTTGACAGTCCTGTCAAGAAGTAAACGTCCATGATATCCAAGGACAATGTGTGGACCCCTATGTGGAAGACTTGTTCGTCCATGTCCCACATATCAACGAGGTACTCCAACAGTCTGACTTGGGCCCTCATGCCTAGTGTTAGCGCTCTGTAATTTGCCTAAGGATACGGAAGCAATAACAGAGGTAACCTCGAACCGCTTGGAGTCTTGGATCTATCCCTCCAAGACTCAGAGAGGGATCTCTCTTTTCTATTTTACTTGGTTTGTATGGGATGGATTTTCGGCTAGCTATGAAAGTAATGAAAGTATGGGGTTCGGGTTTTTAAATGGTTTTTTTGGGACAGAAAGGAGGGTCATTGGGCAAATGGGGTCTGCGGTTAAATATTTGATTCATTCTCAGATCTAGACAAATCTTTTACACAGAGCAAGGTAGTGGAAGTGTTGGATCGAATTGAGTTTTAATGGTGTCGATTTGAGGAAGAACTAGGGGAGGAAAAATCCAATCAAAGGAGCAACTAAGAATTCCTAAACTGGGCTTCAGAAGAAAACATAAAGATTATCACAAGATTAGATGCAGAGCATTTGCTAATAAATTATGCTCTGTTACTATCCTCTGACAATGAGAAATTGAAAACAAGAAAATGATAACAGGAAAACACTTAACAGATGAGGGAAACGCCACCAACACCTCCACACAGGAATCCTATAAACAGCATGTCTATTTATGATCAGTCATCTAAAGATTACAGAAAATGTTCTCTGGCCAAACACAACCCACTGTCCAGCAAAGAAAATTAAAACTGCAGGTCTAACCCTCTCCTACTCAGCCCGAACCCTCTGTTTTTCTTTTACATCTGTATAAAAAGGAAAAACATCTCAGTCTTCCAAGACTCGGTCTCATAACTCTTCTTTCTAAAAATATAAAAGAAGTTACAATCATGCATGACATTTGTAGATTGTCTCCTAAAACAAGCCAACAGTAAATTAAATGGAAACTAAATTTGGTAATGGTTGTTTCGACATCTGGCATACTGGAGGTTGTTTAAGATTTGTTGGTGAACATGCTCTAATAGCATCAAAAACCAATGAATGCAGAAGTCGTTGAGTGATTGAGATTGTTGGAGATTCGCTTCCAGTTGGAGGGTCGGTGTTATAACCTTTGCCATGTGTTCCCTGTAACTAAATTCCCTGTCTGCCATATGGCTCAAACGATGCCTAAACACTGGTATATTTCGCCATTTATCTAACTGCTTCCACATTCTCATAAGCCACTTGTTACAAGATTAATCCACAATCACAACTCTGATCTTCAACTCCATGCGCGGCCATATCATGAGAAGGGTGATCATCATGGGCAGGGAGAAGTTAGACATCAAAGTATCTCTGCTTAATCACAACATCGTTGGGCAGAGTACCCATCTTTGCATGCAATTTGAATGAGGTTGTATAATCATGAAACTTGAACACATGCTTGAGCCTTCTAAGGGACTTGAAAAACAAAGTTGCAGGGATGTTTTGATAGGAACTGTTTGAACTTTTAATAACACAAAACCTTTTGACTAGATAGGATGCCAATGCTAAGAAGCACAGATCTCGAAACTCTCCAGTAGTCTTTTGCCCAGTTTCTGTAATCCAATATCCCTCCCAGGTATAAGAAATAGGTTCATCTTCTACCTAAACATTGCAATCATAGTCAACATCCCTGGCAACTTCTGAAACCATCTCTACAGAACATTCCTCCAATGCATCCCCTTGAATTTTAGCCTTCCCAATGTCAGTACACACATCAACAACTACAATAGCATCAGCTTGCAGACACTCTGATCAATATCCACTTGACAGTCTACCATACAAACACTCTGACTAATTTCTACAGTGTCTTTCACATTGCAAGCCCTCTCGTCAACTGCCACTGGAAATCCAATCTTGAACTCCCTCTCTTCAACCGCCTCAGAGGACTGAACCTTCCAGGCACTTTCATAACCTGTTAAAGTGTCATTAACAATGTCATCAATCTGAGTATTTAAAATAGAGAAGCCAACCTTGCAGACATTCAAATAAACTCTCACAGGGGTGTCAATTGTAGAAACACTCTTGTCAATATCCATGGGTTCTTCAACCATGCCGATGCTTTCATCTTTTGATCTAGGTGGAGAATCGCAAGAAGGTCCTCATCGTTAATAATGTTGCCATATAGATTGTTTGGAGAAGTTAAGAAGATGCAATTTGGCTTCTCTTTCTTCACTGTTTCAATAATACCAGAAAACATCCAAACTGAAATAAGGTAGTCTTGGAGCCTTTATCACAGTTGCCCCATTCACACCAACATTAAACTCATACATAGTAAATGTGGGTGGGAAATCAATGATCTTGTCACCATGATCAAGCACACATCGCATGATGAGATCAATAAGTTCATCTACTCCACATCCTGCAAGTAAATAAGATGCATCAAGACCTAAATCCTCAGCAAGTGTTGCTCGTAAGCGTCGACTCTCTGGATCGGGATATATATACGGAAACTCCATATTCCCCAACACTTCCATAACCTCTAGTGGTGGACCATATGGATTTTCATTTGCATCCATCTTAATTATGTCTTGAGGTTTTCTTCCAAGCCACGTAGACAATACCTCAAAAGGAAATATAGGTTGGTATGCAGCCAGCTCCCTTAAGTGAGGACGAATGAATGAATCTCCAGTCATTGGTTTTTCATCTGTCACAGGGGCTGCAGGTGAAATTGATGCCCTGTAGTTCAAGGACTGGCCATTAACAACTGGCGTTGCTTGGCACCCTATAGTTCTTATTTGGGAACAAATATATGGTAAGAAACAACTCCCGACTGCTATGGTGTCATAGGTGTTGTCGTATTACAATGGTAGATTATGCGTCTCAATACCCTCGAGCTAGGCATTTTTCAAGTAGTGTTTGTTGTTTGTTCATCACCATTGCAGACACTACCATTAACAGCTTTTTCACAATAACTGAGGCACGCCCAAGAACAACAACATCAAAATTGTCCAGAAAGTTGCCAGATATGTATTTCACACTGCATTTTTCACCAGAGACATGGACCATAGGATTGAAATCCCTTAATGATTCACGACAGACTTTAGCAATCAATTTTCCCTTGTGATTGGATTCCTGAGCAAGAATCAAAAAATTTGTTGATGAAGCTTCTGCTGTGGCTGGACTATCATCCATCGATATTTTCTCGGGCTTGGTCTCTAACAATGGACATATGATTTGGCACTTGACGTGCTGGTACTCCATGTGGCTTTGTGCTAGAGCTTGGGTGCTATACTTGACACCTAAACTCTGGTCGACACCTGGGTGCACAGAGTAACTCTGTGTTTTATTTTTAAAGTTTTGGGAATTAATCCCACATGCATGCGGTAACTTGAGCTTTGGGTGTTTATATGAGCCAACCATGATATGTTCTTTCGATGAAGTGAGCCCGAGGCTGTTCTTTGGAGTTTGGCGTTGGCGTTGGCATTGGCACTAGATTGTGTGTTTGTTGTTGGCATATGAAATGGAACTTACCCTCGGTGTTGAGTATTCAGAGGTTGGCCCTAGGCCGATATAATTTTATTTAGAAAAATATTTTTTTTTTAATCAAAATTTACTTTTTGAAAAACCAAAACAGAACACTTTGTATAAAGGCCGAGGGGCCAATTATGGCTCAATTCACCAAATTTTGGCTAATAAACCAAATTTGTATTTGCCCACAAGAATTAATTTTTTCCCTTTCAAACTAATTCACAATTTTTTGCTAAAAATGCATCGAAACTCGCTTTGAAGCTCGCGCGCAAGGACTCATCTTATGCTTGGTCAGTGTCGAGTGCTTTCTTCCGCCTTCACTATGCGTCTTGAGCAAAAGCATAATGCCTGAAATAGATAGATAGAGTTATAATATTGATTCCCCTATTATATAGGGTTCTAACATAGGCTCCACCTCGGGAAGATAGCTCCGAAGGAGATGTCTAGAACCACTGAACTCTGAATTTCGCAGACCAGCTGATCATTGGGTTGCCCCCTAAATGTAAACTGAAAATATATGAAGAGATAAAAAAGAAATTTCTCATCCTGTTGAGCTTATTGGCGCATTCCTACCTACCCTACTTTGCTAACAGTTACTGCTTCAATCAGGTAATGAAAAAGTGCCAATGAAGCCAACCCAGTAGTTGATCCCATGATTGGGTTTCCTCATCATGCTTGATGAAAATCGAGGCTGAAATATGTACTGGAAACAGGTGACATAATTGGTCGTTATAGAGAATACATGTTTGAAAATTCAAGCTAGCATAAACCTCCATGTAATATGCTATAGGATCAATTAAATCATGATGCATGATATTCGTTCCTAGATATTCTATGACTAGTAGATCAGTTCCATATTCAAAATTAAACCCTGCATCTACAACTTCATCCTTATACTTGAAAACATAATCATCGTCAATCTGCAAATCAACAGGTAGTACGATTTCCTCTTGCTTTGGAGAAGGAAGATTTTCCAAGAATTCTTTGGGATCTAGGAAATTATAGGACTGAATTTGAGAATCCAAAAGTTCAATATCATTTTCGAACTTTTCAACAACTAGCTCAAGAAAACAAATTTTAATTTTAAGAGAAAATTTGCTCGATTCCAACATACGAAACACAATTGTTAAAAAGTCTTCGTCAATGTGAAATTCTGCTAACTCATTTCTAAATTCTTTTAAATCTTCAGGAGATAGAGGATTCACCACATACCCTGTCATCTTGAAGCATCATCAAGGCTTTGAAATCTGGATTCTTTAGCAGTGAAGCCACTTGTGAACTTTGAATCTCTAGATCTTGAACAATGGAGTCGCCAGGTGAATGGTACATCCTTCCTGTGTTTAGCTTCTTTTCACCATCAGAAGTCAAATCTGAACTTGAAGTGCACCTCTGGAGAAGTTCCCCAGTGGATTCGCCAAAAATGTTAGCGCTCTGTAATTTTCCTAAGGCTGCGGAGGCAATCACAGAGGTAACCTCGAACTACTTGGAGTCTTGGATCTATCCCTCCAAGACTCAGAAAGGGATATCTCTTTTCGATTTTACTTGGTTTGTATGAGATGGATTTTAGGCTAGCTATGAAAGTAATGAAATTATGGGGTTGGGGTTTTTGAATGGTTATTTTGGGTCAACAAGGAGGGCCATTGGGCAAATGGGGTCTGTGCTTAAATATGTGATTCATTCTCAGATCTAGACAAAGCTTTTACATAGGGAAAGGTAGTGGAAGTGTTGGATCTAATTGAGTTTTGATGGTGTCGATTTGAGGAAGAACCAGGGGAGGAAAAAGGCAATCAAAGGAGAAGCTAAGAATTCCTAAACTGGGCTTCAGAAGAAAACATAAAGATTATCACAAGATCAGATGCAAAGTATTTGCTAATAAATTATGCTCTGTTACTATCTTCTGACAATGAGAAATTGAAAACAAGCAAATGATAATAGGAAAACACTTAACAGATGAGGGAAACGCCACCAACACCTCCTCACAGGAATCCTGTAAACAACATGTCTATTACTGATCAGTCATCTAAAGATTACAGAAAATGTTCTCTGGCCAAACACAGCCCACTGTCCAGCAAAGAAAATTAAAACTATAGGTCTAACCCTCTCCTACTCAGCCCAAACCCTTTGTTTTTATTCTACATCTATATAAAAAGGAAAAACATCTCAGTCTTCCAAGACTCGGGCTCATAACTCTGCTTTCTAAAAATAGAAAAGCAGTTACAATCATGCATGACATTTGTAGATTGTCTCCTAAAACAAACCAACAATAAATTAAATGGAAACTAAATTTGGTAATGGTTGTTTCGACATCTGGCATACTGGAGGTTGTTTAAGATTTGTTAGCAAACAGACTCTAATAGCATCAAAAACCAATGAATGCAGAAGTCGTTGAGTGCTTGAGATTGTTGGAGATTTGCTGTCAGTTGGAGGGTCGGTGTTATAACCTCTGCCATGTGTTCCCTGTAACTGAATTCCCTGTCTACCATATGGCTCAAATGATGCCTAAACGCTGGGATATTTCACCATTTATCTAACTGCTTCCACATTCCCATAAGCCACTTGTTACAAGATTAATCCACAATCACAACTCTGATCTTCAACTCCATGCGCGGCCATACCATGAGAAGGGTGATCATCATGGGCAGGGAGAAGTTAGACATCAAAGTATCTCTGCTTAATCAAAACATCGTTGGGCAGAGTACCCAGCTTCTCATGTAATTTGAATGAGGTTGCATAATCATGAAACTTGAACACATGCTTGAACCTTCTAAGGGACTTGAAAAACGGTGTTGCAGGGATGTTTTGATAGGAACTGTTTGAAATTTTAATAACACAAAAACTTTTGACCAGATAGGATGCCAATGCCAAGAAGCATAGATCTCCAAACTCTCCAGCAGTCTTTTTCCCGGTTTCTGTAAGCCAATATCCCTCCCAGGTATAAGAAACAGGTTCATCTTCTACCTAAACATTGCAATCATATTCAACATCACTGGAAACTTCTGAAACCATCTCTATGGAACATTCCTCCAATGCATCCTCCTGAATTTTAGCCTTCCCAATGTCAGTACACACATCAACAACTGCAATAGCATCGGCTTGCAGACACTCTGATCAACAACCACTTGATAGTCTACGATACAAACACTCTGACTAATTTCTACAGTTTCTTTCACATTGCAAGCGCTCTCATCAACTACCACTGGCAACCCAATCTTGAACTCCCTCTCTTCAACTGCCTCAGAGGATTGAACCTTGCAGGCACTTTCATAACCTGTTAAAGTGTCATTAACAATGTCATCAATCTGAGTATTTAAAACAGAGAAGCCAACCTTGTAGACATTCAAATCAACTCTCACAGGGGTGTCAACTGCAGAAACACTCTCGTCAATAGCCATGGGTTCTTCAACCATGCCGATTCTTTCATCTTTTGATCTAGGTGGAGAATCACCAGAAGGTCCTCATCGTTAATAATGCTGCCATCTGGATTGTTTGGAGAAGTTAAGAAGATGAAATTTGGCTTCTCTTTCTTCACAGTTTCAATAATACCAGAAAACATCCAAACTGAAATAAGGTAGTCTTGGAACCTTTATCACAGTTGCCCCATTCACACCAGCATCGAACTCATACATAGTAAATGTGGGTGGGAAATCAATGATCTTGTCACCAGGATCAAGCACACATCACATGATGAGATCAATAAGTTCATATGCTCCACATCCTGCAAGTAAATAAGATGCATCAAGACCTAAATCCTTAGCAAGTGTTGCTCGTAAGCGCCAACTCTCTGGATCAGGATATATATACGGAAACTCCATATTCCCCAACGCTTCCATAACCTCTAGTGGTGGACCATATGGATTTTCATTTGCGTCCAGCTTAATTATGACTTGAGGTTTTCTTCCAAGCCATGCAGACAATACCTCAAAAGGAAATATAGGTTGGTATGCAGCCAACTCCCTTAAGTGAGGACGAATGAATGAATCTCTAGTCATTGGTTTTTCATCTATCATAAGGGGTACAGGTGAAATCGATGCCCTGTAGTTCAAGGACTCACCATTAACAACTGGCATTGCTTCGCGCCCTGTAGTTCTTAGTTGGGAACAAATATCTGGTAAGAAACAACTCCCGACTGCTATGGTGTCATAGGTTTTGCCGTATTACAATGGTAGATTATGCGTCTCAATACCCTCGAGCTAGGAATTTTTCAAGTAGTGTTTGTTGTTTGTTCATCACCATTGCAGACACTACCATTAACATCTTTTTCATAATAACTGAGGCACGCCCAAGAACAATAGCATCAAAATTGTCCAGAAAGTTGGTAGCTATGTCTTTCACATTGCCTTTTTCACCAGAGACATGGACCATAGGATTGAAATCCCTTAATAATTCCCGACAGACTTCAACAATCGATTTTCCCTTGTGATTGGATTCCTCGACAAGAATCAAAAAATTTGTTGATGAAGCTTCTGCTGTGGCTGGACTATCATCCATCGAGATTTTCTCGGGCTTGGTCTCTAACAATGGACATATGATTTGGTGCTTGATGTGTTGGTACTCCATGTGGCTTTGTGTTGGAGCTTGGGTGCTATACTCGACACCTAAACTCTGGTCGACACCTAGGCGCACAGAGTAACTATGTGTTTTATTTTTAAAGTTTTGGGAATTAATCCCACATGCATGCGGTAACTTGAGCTTTGGGTGTTTATATGAGCCAACCGTGATATGGTGTTTCGATGAAGTGGGCTCGAGGCTGTGCTTTGGAGTTTGGCGTTGGTGTTGGCACTGGTGCTGGCTTTTTTGTTTGTTGTTGGCGTATGAAATGGCGCTTACCCTCGGTGTTGAGTATTCGAAGGTTGGCCCTGGGCCAATATAATTTTATTTAGAAAAATATTTTTTTTTAATCAAAATTTACATTTTAAAAAGCCAAAATAGAACACTCTATATAAAGGCCGAGGGGCCAATTATGGCTCAATCCACCAAATTTTGGCTAATAAACCAAATTTGTATTTTCCCACAAGAATTAAATTTTGCCCTTTCAAACCAATTCACAATGTTTTGCTAAAAATGCATTGAAACTCGCTTTGAAGCTCACGCGCAGGGACTCATCTTATGCTTGGTAAGTGTCGAGCGCTTTCTGCCGCCTTCACTATGCATCGTGAGAAAAATCATAATGCCTGAAATAGATAGATAGAGTCAGAATATTGATTCCCCTATTATATAGGGTTCTAACACCTGGGATACGAAATAATTTCAAGAGGCCACCTTCTCGCAAAGCGGCAACAGTGCTAGGGTTATTCCCGACAATAGAATCATCTTCTTCATGCTCTCTTTCACACCATTCTAGAACCATGGTGATAGCCAAATGCCTACATAAGACACATAAGAAGAAGGTCAGCAACTCTCTTCAAGACTTGGTACTTTTTTCATTGAGCAAACTTTAAAGAATTTTTTCACTTTGCAGTTCTTGTAGGTGCCCCTTTGGCATAGTGCAAGGTTCTTGCAGTTGCCTTTGGGGCCACCTGTGATAATGATGCATTCTCGTAGGTCCCATGTGGATGGCCTACGAGAATTCCTTAGCGCAAAATTGAGCCCTAAAACAAGCTCAAAAACATGAATTTTACCAATGAAAATGAAAAATTGAACCATGAAAAGATATAAGACAAGGAGCTTACCTCACTTCCAGAGACAGTTCATCGAATGGATTCTCATACCTTCCACAATTGAGCGTTGAAATTCAAGAGAAAAAGAGGGGTTTTGGGCTAAAATATTGACAAAGTTACAATGACTATGGTAAAAAGAAATTTTACCCACTTATATTTACTTTTACCATTTTTGTTGGTTTTTTATAATTGTTTTATTTATTAAACCTAATGCCTAATACCCTTATGAGTACAATTTTTTTGCAAACATAACGACTTCGACGTTCATACACAGAGATATAGATATTTTTTCTCTTTTTTGTCGCATGTTTGAATTGTTTTTATGGTTTTTGCACAAAACCTCGAGCTTGGTATTTATCCATTCTCGTGCTCAAAAATACACGAGAATGTGATCGAGCACACTTTTATCACTTTTTCGGGCTCAACAAGGTTATACGAAAAAGGAACCCCCTGGAGTCCTCTTTATTCAGACTCTCTAAACATGAAAATATCATCGAGCGACCTTGCTATTTTCACGCTCGTTAAAGTATTTGAAGAAAGCATTTGTTGGGCGATAATTTATCTCTTTTTCAGTCTCATCAGACTATTTAACGAAAAAGGAACTGAGACATTTCTCTTTTAAGTATTTTTCCAGACTCTATAATTATGAAAAACCTTTGATTTTTCTATCTTTGGACTCGTTAAACAAACATCGAAAGACCCGTAATGGGACCGAACCACTCCTTCCTAGGGTTCGTTAAACATACTCCGAAGGATGAGCTTATATCAACAAGCATATGTTATCCTCCTCAAGCTTGTGTAAAAATAAAGAGGTACTCACCATAAATGGTGGGGGAAAATTTGGGAAAGGGATGTGTTTTCGTATTCATATTATTGGCAGTAAGTGTCACTCTTGAACATGACACCCCCCTTATTCATTATCTGAAACCGGTTTGGGAAATCCATTTGTCTCTCATTTGACTTGCTACAAGGTCATATCCTGAGTCGTCTCTGAGTCATTGTTGCCAAATCATTGGTCATGTCATCCATATGTTCAAGAGAAGTTCATTTGAAACCTCTATTGAGTCGGCCATCTACCGTTGTCCATTCTCTCTGTGTCGGCCTTCCCTGTGTCTAGTTCAACTTACATCATACTCTGTTTCACCTTCAAAATATGTTACTCATTTCATGTCATTGATGGGGGATACATCAAGGCCCTCATGTGATGATTTTTGTTACGTCGAATCAAGCTCATTATCCGGAAACAAGACTTAGAAATTATTTGGTACCTTGGAACCTGCATGCCTCAATGGCAGGTTTCCTCGCTTTCGACAGTGGGTTTTCATCATTGACCCCTGATCGAAGGATTCCATCGAATGTTCGACCTCAACTCATTTATTCACATTTGGTGGATTGTACTAGTGTACCTTGGGATTCATTGACATTAATGGTGATTTCCCTCGCACTTGTTAACGGTTTCATCAATGACTGGTAATCAAGTGGTTTCTACCATGTTCGATTTCAACACATGTAATCACATGGTTAGATTCGTACTTTTGGGTGACAGTATTGAAGACCCTGTGTCTCATCTCTTTGATCCAGGCTGCGATGGAATATGTATAATTTGTTGACACATAGATCCACTTTGTATGTCTTGTGGCTATGTCGTCTTAATTCAAATTTTCTTGCATGGATCCACAGTGTATTCTTGGTGGCTATGTGATATTTTGATGGCATGGATCCACAGTGTATAATTGGTGGCCATGACCTATGTTTATGGTTTCATCTATCCATGATCTAAGTATGGGAATGCCTACCGCAAAACTAGTATGATATTCTGCAGATGCTTGGTTGTTTGCAAGTTTTCGATTAGGTGTGCTCCTGGTTCCCGACACACACACACAATTTACAAAGTATTTTGGCTGTCACTGATTCTGGCCTCATACTTCGGGGGGCATTCTGTTACACATGATTTTGGTCATCTTGGTGATGTATTGACAATAGTTTACTCAAGCTCCCAACAAGAACTTTCTCCTGAGAAAAGTGGCATTTATCTCCTTCCAGAAAACATATTTTCAAAGTGAGTTCGCAGGTTTTCTATAGCCTAGGGTGCGAGAATGACCCATTCTTGCAGGCCACCTTCATCTGGGGTGCGAACTTCTCGCACTGTGCTCTATACTTAGGGTGTGAACTTGTTTTCAAGCTTGGAAAAGGGAAGAAGTCTCGAGGGTTCTAGAATGGAATCTTCTAGAAAATGGGTTGGCATTCGAATGGTTATCATTTTACTGGTTTCCCTGATTTGGTGGGACCATTCTCATCCATGTAACCATATCATCCTCTCCTATATATTGATGGGATTCTCATGGAAAAGGTTAAGCAAGATTAATTGAAGAATTGGTGAAGGAATTGTGTGGAGAAGCCAACTTGAAAAGAAGCTTGGAGACTCTAGTGGGTCTGTCAAGAGGAATTGGATCTTCTTCATGAAAAGACAGAGCAAGTGTGTGTGTTGGAACCAAGAGCCATCGAAAGGAAGCTTGCGACATCAAGGCGATCAGGTTGTATCTTCTACTTTCCATTAATATGATATAGCGGCATGTCCTTTTCCCATAAAGTCATTCTTACTTTATTGTGTAATTCCTTGATCATATGCATAAGTTGATGATTGAATACATTTTTCTTTCTTCACTTTGGTTGGTTTTTGTTGTCTTGGTCTTGACCTCACGAGAGCACCGGAGAAAAGCGGGAGAAACAAAGACTTGAGGAAGCAATACAAAGGTATGTCACTTGTTCCCCCTTCCTAGTTAATTCAATGGTCATAACTGAGGGAAAAAGTTGTGTCCTGTCCTATTTTGTTCTAGATCCAGGTGGATTTAGGGAGATCTGTTAGTGTCTGCACCTACCAATTAGTCTGATAACACATGTCCTTCTCCCAAAGTTGATGCCACCTTGTACCATCAATTAGTTGGTATCCTCTTATACTTGACTCATACATGTCTTAATATTTCCTTTGTTGTTGGTCTTGTTGCTCGGTATATGAAAACACCCCATGAAATCCATTAGAAAGAAGATAAAAGGATACTTCAGTATGTCTAGGGTAAAATTTAGTTCGGGATACATTACAGTTCAAGGTGGACTCCTTTATTGGTTGGTTTTACTGATTCAGATTAGGACGATGACCCAAATGATTGGAAGTCTATTGCAGGTTATGTTTTCAACCTTGGTTCAAGACCTATCACTTGGACCTATAAGAAACAATAGACTATTGCACTTTCTTAAGAAGAAGCAGAGTATCGTGCAGTGGTAAATGCAAGTCAGGAATTCTTGTGGCTTCATCAAATCCTTTCATAGTTTGGATTCCAGTAGCAACATCCAACTAGACTTTGGTGTGAAAATCAAAGTGCCATCAAGCTCGCCAAATATCCAATTCAACATCAGCGCAAAAAACACATCGAGATACACACGCACTTCATCAGAAAGATCATTCAAGATCAAGTTATTAAAGTGCTCTTTTTCACTACAGAAGATGAAGTTGGAGACATTTTCACAAAGTCTCTTACAAAAGCGATTTTTTCCAAACTTTGATCTATGTTAGGAGCTCAAAGAGTTGTCATTAAAGGGGATCTAATGCTTCTTTTGTTCTCTTATGGTGTCACTATTGTAAATCCTTCAATACTATCCCACATTGTTCTTAAGGGGGGATGTTAGGATATTTAGACACTTAGGAGTTAGTTAAGATCTACTTGGTCTAATGTGTTGTTAGGTAAAAGTGTATTTCTTAGTGTGTTTCTTTAGTATGCATTAGTACGCATTTGTAGTTAGGAAATCCCATGGTCACAATATCTTCCCAAAATAGAGTGATCCGATGGTTCATATTCTCTTCGATCTTAAAAACTACATTGATTTGTGGCTTAACACCCGATTGGTCCGTGATCTCTATTTAAAGAGAATGGAGGGTTATTTGTCGATAATCAATTGTGAGAAACTCTCTTGTAAAATATATCTGTAATATTTTTCTTTTGCATTAGGAAATTTCTCCAAGTGGCCACGTTGGTTGGGGCTGTGGATGTTTCCTTGTAGGGGTTTTACCATGTCAAAATATCGTTTTGTTGATATATCATCTGGTTGTGTGAGTGGTTACTAAAGGTGTTCGTCCTCTATTTGAATACATGTGTTGTCAAAGAAAGATGCAACGGGAAGTCACATGAATGACAATAATCAACCCCATTCTAGCAAATTGTCCCAGAATCAGACTACACAAAACAAAAGGAAACAAAAAAGCATGATCGAAGTGAAATGAAGCAGCGACGCAACAAGGAGCACAGGAACATGAATAAAATGGAAAGATGATTTTTTGCATAGTAAGAACCTGGGTATGGTGATAGTTATGATACTCGAGAAACAAGAAAACCATCTACCCAAATTAAAGAGCGAAGTTATGAAGGATTTCCACACTTGTTCAACTCCACCATTGTCTAGAGAGAATGTCTTAAGTTAGAAATCAGTGCACAGACTACAGGTGAAATTTGGTAGTACAACACCTGCAAAAATTAAGGCGACCTTCAACGCACTCTAAGCAAGCCTGAGTGGCTCGGGAAAAGCCATAGGTGAGTGTTGGGGGCATGTTGGAGAGGCAATTTGGATAAATTTTGGGATATATAACAAAATGATATCAAAGGGTAAAATACAGTTAGAATATGGACCAGAGAACATGATGGAAGCAAACTTCAAGGATTCAAAGAGCAAGACAAAAGGATGCGTAATAGAGCAACGCGCAAAAGGCAGAGAACGATTATAAATCATGGGGTTTGGGGACACTTTGTCCACTTTTTTAATGGGTTTTGGGGAACAATTTGTCCACTTTTGTAATGGGTTTTGGGGGACACTTTGTCCATTTTTGTAATGGGATTATCCCTATTGTATGTATAAATGTGTAAAAGGGTTCTCTATGAGAAAGGGGGACATAAATAGAGGAACAAAGTGAGAGTGGATGTAAGTGACGAATGATTTTTGGGTAAAGGAGTCGAGCAAAGGGATAAATCTATAGTATGACTGAGGAGTGGGCTCACACTGTAGCATAATGACTAGGTAGGTTTGGGACGATATTACTAGTTCATATATTGTAGCGCAGTGAACAATTGTAAGGAAGCTATTAATGAATAATACGTTGAAATGGACACTTGACACTGAGAGGGGGGGTGAATTAGTGTCACAAAACTTTGGAAAATTTTCCACTTTTCATAAATTAACTGAACAACATATATTTATTTCATTTTCTCAATCAATATATATAAAAGAATAAATACTTTATTTATTTATTTAACTTGAATGAATACATAAGATCAATATTTGAATTTCATCTTCAAACAATTATGAGAGAGCCAAATCTTTGTTACAAGACCCAGATTGTAGTTCTCAAATCCAACTGAGAAATGAGGAATCCAACCCTCATAACAAGTCCCAACTTGTTGATCTCAAATCCAACTGAGATGTGAGGAATCCAATCCTCATACAAGACCCAACTTGTAAATAGGCACCAACCTGATAGAATGAACCTTCATTCAATCCATTATATATATTCATTCAAATACACCTCTTCTCACCATTCCTTCTTGTTTATATAGTCTTCCAACTAGTGTGAATTTCAATCATTGTGTCTTTTGATATTTGAACCATTGTACCTTTTCATTTAAATGACAATATTAATCTTCAATTAATATCATTTTTCCTTTTATCCTTTATTCATAATTCTCATGAATTAACTCTCTTTTAATCATGATTGTGTGTCGGTTATTTTGTCTTCATGAGTTGATCATAGATATGGATCGACTCATTATATCATAATCATGCTTCTATTTTGTTCTCAGTTCACCAACAGATCATATTTTGATCTTTTATCATTTTTTTGTATTATTCTAGTGTTAACTCTCTGTCAAATTAAATCTTTATGAGGTGCTTCCTTAAAATCATTTACATATGACCATATGCGCAAAACCACAGGATCATTGATTTAAGAGTTGCCTCTTCTTTTTCCCTTTGTTTCATTATTCCATACAACCGTAGGTGGTGACAAGGTGCTAGGCCAAGAAAGTGCTTGATCACTTATCATAATCAATGGTCATGTTTTAATATACCAATGAGATGGAAAATTGTCGGTACTTTAGGACTTCGTCCTTCATGATTTCCAACCTCTTTACAAATATCCTGAATAAAATATGCGCACCCATAATCTTCAATGGTTGAGAACACTCTCTGAAGTAGATCAATGGTTAGAATTAACTTCGGCCTTCAACACTTCGGGTGATTTCTCCTTCACAATCTTCCATAGTTCATTTCGTCGAAGTAGATCAAACGGTTGGATTTTATTTTCACAATGACTAGTTCTCGTTCATTTTGGATTTTGGGGGCTTCAAGCATTTGTTGGTGGTGAAATTCCCGAAGTGAAATATCCTGGAGTGACATAACTTGCTGATGTCACTTGATGATGTGGCACAAACTGAGTGGCTTCCACATGTCACTTAGATTCATGGATTATGTATGCTTAAAGTACCTATGATACCTTGACACTTGTCATCATCCGATTACACCACATGTCCTTCTTGACGTAGTTCTCTTCATGTGGCACATGTTCTTCTCCTTGATCTAACGATCATGATACTTCCCGAAGTGTTCCTCTAATCGAATGAATCATGTCCACTTTCAAACTTTGGCCTTTGGGACTTCGGGTAATTTGATTTCTCCACTTCCAAATTCTCCCGAAGTGATATTCCCCGAAGTGTAAACCTTGAGTAACTTGACTTCGTCCAATGGTCATTCTTAACCTGAAAAGCCTTAACATGATCCAATGGTTGTCGGGAATTCGGCTATTTGGGATCTCGTTCCTTTGGCCTTGCTTATCTTATCCTTATACTTTCCTCGATCTGACGTTCAGGATATATCCCTAAGTGTTTCCTTAGATCAGACGGCTTGCATCTACTTCGGGACATTTGTGGCTTACTATGTCCTTTCACTAAGCACGATCCGGTGGTCCTGATATCTCCTAAAGTGTTCTTCACATCAAACGATCCTCATTTACTTTGGTACTTCAGCCTTCAGGTGATCTTACTTGTTCTCAACTCTTTTCTCCTGAAGTGGTCAGCACCAAAGTTTCACCACTATTCTTATCCAACGATCATCATGTATCATCCAAATCCGATGGTCCTTATTTACTTCGGGACATTGGGGATCTGGTCTTCATCTTTTCTTATCCTATCCTTCCACTAAACTTGATCCAATGCTTGATATGGATTGTGGAACTGTAACTTGCATTTTGTTTAGTTCATCGCCCAAACTTCACAATTTTAAGTTATGTGATTGTTGGTGGATCAACCACACTCGTCGATATTTGAGTCAATGAGATTTGACGATCTAGACTAATTGCGAGATTGGAAATAGCATGTAGTTTAATTCTCCCTTCACTCTCCACAATAAATCCCTACCCTTGACCTGGCTCTTGTGTATCCAACAATCACGACTTGATCTGATCATTTGGTGGATCAACCACATTCATCGATCTTTGAGTTGATGAGATCTAACGATCTAGACTAATTGTGAGATTGGAAATAGTGTGTAGTTTAATTCTCCCTTCGTGCTTCGCAATCAATCCCAGCACTTGATCTAGCGCTTGTGTATCCAATAGTCAGGACTTGATCTGATCATGTCTCTACAATGCACTTTCCCTTATGATATTAATGTGCATCATCTCTTATGAGCTTTTGATCTTCATTCGCTAACCCTCCTAAGCTTTAATCTTTGCATACTGTCATACTATTTGACATCAATGAAAACACATCAATGATACCTGCATAAATTTATTTGACATGAACTCTGCATACTGTTATACTTTTTGACATCAATGAAAACACATTAATGACACTATGTCCAACATAATATAATAATTCGACCATTGTGGATGTATCCCAAGTTGGGTGAACTGCATAAATATGTGTGTTACGGTGTGTTTGCAATATATGTTGTTTTCTAGTTTATGTTGAATGTATGGATCACATGTAATGTTGTAATGTGGCACATAGATTATGTTTCATAAAAAATTAATTATTATCTATGATAACTGCACACATGAGTAAGGGACCCGAATGATGCCTCACTTCCCCTCAACACTACACAATATTGGTTCCTGCAACCCCTCTAGATCCCTCGAGTGAGACTTTACTTTCTCTATAGGTGATGTTGAAAGGGCCGGTGTCTAAGGGTTTTGTTGGTAATTGAATGATTAACCCCAAGTCTTCCCCCTGCTCTCCAGTAAGCCACTACCACATCGTAGTTGTGGGAGGAACTGTTACCTCCGTCAAAACCAAGCATGTGAGATCATAGTCATAGATATTGTAGACCCGTGACCCTGAGGATTAACTTGGTAATCTGTCTCTTAATGATGATATTAACCAAATTATTCCACCTGTTAATCCTCGGACGTCAGACTTCGGAGGTTTTGTGGTTACATTGCATTATGAAATATTTGATGTGCGCTACGTGATGGTGACGTGTCATGAGATAAGAGGGCCATGTGTCACACGATAGTGATGCCACATGTATTTTCGATTTGGCATATTTGGACAAGAGGTCTAGAAGGAAAACAATTGCCACATGTCACTTGGTAAGAGCACCACGTGTCATGCCAAGTCACATGGTGTCATGATGTGTCATATCATGGGAATTCCACAGAGAATATGTGTCAGTTGTAGGCCATGTTGGATACAGAGGCTTAGGTTTGGTGTTTAAGTCTCAACCATTGGATCTAGACATTGGGAGATATAGGTAGTCGATTTAATAAGGGAGCTCTAATACCTTGGAGTCCTGAGGTCCCAATGGGAAATGTAATATCGACCATCGATTTTGGATCGCACATCAAAAATGGATTGTCGATCTTCCCTATAGTTAAACCCAACTCCTATCGTGGACCACCCCAGAACTTGAAGTGTGTTGGAACCTTATGCTCCATGTTTCATCTTCTGAGAGGCTTATCACATCAGCATGACGTATCTCGACATCAGACCCGCATGCATATTACATACTCCCCACTTTCCAATATTCACTGTGGTCCAAAATCCACTTTGACGAGAACCGTAGATCCGAGGATGGATGCTCCAATATCCAAATTCTAACTCTTAAGAACATTGCCATGTTGAGACTATGAAAGATACCATGGTAGCCATCATGTCTACCTCCTTGAGATTTCATTCATAGCTTTTGTGGAGTCATAATCCCAAGGGTAGCTAGTTAATCACCATGTAATCCCTAGGATTAAGTTGGTTAATCACTTCGTAATTCCTAGGCATCGGGGGTTCTCGAAGCCCATGACACACTGGAAAAGTCTCAACATTCGATTCTCAGTGGTACATGTCACTTGAAGAATGACCCACGTGTCATGACATGGAAGGGCCATCTATCACCCCTTGGTGATGCCATGTATCACATCAATTTGGCATATTTGGACGGGGTCCATATGGAAAATGAGTGCCACGTGTCAGGTGGTACAAGAGTCAAGTGTCATGCCAGGTGGAATAACCAGATAAGGCTACGTGCCCAAGATGCCAACTATATCTCGGATCTCTGACCATCGGGAGATTTTAAGAAATAGGCGTTACCAAAATGGTCAATAGTCGATGCCCGAAGGGTCCGAGATGACGCCATTCAATGAATAGGAAGAGGATAAGTGTCAATACCCCATTGGGAAAACCTTGGGAGTGAAGATGATGTGTATGTCGCGTCAGCCCATGTGGGAGGTACACATGTCACATGGTGAGTGTGTCATGTGTCAAGTAATTTTATCATTTTTAGGAAAATATCTGTGGGGGAAACATGTGCCACATGTCATGAGGTGACCATGGCCACATGTCGTTCCACGGTCAAGACAAGTAGCATAATACGATAGGGTCACATGTGTGAGACACCAACTCATCCTAGATCAATCATTTTTGGACTACATTAAGTGTAGAAGTATCGATGTTCCGTGGTCCCGACAACTTGGGGAAAGGTGTCATTATTTGATGAAAGTGAGTCTCAGGAGAATGTGTAACATAGCGTTGAGAGTGGTAAAGGGTCGAGGCCCGGTAAGCCGAGGGTTCGGTGGAATAGGTGGAAATTACCATCTCTGCGATGAGGAGTGACATGTTTTGACACGTTAGTGATATGTCAGATGAAACATGTGACGTGGATCTAGGTAGGTTCCACATGGCAGTAAATAGGCCTTTTGCCAATAAAGGCCTAAATCTTTAAAAGGCCATAAATTTTGATCCAGAGCTCTATTTCAAGCAAAATTAAAGTCATTGGAAATCTCTCGATGAGTAGAAGACAATGCTGTCCCTTTTAAATGGATTCAAGGAGGTTTAGGAAAGGTGAAAATTTAACACCCCATCCCTTAAAAGGATACTTAGGGGGTTGGGCGTCTTACACCTTGGCTGCACTCCTCATGCTGACACGCCCCAACCTCTTTGGTGCACCTAGTATTATATGTGCACCTTTCCAAGATGACTCATCTTTTGACTCGATGTGCCCCCTTCTCTTGGTCATTTCCTCCCCATGATTTGCCTCATGCTTGGGAAATCTCGTTATCATGTTCACAGGCCTAAGGTACCGACTTTCCCAACTAGTGTGACTTTGGGGTTCCGAGGCAACCCCAAATTCAATATCCTTGAGGACTTGGGTAAGGGTGCCCATGTCCTTCCAGTGGAGGACCTTACTTAAACTTCAATAAAGACAACACCACACTTTACCACATTTTTTAAATATTCAATATCCCACATGAATTGTTTTTTTATTATTCATCATACCTGTTGGCACAGGGGAAGACCCAGGGTTCAACGCTTCAATAACGCACCAACAAAACCGTAGATATCGGCCCTTTCGGCAACACCTGCGAAGTAGGCGAAGTCTCACCCGAGGTAGAAGTAGGGGGGTTATAGGTCATAGGTGTTTGTAACCAAGCTGGGACACAGATATGTGATAATATCACATCACAGAGTACTATATTAACACTTAAAAGGAGATATGCATTAGTTTCCAAAATTTATTAGCATTGCAAAACATACCCAAAGATAGATTGGCGCAGTAACACTAAATATTAATCACTTCAACCACTTAGCACATAGCATTGAGCTAGATCTAATCATTCAATTATCTTTAACACAAACAAAGCACTAAGCATTAACATATCTATCTATCATACATAATAAGAAAAGCACTGAGAAAATTCATAACATAAACAACACAGCACAAAGAAAACCAAAGACACAAGATATACATGGCTCACCCTAGTGTGGGGCTATATCCACCAACTGCTTCGTCTTCTTTATTATTATTTGATCTCTTACATTCAACAACTCCTATGCACTAATCCACAGAGTCAAGCTTCACATAGGATAGGGGATCTGCGCATTGAGCACCATATCCTCCTTCCAACTAGGTCAAGGTATAGAGCCAAATCTCTTATTAAGCACAGATCCTTACACATAAATGTTCCCTTGTACAAAGCCATTCAAGATACTTTCACTTAGCTCCATGATATATTTACAACTTTCTACAATACATTCTTACTTATTTATACTTTTACAATATGGCCTAATCATGGGTAAACCCCATGGGTCGACATCCCATAACCCATTAAAAAAACCCTAGATAACCCCTTATTGGGTCCACATAGCC
The DNA here is from genome assembly GCA_009831015.1 of Picea engelmannii. Taxonomy (NCBI): domain Eukaryota; kingdom Viridiplantae; phylum Streptophyta; class Pinopsida; order Pinales; family Pinaceae; genus Picea; species Picea engelmannii. Next base: position 407,897 of record ML777606.1, on the reverse strand, counting down.
CATAAAATAAGTGAGATCTGTGATCTCAACTCCACCTGGGCACCCCATCTTCAACCAGGCTGTCGAAGTCCAAAAGTGGTCCAAACCTGACCAAGGTTTCCTCAAAACTTGGTCAAGGGCCAACAGGCCCCCAACACTCACTTGTGACTCATCCCGGGTCACTCAGGTCTGGGAAATGTTGCTTCCAAGACATCGAGCTTCACTTGAGTTTCCTCGACTTGTTGCTTCTCCTGAGCCTCCTCCTTAGCAAGCTCCTGAATCATCTTCTCTGTAATAGGCCCTTCCAGGCATTGTTCCACTGCTGCAACCACTTGGTCCAATTGCAAGCCTTGTCCCTCAATTTCTTTGAACACCTTGCAAGATTCATCCTACACAGGTTGTAGCTTCTGTGAAAATTCCATTACCCTGCCCTGGATGGCAGTAATCTATTGTTACACTGCATTTTTTTCTTGATATATCTTCATTCTTTCAACTACGGTGAGTAGCTTCATCTGTGCCTGCACGAAGAAGGCCTAATGTTGTGCCTCATGTAACTGTGATTCTAGTTTCCTTAGCTCTGTATATTCTGCGAGGCGTTCATATGTCTGCGTGCTTCTATCGCTCAGTTGTTTGCACTCTGAGGTGAGGGCTCTGATCCTTAATATTGTTTTCTTATCATATTCATCCCTCTGGTCATGCACCTCCTGCAGAGTGCTCAGTACTACTTGGACCTCCAACCTTGTTATCCTCTCTTGAAGCTATTGGATGGTCTCAGTGAGCTTCACCACTTGAGCCTCGACCAACGCCTATTCCTCATGTGCCAAACCTGGCACAGAGTGACATGATTTACTCACTACCTATTTTACTACAACCCATTCTGCGAGAAACTTCTCCTTTTCTCTCTGTAGTTGGGATTTTTCCTCTTGGAGAAAATCCCAAAACTCTTCTCTCTCACTTTCATAGGCGGTTAGACTATAGCGCGCTACTCATAGTTTTTCTAGGGCTTCATATTTATATTGTTTAAAGGATTATGTATCCTTCTTCTTCTCTTCCTGGATTCTCTGAAGTCAATCTTATGTTGCATCTACAAGTCTTCTTAATTGGGTTGTCTCATCCCCCAATTCTACAATCTTTGATGAGGAAGGCGCAGTAGGTATTGCGTTGAACAAATGAATAGCTTGTTGTATTTCCTTCAGTTCCTTCTTGATGCTTCCATACAACTCCTCCTTATTCACTCTATATCTCTACAGGATGTCCTCGGAAGCATCCTCCATGGCTCTGCAGACCAAACTGATGTCATCTTTCATGAGTGTTGCTTCTAAGTGGCCCTTAGTGGCACACGTCTTCTTTCTTGTTGAAGTTTTATGCGGAGAAACCTTCCTCTTCTGCAATGTTACTATTTCAGTAGGGGGATATTTCATAGGTGTAGCTTCTCCTCCTCCTTTTTCATCCCCTCCTCCTTGTCCATCTACTTTATCTCCTCCTCCTCCTGGCGAGCCAAATCCATTTTCTTCAGAGGTGTTGTCCTCCTCATCAGTCTCTATATTCTAGACTTCTTCCTGCTTATTTTTCTTCTTTGCCCCATTGGATTTTCTGACATGATCAACTTGGGTGACCATGGGGATTCCTATGGTGTTAGTGTCGAAGAGTTTTGCATCAGTGATGGGTACAAGGAATTCCTCCGACCATTCCTTGGTGATCTGCTCCATTTCTTCATCTATTAGCTTGTAATATGACTATAACTCTTACTTGTTCACATCTCTACGCGTAGTGATATAGATGAAATGTGGATCTGCGTGGAACTTGGCTATTGGTCAGTACTGGTGCAGGGTGCGTGGTGTCATGCATGGAAATGACTCAATGGAAACCTTCAGTTGCTGATAATATGCATGAAACACAGTGTTGGACTTCCACTGCTTTGTCATGTTGTTGGTGTACCACAAGGTATAAAACCTAGCAGCCAATGACTCTGATGGTTTGATATCTGGAAAGGCGGCTCCTTCAGGCATTTTCCAAGAAACACATGCAATCAAAATGATCATCCCAATGAACTGGAATTCATATCCCAAATACCGAGCTTTGCAACAATATTTCTCCAGTTCATTGATGAGGTAAAACGCCCAATTCATCTGCATGCCCTCCACACATTTTCCAGCGAGGTCCACCACGAACCTAGTGACCTCTGTGGGGTGGTTCTTCCTTACAAGCTTGCCAACTATGAGTTGAAAAGTGAGGTGCACTGCACCATCCTATATAGAGGCTACCTTGTAACCTCGCTTTCCTTTTTCGACTTCGTTGTAAGCCTCCTTGATGCACTTTGCGAGGGAGTGGTATGAGGCCTTCTTTGGATATAATTGTTGAGGGTTAGGTCCCTTCATGCTTAATCCTATAATCTGGTGGATCATCATCGAATCCATAGTAATCCTCTAGTCAAGCCACAGGTATCCACCATGATAACACGACAAGAGGAGTTTAACGCAATATTTAACCTCCTGGTGATGGCCAAAATGGGGAATCTTCATTACATTTATCACAGTGGACTACACCAGTTCTTTAATCCATGGTTGGGAGACAAGGGGAGGCTTCTTCCCAGTTGACTTTCTTCAAGTATCGATGGGATGCTAACATAGCATAGTTCTTCCTATCCCCTAGGTCGAAGTCATTGTTCTTCAGCAGTGGGATCTGTCCCAACTAGCTCCCTAGTACACATATTCATTTCAGAATGTATGTGGTGAACAAAGTGTACTCATAATCTCATGGAATGTTTTCATGGTTAACTGCACCAGCCAAAGGCAGAATGTACTCAGGTATGATCGATGGAATCTGCTTCGCATTAGCTAGATCACCACGATTCTTACTTCACTGCTCAGTTACAGGGTTGACACAGCCAAAACGACGTTCAGTCGAAGGGGAAGTCTGCAGTCCCCTAGTCGATGATGCCTTGACACCTTCAGATAACGGCCTGTCACCAGTTAGCTTCTTGAGAACCTCCTCGATAGACTTCTCTAATTCCTTAGTTTCGCCCGATATTCTCACTTTTAAACAGATAGGTCGGGGTAGGCAAATGAGAAGGTGGTATAGACAAACAGATGGTGAGGTATTAGCTTTATATAACACAACTCGACACTTAGACAATTCTATGTTTTCTCAGTTAATCATGGGTGGAAAAAAGTGGTCCCGATGCAACGTTCAATGGGTTAAATAAGAGGGGCCTCGTAACAGATTCTTCAAACGGGCATGAATTCTTCCATCAATGTGAATCTGTCCGTTATGGCACGGTCTCAATGTCCCAAGAGTGGTCCATCCGCCCAAAATGTGTTTTCTAGCCGTTATGGAGCATCATTATAACGATTGGGGCACCTCCAATGGTCATATAGCTTCTCCATGGCGATGTCCCATTCTGTGTGGTCTTGTTGTTCCAGCGAGTTCAAATTCTACGAACCTGCCTCCTACGAGTTTCCAGTATGTGAAGTCTTCCATCTAGTCTCTATAGCTTTATGTATATTTTCCATATTATCTTTCTTTTTACTGAGTTTCCTTGCCTTCTTTCCTATGATCTGAGTGTGTCTAACTGTTTCTGGATTCCTCTTTCCATTCTTATTCTTATCTTCTCCTGGCATAGTGGCTTCGCACTACTGATGTGGTATCAAAGGATCTGAAGTTAATATTCCTCCTCTTAATACTTCCTGGGTGGATATACTTCTTTCTTTCATGGATAGGTCCTTCAAACCTTCTTGCATTCTTTCAACCTTGATAACTAATTCCCTTGCCTTATGTTCCTCCTGTGTTGTTACTTTGTTTTGTTGCTTCGACTTATCCTCTCGTTCTTCTATTAGTCGGTCTCTTTTTCTAGCTATAAAATCCCTTAGTTCTTGCTTTTTCTTTTCTATGGCCTCTTCCTCTGTTTTTCTTCTGATATGATCCCTCTCAATCCAAGCAAAAGTGGGAAAGGGGCATTGTTCTCAAAAAACTTAATGATTTCAAATTCCTCTTCTGTCGATGCTCCATGAACAATAATAGGTACATTAGTAACTATTCCACATAAGGTTACCATCTTACCCTTGAACAAGCCTATCCTTCCCAATGAAGGTACCACAATAGGATTTCCCAAAATTTCCCAAGTGCCTTTTGTCATAATATTCACTTGTGTTTCCTCATCCAAGACACAGTCTATGTCGAAGTCTTCTATTCTTTCACTTATGCATTGTTTTACTTTCAGGATCTATGGTAAACTGACATCTTTGTGAACATCCATCATTTCTTTCAACTGTAATAACATAGTATGAGCTTTCTCTGATTCTTTCTCTTTATGATTCTCTAACATGCTCTTAGTCTCTTGACTTTCTTCATATTTTTCTTGTCTCGTGTTCATTCGTTCAACTTTAACAATCATCCTTGGGCAATCCTCAACCTCATGACCAACATTCTTACAACAAAGACAAATAGGACCTATACCATGGAATTCCTTAGCAAGATGTCCCAGTATTTTGCAGTTATAACAAAAAGTTAATCCTGTTTTCTTTTTAAAAGTTCCCCAACTTCTTTTGTACTGTGCACTAGGATCACAGTGTTGGACCTACATTTTGCAAAGATTCTTTCTAGGTTCCTGCATCCACTTATTAGTCCAAAAACTCTTTTTTATGTATAGGAATAACATATCTTTATTTATTTCCATTAAATTTACTCAAATCAATTATTTCTTCCAAGTGCTCCCTATCCTTTAGACTAGGACAAAATATATTAAACATACCTAAATTCATGCTTTCGATACAAAAATTTCCACTTATATTATTCTTATCTAAGCACAAAGCTTTACCTCTTTTAAGATATTACCTCTTTCTTCAGATCAGATCTCTTTCTTAGCATAGAGCTTCGTAAGTCAAGTAGAGTATTGCGCACTTCAGCAACAGATCTATGCACAGAGCTTCTCTTTTCTTTACTTCAGTTCCCAGCAATCACAGTTTCAGGTCCCGATAATGAAACCATTTGTTGGCACAGGGGCAGACCCAGGGTTCAATGCTTCAACATCACACCAACAAAACCCTAACTACTGGCCCTTTCGACAACACCTGTGAAGCAGGCGAAGTCTCACCTGAGGTAGAAGTAAGGGGGGTTACAGGACGCAGGTGTCTGTAACCAAGCTGGGACACAGATATCTGATAATATCACTTCACATAGTACTCTATTAACACTTAAAAGGTGATATGAATTAGTTTCCAAACTTTATTAGCATCACAAAACATACCCAAAGATATATTGGGATAGTAACACTAAAGATTAAGCACTTCAACCACTTAGCACACAACACTGAGTTAAATCTAATCATTCAATTATATTTAACACAAATAAAGCACTAAGCATTAACAGATCTATCTATCATACATAATAAGCAAAGCACTGAGAAAATTCATAACATAAACAACACAACACAAATAAAACCAAAGACACAAGATATATGTGGTTCACCCTAGTGTGGAGATATGTCCACCAAATGATCCATCTTCTTTATTATTCTTCGATATATTACATTCAGCGACTCTTGTGCACTAAGCCACAAAGTTGAGCTTCACATAGGACAGGGGATCTGTGCACTGAGCACCAGATCCTCCTTCCAACTAGGTCAAGGTATAGAGCCAACTCTCTTATTAAGCACAAAGCCTTACACATAAATTTTCCTTTGCACAAAGCCATTCAAGCTACTTGCACTTATCTCCACACACTATTGACTAATTTCCACAATACATTCTTACTTATTTATACTTTTACAATAAGGCCTAATCATGGGTAAACCCCATGGGCTGACATCCCATAACCCATTACAAAAACCCTAGAGAACCTCTTATTGGGTCCACATAGCCCACAAAATATGTGAGATCCACGATCTCAGCTCCGCTTGGATTCTCCATCTTCGACCATCCTGTTGAAGTCCAAAAGTGGTCCAAACCCGACCAAGGTTTCCTCAAAACTTGGTTGAGGGCCAAAAATACCCCAAAAACATGCTTTTGAATCCTCTATTAGAAAAAATTGAGATGTTTTCCTCCTTTGGAATATGTATATAGCATATGCTTCCAAATATATACAAATGTTTCAACATCAACTTGCACCTCCATGCTTCTTTTGGTGTAATACTATATTTTAGTTGGCCTCCTCGTGATTGTAAATATTACATAGTTATAAGGTTCGGCCTATAATTTTGAATAAACATTTTTAAACATGCACCATGTGATTTCTTGAATAACATGATTCTTTCACTATGCAACACATTTCTACTTAGAAGTGTAAGAGGTTTTGAATTACCTCTTCAAGCCCTGGTTTGTGCAAAATGGTTCAAATTCATTGGATATGCACTCAACCACTACATATCTCAATGTCCTTAGAAATTACAACTCTATTTCTCAACAAGAGCATTCCACGCTTTGCAAGTATTGAAAGCTTCTAATCTCTTCTCAAGAAAGTAAATCCAAAATTTCTTTCTATAATCATTTATGAAGGTTATAAAGTAAAACTACCCATAGATACTCTATTCATAAGTATACACATGTCAGTATGTACATCTTCCAATGTTTCCTTTGCATGCCACATCTTTCTAATCAGGAAACTCTCTGATCCGGATTTAGTAGTGGAACGAATTGATTATTAGACTGAATAAAATAAACACAGAGATATGAATACACCACAAATATCCGGTGAACAATATCTTCTATTGAATAAATGAAATAGGTTGAAACTGTAAAACTGCAAAACTGAAACACTTACTCAAATGGTGGTATCTATCTCTAAGAATCGATGTGGTTGCTATGTGCATTAGTCTGAGCAGAATGATTACAATGAGGCTCCAGAGGCCTTTTTAACATTACTCATGAATGTCAAAACCCTAGACATTCAAAAAACTAACCCTGGGAGATGAAAAGACCAAAACTTATGTGGACCCCTATGGGTAAGTTGGTACCTCAACTTCCCGAGGTTGTAACTTTTGAATTTGACCTCTGTTTTAGGCACATGATAAACCATTGGAAAGGTATTTTTGAGAACTATGCATTACAATGTCAAACTCTAACTTTGTATTCAGTTTGATTGTGGTGATCCAAAAAAAACATGAAATTACATGAAAGATGTGCTAACATGAAAACATACAAAATAAGCTAGTTGTATTAGGTGGTAGGCCACCAATATCCACCTAGAAGATGTGTAAGGCTTTAGACAACCCTGAAAGTGTAGAACCTACAATTACAAAAAAGTATAGAAGAACGTGTTGAACTAAAAACTATCAAGAGGAGCCAATTGGAATAGGTGGGTGGCCACCAATATCCACCTGGATCATTCCTTCCCTCTTAGGAAGAAATGGTCTCCATTGCGTTGAGTTCCTCGATCAGGTGAGGAAAATTTTGCTGAATTTGGCCTCGGGTTAGCCACTTTCCTTGGTGGAGGAGCTACCCTGCCTTGACAACCCAATAAAGTTGGATCCTCTATTGGCGAGTGCCCTTGACCTATGTGTCCACTATTTGATCAATGGATTCATGTTCCATGTATTCAAGGTTGAGCTCTGTTGGTTGCATTTGTTTTGGGATCTCTGAGGTGTCCAATAATGGTGGAAAATATGGCTGAAAGAGGTCCACATTGAATAATGGGTGCAAGCCAAGGAAGGGTGGAGTGTTGAGCTCAAAAGAATTACTACCCACAGCCTTGGTGATAGTGTAAGACCCATAGCTAAGTGGGCAGAGCTTCCAATGGGGCCCTGTAAAATGTTCTTTCTGCAAATGTAACCAAAACTTGTCTTCAACCTGAAACTAGTGTGGTACCCTGTGTTGATCATGGTGTTGCTTGTACTTAGCATTGGCTTTCTACAAGATCTCATGGACCTTTTGGTATATGTGTTGAATTCTCTCAATGAATCTAGTGTCTTTGTCGGTCTCAGACTAAACATGGGAATAATATGTTTGTGTGGTTGCAAGAGGTAGTGCAACATTAATGGGACCCAAGGGTTGGAATCCCAACCCCACCTGAAATGGGCTATGTCTGGTGGAGCTATGGAGAGCCATGTTGTAACTATGTTGAACATAGGGGAGAATCTCATTCCATGTACGTGGATGCTTAAATTTGTACATGTGTAGGATGTGCACAATCATTTGATTGACAACCTTTGTTTGGCCATCTGTTTCAGGTGGAAAAAAGTGGATTTAGTGAGCTTGGTGTCCAACAATGAACAGAGACTAAACCAAAATGTGTTGAGGAACCTATTGTCCTAGTCAGATATGATGGTCTATGGTATCCCAAAATGGACCCACACTCGTTCGAGGAAGAACTTGGTAGTATCTGTCTCTGTGATTTTTTTCTTACAGGTTGTGAGGATAACTATCTTCGAAAACCGGTCAACAACCATAAATACAAAATCATTTCCTTTCTTGGTGTGTGGAATTCCATACATGTAATCCATAGAGATGGATTCCCAAGGCTTCTCGGGGGTAGGAAGAGGGGTGTATAATCCTTGCTTCTTGATGGTTGGCTTGGCAATGGCACAAGAAGTGCAAGACCTAATATACTTGCTGATGTCCTGTCAAATTTTTGGCCAATAAAAATGTTTCTATAGAACGACCATAGTTTTCTCCACGCTAAAATGTCCTTCCTTTTGTCTTGAATGTGAAAATTGATGACATTCGCGCCTGTACCCAAGACTTGATAGGTGGTGGCGAAGTTCGGATCTTGTTGATAAATTTGGGGGAACTCATATGCCTCATGTCCATAGGAATGGATCATAGTGGTGAGTGTGGCCACGAGAGGTTGACTGAGGCAGTCAATGACACGATTTGTTCTCCCTATCTTATGCTTGATGTTGAGATGAAACTATTGTAGGTAGGTGGAGCACTTTTGATGGCGTTTGTTCTGCAAATTCCATTGTGTCTGTATGAATTGCAGAGGCTTGTGATCAGTGTGGATGATCATCTCCTTTCGCAAAATGTAATGTTTCCATTGACGAGAGGCTTGTACAATGGAATTCATTTCCTTGTCATAGGTGGGGTATTTTCGGACAATATCTGAGAGTGTCTCACTATGGTATGCCACTGGATGACCATGTGGAGCGAGAATTGTGCCTACAACATAGTTAGATACATTAGTCTCAATAGCAAATGGTTGTTGTAGATCATGCAAGGAGAGTATTTGAGCTGAGCACAAGAGATCTTCAGATCATCAAATGCTCGTTGTTGTTCCTTCCTCCACATGAACGTTTCCCTGCCACCACCCTCGATCACTTGACTGAGGGCCCATGCAATATGGGAGAATCCCAACACGAATCATCGGTAGAAGTTGGCCAGTCCCAAAAATCTCTGAAGCTCAATTAGGGTGGTCGAGGTTGGCCAGTCACATATGACTTGGATATTAGTTGGATCAACATGTACCCCATGTTCATCAACAATGTAGCCCAAGTATTGGACCCTGTTCATGCCAAAGGAGAATTTATCCAAGTTGGCATATAGCTTGTCCAGCCGCGAAGTGCTCAAAACCTGTTGAATATGTCACATGTGCTCCTCCCAAGTTATTTTGAAGATGAAGATATCATCCAAATATACCACCACAAAAGAATTGGTGAAGGGTCTCAATACATCATCCATCAACCTCATGAAATTGGTTGGTGAATTTGTTAAGATAAAGGGCATGACCATCCATTCGAAGAGACCTTCTTTAGATTTGAAAGTTGTTTTCCATACATCAGTTGGTTCGATGGGAACCTAGTGGTAGCCAGACTTTAGGTCAATCTTGCTGAAGAAATTTCCCCCCTTGATTTGGTCAAGAAGGTCATCAATCCTGGGAATTGGGTACCAGTTCCTGACTATGATTTTGTTTAATGCTCTATAATCAATGCAAAGTCACCAGGTCCTGTCCTCCTTCTGCACTAGTACAATCAAGCTTCTACAAGGGGAGGATCTGGGTATAATGTGGTCCTTTTGAAGAAGCTCTTGGATCTGATGCTTGGTTTCGTCATTTTCCATCAACGAGCGACGATAGACTGGTCCATTAGGCAGAGGTGCATAGAGGGTTAGATCAATTGGATGCGTGACTTGGAAGTGCGTCAGTACCCTGGTCGGTGAGGAGAGGATGTCTCTGTACTCTTCCACAATCTCGTCCACGTGCTTCTATTGTAAAGAGAGGTTTTGTGTAGAGGCCATGGATGTGGAAACAACCTTCTTCTTACTATGAGCATGGATCACAAAGAATAAGAACTTCCTAGTCTATGAAATGACCTTACTGCATTTCTTAGCAGAGATTAAAGAAATAGCGGTAGGAGGCACTACTTCTGGTATCATGTACAATTGTCTACCCAAAGTAATAATAACATTGTAGGGTCTAGACTCTTACACAACATGACACTTCCACAAATATGGTTTTCCTAAAAGAATAACAAAAAATTCAAGGGGAGCATTATCACACAATACCTCGTCTTTGAAAGGATTGATGTCATAGGGCAGACAACACTGTTGGATGACAATAATATCTCTTCCTTAGCGAAGCCAGTAGATGGTGTAGGGTTGCCGGTGCAGTGTCATCAGCAGGTCCAACCACTTGACAACCTCTGTTGAGATCAAGTTATTATGACTACCACTATCGACAATGAAATGAATCGGAGCCCCCTTTACCCACATTTGTGAGTGAAAGAGGCATTTCCCTTCCTCTGGTTCTTCTGGTTCACTTGGATGAACTTTGGTAGTAGCGACAGTGACACTAGGTTCATAATCGATAATCCACTTCCCTCCTTCTGGATTTGATTTAGAGTCAGAATTGACCTCTAACTCGGAAGCCTTCAACTTGACCACGTGTGACTACTTGGAGCGACATTCTTCAGTGTTGTGCTAAGCGATTTTATGGTATTCACACCATTTTCCTGTGTCCTTCTTCGTCTTCTCATTTCCCTTGTGTTGCGGCTTGGAATTGTTATACTAGGAGTATCCATCTTTTCTCTATCCTTTGTTGTGTGGGTTGGGGTTTCCTTTTCCCTTCTTCGGATGTGAGGAGTTTGCAGATACAAACTCTCGCCTCTCCTGCTTAAATTTTTTCTCGATCTTGATAGCATATCTATGAGTCATACCTAATGAGGCAATTTCCATGAAGTCCATTTTTGTTTCAATGTATCATGCAAACAACCGCGATATTTGAGCACCAAATGTAGCTCAGAGTATTTGATACCCAATTTAGTGCGCAGGGTATGGAAAATATTGGTGAAATCTGGTACTGTATGGTCCCTTTCATGACACAGGGTGGTCCATCTGGTGTGTTGTTCATCATAGCTTCCAACAGGGTAGTATTGTTCTTTAATGTCATCCCAGAAGGAATCCCATGTAGGGGAAACCACAAATATTGTAGATTCCTCTATGGCCCTTTTCTCAGAGTAAGTATCCCACCAGTCCTTAACATGGGGGACGACCTTGAGGACTGCAAAAGTAATATTTTCCCTATCAAAAAAATTGTGGACTAAAAGATACCCTTCGAGCAGATTTAACCATTTATCTACAACATCCACATATATTAGTTCTTCAAATAATGGAATATCAAAATTTACTTGTACCTTGAAGGGGGTTGCATGGCCACTTGATGAAGAAGCTTCTCTTGTGGGAAGCCATCGAAGGATCTACGTAAAGTTGTCCATCATTTCGTTCCTTGGTCGTGCAAGGGATTCCTCAAGAAATATTTTAAAAGGATCTCTTGCTCCATCATCTTTCTTTTCATCCCCCATGGTTTGTTGTTGAGCTTGGCACGATCGATCTTGCAATGAATCAATTGGTTTGAGTCCCAACTTCTTGTACCCAGATCTTATCGAGGACATGCATGAAGAAAAATAAATGAAGAGGAGACTTCTCCGGTACCACTGATCTGGATTTAGGATCGGAACAAAATGATTAACAAACCGAATACAATAAACAAAGAGATATGAAGACACCACAGATATCCAGTGAACAATATTTTCTATTGAATAAATGAAATAGGATGAAACTGTAAAACTGCATAATTGAAACACTTGCTCGAATGGTGGTAGTTATCTCTGAGAAGATATGTGGCTGTTACATGCATCCGTCTGAGAAAAATGATTACAATGAGGGTCTAGATGATTTTTTAACATTACCTGTAAATGCCAAAACCCTAGACATCTAGAAACCTAACCCTAGGAGATGAAAACACCAAAAGTTATGTGGGCCCTTATGGATAAGTTGGTACCTCAACTTCCCTGGGTCGTAAATTTTTCATATGACCTCTGTTTTAGGCATGTGATAACATGTTGGAAAGGTCTTTTCGAGAACTATGCATTACGCCATCAACCTTTGACTTTGTCTATAGTTTGACTATGGCGAGCCAAAAAAAAAACTGTTTAGGGCCCCAAAACGACCCTCGAAGTACAAAAATATGTGCTGACATGAAAACATACAAAATAAGCCAGTTGGATTAGGTGGGAGGCCACCAGTATCCACCCGGAAGATGTATAGGGCTTCAGAAAGCCCCCGAAGTGTAGAATCCACAATTACAAAGAACTACAGAAGAACATGTTGAATTAAAATCTGTCAAAAGGAGCCAATTGGAATAGGTGGGTGGCCACCGATATCCACCTGGATCACTCTCACATATTTACTTGCAATGATAAAAGCTCCATAGAGATCTATAGGCTATTATGTTTGTCATAACATATGCATTGTATTCAACTTATGCAACAACATTAGGGTAAAGAAATTCAAATGATCATACCTCAAATGCCAAATTCCACTAGAATCAATTCATAATGTCAAATTGTCAAATTCTACTAGAAACAATTGTTATTACCAATGCACGGTCTAATTCAATCTTAAAATCCAATTGATAAAAACCATCTTTGTAATAATCTCATGTTATGATGGCATAATTTCCAAAAATATCCTTGATGGGACACATATCTACTTCAAATTCAACATCCAAATTCAAGTCGTTCATTTAATTCATTAACAAAAAGTTTTTAATTTTCTTCAAAATTGGTATTTTCAAAACTTATTTGATATCTTAAACCTATTTGATATCTTAAACCATGTTGCAACATATGTACATTACCTCCCATCAACAATATTTAGGCTCTTTCCATCTCCAAACTTGATGTATCTCTCATTAGAAGGTTCAAAATTTCCAAACCAATCATGGTTACCAACCCTGTGTCAATTCAAAGTAGAGTGAATGTTTCAAACATTCGTTGCAATCTTCATCCAACAATTGTGATAAATGTGCCCTTCTCTAAATTATTATCAGATATTTTTCATATGCCCTTCTCTAAATTATTATCAGATTTTTTTCTTCTCTATCACATTGAATGAATACTTCTTCTTCTAATCATGCTTACACTTGAAATAATCTAAATTATTATCTTTTTTTCTTATCTATCACATTGGATGAATACTTCTTCTTCTAATCATGCTTACACTTAAAATAATCATGTACRTAATATCATTTCTAATTACAATATTAATGAATGTACATAATATCATTTCWAATTACAATATTAATAAATGAATGGATGGTTTTCACTTAAATTTGCCATATTAACCACTCCACCACAACAACATAATATATAAAATGGAWTGAYTTTTATATTAAAAAATAGTTAATTAAAAGCGTGTGGTGTATTAGTGTACTACCATGCACAACCCCCCTTGGGCCATTTTATAACCATCTATATAGAATTCCCTGAGTTTTTAAGCTTTTTTATATACCATATCAAGATATGGTTGATTTTGAAGAAATTATATATTTATTTGTTAACACCATTGATTGGGAATATAGTCACATGTTATTCTGTAAACATTTAAAAGAATAATCAGAATGTTAAACTATTTTGAGAACTCCATTCTTTAAAATAATAACGCGATTCTAACTTCTTAAGCATATAAGCATGCAAAACTTTCATGCAAAGCACGCGTATCAATATTTTTTTTTCCTAAAATGAAAAACATTAGGCCACACACATTTAATGATTTTGAGAATATTGAGTGTCATCTTTAATTAAATGACCTAAATGTACATGGTCCTCTTCCTACTTAAATTAAATATTTAAATATTTAATGATTTTGAGAATATTTAGTGTCATATTTAATTAAATGACCTAAATGTACATGGTCCTCTTCCTTCTTAAATTAAATATTTAAATATAATACATGGTGAACATATATTATTTATATGCAAATTGATATTTTTTTAAAGAGTAGAATGACCCGTTTGTCTTGTGCAAGAAATGATTGCCACTAGAAAACAGAAAAATATAATTTGGTAGTGTCTAGAGTTGTTTCTATTATTTGAGAATGAGATTCCCACGGGTGACAATTAATATTAAATGTTATTATTTGAGAATGCGATTCCCCAGTGGTGACAATTAATATTAAATGTCATTGGATGTTAGCATCAATAGTCATCATCTTGTCATGTACAATCAAGACACCTAAAGGAACTTCAAAAAGTTCCTCATGGCATCATTGTACTAGCTAGTACTGTGAAATTATTATATCACAAGATTTAAGTGGGAATTATGTACTCTTTAGAATATATGTTTGGCATATTAAAGTAATGTTTTTTTAATTTAGAACTTTATAAATGTGTAAGGTTCTAAACTAGTAATGCCATTTTAATAATTTAAATATATATATATTTTAAATGTTTTGGATTCTTTTTAAATTTATATAAATATTTTTTTAATAAAATTTAAAAATTTATATTATTTAAAATTTGAATATTAAAAAATTGTATTTTAATTTTTTTTTATTCTTTATATTGTTTAATAGATTTGGAGTTTAAATGGATCTATACTTGATATAACTAATATTTTATATTTATTTATGTTTACAATAAGTGATCAAACTTCTCATTTTTGTCTTTTTATTTAAATTTCTCTAAATTATGGTTCAATCAACTTTTGTATTGTTGATTATTGACATATCTATCATCATCGATTGTTTATCTATATTTGTTGAAGACAACAAACTCGCTTCCTTTCCTGATCTAAGGAATTTGATTCATATTTCCTCTTCTTTATTTTAGAGGGTGTGATCGATGAGACAAGAGTTCTCCGTGGCATTGGGGTTCGTCTTTAAAGAAATCAAACTCCAAAATTAAAAAAACACATACATGTAGACAATAAATATTTTCCTTTAATAAATCCATGTCACTTGTATCCATACATAGAGTTGGTTAAAGTATAGTCATAGGTCATTGAACGTGCAAGCACACCTTTAAAAAAAACTCTTACTCTTTTTTAACCCAAGTTAAATCAAACTTTAAAATAAACATTAAAGCAAATAAATACCTTCATATTTTTTAACCAAAGTTAAATCAAACTTAAAAATGAACATCAAAACAAACTTCTCCACACATGAGATTAAAGAAAGAACATGACAATACAAGAAATGGCTTAAACAATGTTAATAGATTTCAAATTGACAGATATCTTTTGAATATATATATATATATATATATATATATATATATATATATATATGGGGAAAAAACCTTTATATATGAATGTTATGAATGTAGATTTTAGTGAAAGATAACTATGTCAATTATATATATATATATATATTTTTTTTTTTGAGAAATACATTTTATAAAAAAAAATTTGGCTAAGCTAACACACTATGAAAGATATATCTATGTCATCAAAATTACCCAAGACTTATTTATGTTATCAAAATTACCCAAGACTTTTTTTGGTTTAACTACCATACTATGATGTGGGCTAAGCAAGCGCACTATGAAAATATATCTATATCATCAAAATTACTTAAGACTTTTTTGAGCTAAACTACCATACTATGATATGGGCTAAACTACCATGTTATGATGGGTGTATTTATGTTATGAAAATTACACAAGATTTCTATCTACCCTCATTTATATCTATGTCATCAAAATTACCCAAAACATTTTTGGGTTTAACTACCATACTATGATATGGGCTAAGCAAACACACTATGAAAAATATATCTATATCATCAAAATTACTCAAAAATTTTTTGGACTAAACTACCATACTATGATGTGGGATAAGCTACCATGCATGCTATGATGGGTGTATTTATGTTATGAAAGTTAACCCAGACTTCCATCTACCCTCATCCACACCCACTATAAAGGTTTTGAATTTAAATTTTTATATCAATACAAATTAGATATCTGATCACCTCATTACTTGCAACTAGACCACCCTCCTCTTGAAAAAGTATGCAAAACTTTTACTTAATTCGACCCCATCAAATACTAATCAAATACTAACCCGTGGATACGTACACAACACTCTTTAGAAAGCACATGGGCATGGATTGACTTATAAGGGATACGTGCATTCACTCTTTAGAAGGCACATAGGCATGAATATATATATATATATATATATATATATATATTACAAAAGGACCAAAAGGACCCTTTTCCTTGATAGAGGACTCACACACTCCTTGGATGGAGAAGCCATTTGGGCCTGGTTTCATACAATTGATATCAGGAGGCAACTTTTCCTTGATAGGACGACACGTGGACAGTGCACACAATGTTTAGAAGGCATATGGGCAAGGATTCATTCACATATACACAGATCACATTATGATAGTAAGAAGAGAAATGAGCGTTTCTCACCACATTAAAAAAATAGGCAACCCTCCAATTACATTTGTCTCCATTTACGTCATGGAGAAAGGGGCAATCAGCTTCAAATCTGGTGTTATGCTCCCATTAGGCCAACTAGCCTGATGTGCACTCCTATCAAATTCTCAATTGGTGCATCTGCCACCAAGCTTTTGGCCCACCAATCATTTCCCCACACATGGAGCATCCTCATGCAAAACTTTCACTAAGTGTTGAAAAACGAACCAAGTGGCTAATGAACTTTACCACTTCCACTATGGTAATGGTGTGCAAAAACCATTATATTGAAATTTGATTTGCAGACTCTCTAGAAAGGGAAAAGGCAACATAATGTTACATCATGGTCCCCTTCCTCCTTTTCACGTAAAGACAAGCGAATAGGTCATATGGGGTCCCAAATTAGGCCCCATGTTGTCCACCCAAACTAAGATATTCGAATCCACCATTTCTGATTCTTTTAATGAGTGGTGGCAAATGACTCGTCGTGATTGATTGTGAAAGATAACTCCTAGCATGCAATTATAGGCATTTCCTTTGCTTGTGGATATAGTTGTTACTATGTTAAAAACTAGGGTTTAGGCTCAAACCCTAATTTCAAGAGCCGTTTGCATTATCAAGTGTGTTTGCTGTCTCCTTTTATGCTGAATGCATTCCTTCTGTTGTCTCCTTGGCTAGGGAAGACGGTTGATGTTGCTCTGTGGGTCCTGCTGCTTTTTATTTCTCTCCCTTTCTCCTTCCTTAAATTCAAATGCGCTCTCCCTTTGAGTTTCCCCTTCGCCTTCTGAATTTCAGGCCGATATTGTCCTGGGCTTCTTTATTATCATTGCATTGTTCCCCTGCCAATCCCTTCTGTCCTGCCTTCAGATTGTGGTGGGTACCTTAATCTGATCAGTGTTTTTGCGTTCCATGCTGTATCGATTTTATTCCCAGCTGAATTTTGCGCGTTTCATAGCTTGCTAGAGATGCAGTCAGAACAGGTCCTGCTGCCATTGAGTCCCGTGATCTCCAATGGCTGTTTCCACATGAATGTTGACGATACAAGAGGAGCCCAAGAATTTCTTAGCAGAGACTGCTATGAATCCCTCCTCAGTAACAGTTATTTCATGTTGTATCCTCCTCCAACTCTCAGTAACAACAACAGCAACAGCAGCAGCAGCCCAGAGGCCTGCAAACCCCTGCCGAAGGGGTGTTACATTCGTCAAGATTCCGCCGCCTCGAGCTGCCAAACTGCCTGCAATTCTGCGTCGGACGAATTGGAAGAGCAGCAACATATAATAAATGACGAGCGGAGAGAAAGGAGGATGTTATCCAACCGGGAATCGGCTCGACGGTCCCGCATGAGAAAACAGAAGCACCTGGACGAGCTCCGCGCTCAGGTGGCGCACATGAGAGCTGAGAACAGGCAAATACTCAGCAGTTTCGACATACTCACTCAGCGTTACAGACAAGTTTTGGAAGAGAATAGCCTCTTGAAAACCGAGACGCTGGAATTGTCCCAACGGCTTCACCAGTTGCAGCAAGCCATCACGGCATCTCAGTGAGCAGAAGACTGAGGACTGTTGAGTCCCAATGTTGAAGTAAAGATCCCATATCCACAGTTTTCTAAATGTCAAAATCAATTTGTTCTTCTGGATGTGAGGGACACAGAACGCCTTCATCCCATTGTATATCTAATTTACTCTTTCCCGGTGAGCTTTATTTAGGAGAAAATGATAGCACAGTAGCAAAGGACGATATAAGTATATTGGTAGAAAACCGCTACTGTATCAAGTTATGTTGAGGTTAAGTTGTGGTAGAATATGGTCACATGAGTCGATGATGCTATGCCACTTCTAAGACGAAGAGGCATTTTCAGTTTTATGCTAAAGCTTAATTCATAAGCTCTTGCAGGTTTTGATGTGGTTTTTGTTGCTCAGGTAGTTAATGACAGTAAAGAAGAATATTAATCATTAAATGTTAAGTCAACATTTATAAATAGAGTCTAAACGTTTTACTTTTTGGGAGTTTTTTGGTAATTTTTCTATTTGATTTTGTTTGAAATTTGGTGAGGAATGGTTAGATCTGTAGATTTGAGTGGCTAAGTTTGTATAATCCAAATAGCCTCGGGAGCTTTTTAGCACAATGTTTTAAATCCTTTATGTACATCATGTGTTGTCATTATAAATCATTTATGTACATCATGTGTTGTAATTTTATGTATAATAAGGTACACAAGCAAGTCCATTAATGTGATAACAACACCATTAGTCTTTGAGGTGATCTAGGTAAATGCTTGAAATGTATAAACTAGCTTAGATTTATCTTAAATTTGAATTTATCAAACACACAAAGAGATCCAAATTCTTAAGGTGTAATTATTATTATTATTATTATTATTTCATTCCATGTCAAAAGTTTTACATAGTGCATGTAATTGTTTTTTTAATTGAGTTGAATTTATTTTTATTATTGTTGTTTATTTTTAAAATGAGTCAATTTATTTATTTCTAATTAAGTCAACTTTATTTTTATAATAATAATAGTTATTATTTTTAAGTGAGTCCACTTTTTTTTAATGTATTATTATTATCTAATTCTAACGCCTCATCACACTAATGTCTCAACATTCAACAATATTTTCTAGGGACATTTACCCAAAATCTGGTGAGAAATTGTTAGATCCGCATATTTGAGAGATTATTTTTGTATAATCCAAGTGTATCAGAGGTTTTTCTGCATGTTGAATCCATTTCTGCATTCAAAAATGAATTTTAAATAATAAAAAATAGTGATTTCGTGCAAATTTATGTCACCGTATTCCAAGAAAAAAAATCATTTTGTAGAACAATTAGACAATGCCGAAAAGTAATAATAAATGTTTTTTTTCCAAGTTTTATGCTATAACATAATCAAAGATTATCAAAAAAAAATTGTAACACGTTGAAGTGAGAAAAGTATTTTTAAAGAGTGAGTTTTTTCCTAGATCTTTGAGGATTTTCTTATATAAATATCTTGTGTGTTTTGTGTAGGTTGTGGTATTTGTTTATGGAGTAAATATTGACTTATGATTTATATTGTTATTATAATCTTTATATGTTCTTTATCACTGATAAATGTATGATAATAAGAATGAAATTTTGAGTGAGGTGATTAATCACACCCTTTGTCATAGGCAAGAGAACCATACCTTTGAATATCAAGACATATTATCTTGATAAGTGGACTCTAATGGACTTTGATAATAGTCATGGGAAAACAAGAAAGGGAACATAAGATTTTCATTGCAAGAATTGCATCATTCTGAAAGAAGGCCATCAAGAAAAAATGTAACCCAAAATGAAGTGAACAAGGGATTTGATTATAACAATGAAACAAGACAACGAGAAGAATCACAATACACAAAGAACCAAAAATACCAAGAAAATGAGTATCAATAGTCAAAATAAGCAATGTTTTTTTATGACCATTTGAAACCATCCCATTAAAGAATGGAAAATATTGATAATGTGACTTCCAAACAAAGAAATAGAACCATCGAAAAAACATGTACGAACATGAAAAAAGACCATTATCTGATGGATCAACAAATAATGATCATATATTCATCTTATACTTATTATGGAAAACATTTGATGAAGTAAACCCCACAAAGATATGGGCCATACTCAAAGGAACATTGAGAGGCACAACACTATCTTGGTATCAAAAATGAAAAAAATAAAAAACCTTGAATGCATGGCAAGATGTGGTGGAAAATTTTATTGATGTCTATGCATATCCATAAGAAAGACCCTCGACAATTGACAGTTTCCAATCAGAGAAATAAAGAAAATGAAGGAAGACACTATGATTCATTATGTTTATAGACTCAAAAACATAATAGAACAACATAGATATGATATATCAAAGTAATAGAGGATATTGTAACACCCTTGTTTCCCCCAGTCTGTAAATATAAATATCATCATGAACAAACTCTGAATAGGTCTGTTACGTGACCATTGAAAGACAATGAACCCTTTGATCTATTTTGTAATATGTGTATTTATTATTAATGCAATAGAGAAATGTTGAACTATTACTGAAGGGATGGCCTTCATAGGTTATGATGTCATGAGAAGAATGGTGCAAGAGGAAGACAATCAATGGTTGAATTGACCCTACAAGGTAGTACCCCATCAAATTAAAAACAATGCAGACCCTGAACTACTCTCTGCCCATAAAATTGATTACCAGTCAAGTTGGTAGTTGGAATAGTTGTTGGAAATACTAAGAGGGGGGGTGAATCAATATTACCTTTTGAACAATTAGTAAATATTTTTTTATTCTAATTATCATCACTAGAGATCAACAATGGACTTTGTATTTAAACCATCAATTATATAAGTATACTTCAACAAACATTACAAAGTTTATAAATAATAATCTTGTGTTTGTGAAGGATGTCAATCCTCTTTAGAGAACCAACTCTTGGAGACAAAAATCCCCTTCTTTAAGGCACCAACCCTAGGAATCACCAACTCCCTTGTTTTAGGGAACCAACCCTAGGAAGCACCAACTCCCTTGTTTTTAGGGCACCAATGATCCGGATTATTTTCGGCACGAAATGAGAGCGGAGATATAATAAAGAATTGCACAGAGATATCGCAGATATTCAATAATATAACAGGAATGTATCAGAGATGCAACCATAAACACAGATATACAGTAATACACGATTTCTATTATTGAAATAAATGTAGAGAGACTGTAAAAATACAGAGTGAAAGACTCACTAGAATGGTGCCAACTTATCTCTGAGAAGAGATGTGACGGCTACTCGCATTCGTAAGAAGATAGTTACAATGAGGCTCTGAAGGCCTTTTTACAATAAACCAGAATGCTAATAACCTAACCCTAGGAGGTGAAGCGCCAAAAGTCATGTGGGCCTCATTTGGGTAAGTTGGTGCATCAACTTCCGGGGGTCGTAACTTTTGCATATGATCTTCGTTTCAGGCGTATGATAGCTCGTTGGAAAGGTATCATCGAGGAGATTCATTTTTGGGGCTCAATCATGCTTTCAAATATCAATGAGAACCTTGATCTCAAAAAACCTTCATTTGGGCCCTCAAAATGGCCCTGGAAGTTAAAAACTGCTAAAAATAGTAAATTGCCAAAATTTCCAGAAAACTGTTTTGAGCCAGTCGAAAAACGTGGGTGGCTACCGATATCCACCTGGATCAATCCTCCTTCCTTACGAAGCAATGGTCTCCATTGCGTTGATTTCCCAGGGGATAGGGAAAAGCGTCTGTTGAATCTGCATCTTGGTGAGCTGCTTGCCTTGCTGGAGACGTCGCGTTGCTCAGTTTGTGGAAGTTTGTCACAAACCTGTTGAGGCTGAGGTTGTTAAAAAAGTCGAGGTACATGAGAGGATGGTGTGAAAAATGAACCTTTGTGCTTTTCTGTAGCCTTGTTGACCTGCTTCTGTTGGATAGAAGGTGCTTGGGGCGAGGTTGTAGTGGTTGCAGTGTCCTTCTGTTCTCCTTTTGAACAGATTGTGAAGAAGCTAAATTTTGCAGTATGAGATACTACCTTACGACACGTTTTAGGTGGAACAGTAGTCGGAGCTACCTCTGGTATTCTGTAGAGATGACCCCCCAAAGTAACAATGACACTACAGGGTCGAGACTCATAAACAACATGGCATCTCCACATATATGGTTGGTCCAAGAGCACATCACAGACATCCAGTGGGGCAACATCACATAATACCTCATGCTTGAAGGGATGGATGCCGTATGATAATCGACACTGTTGGCTGACACAGAGATCTCATCCTTGGCGAAGCCACCCGATGTTGTATGGTTGTGGATGTGGTGTTGTTGATAATCCCAACTATTTGATGACCTCTGTTGAGATGGGGTCCCCTTCATCCACATCTGTGACTGAAAAGGCGTTGCCCCTCTTCAGGGTCTATTGGGTCTTCTGGTTGAATTGTTGTGATTGCGACAATAGCAGTAGGGTTTGCGTCAATGATCTGCCCTTTACCAGTATTTTCATAATCAGATTCCGAAGCAGGGTTCGGCTCCTTGTCTTTGATCTCGCTCACCAATGACTGTCTTGAGTGACATTCATCGGTGTTGTGCCAGGGGATTTTGTGAAAACCACACCATTTTCCAGTGTCCTTCTTTTTCTTCCCATGACCCTTCTTATCCCGTGTCTTGGATTAGTTTTCAGGAGGTTGTTTGTTAGGGCCGTCTTTGTCATACTTCGGTTGTTGCGGATTTGTAGACCCAAACTCTTGTTTGTTCTAGTGCTTAAATTTTTGCTCGATTTTAATAGCATATTGATAAGCAGCACCGAGTGATGAGATGTCCAGAAAATCCATTTCAGTATGGATGTATCCGTGTAGGGCCCCACGGTATTTCACAACCAAATGTCGCTTGGAGTCTTTGATACCCAGCTTGGTGCGCAAGGTATGGAAGGTATTGGTGAACTCTAGAACTTCTTGGCCCCTCTCTTGCCGCAGTATGGTCCATCTCATGCACTGGTCCTCATATTTGCCAACAGGGTAATAACGTTCCTTTACTGCATCCACAAAAAAATTTCAAGTGGGATCGACCCCGTATATTCTAGACTCCTTTGTGGAACTTTGTTCCCAGTAAGTTTCCCACCAATGTTTGACATGAGGGAGGGCTTTAAGGAGTGAGAAGGTGATCTTTTATTTGTCAGAAAAATTCTGAACAAATAAATAACCTTCGAGTAGAGTTAACCATTTTTCTAGGGCTTCTGCGTCTATCTGTCCTTCAAATACAGGAATATCAAAATTAACTTGTACCTTGAAAGGAAAGGTGCCTCCAAAGTGGTCACTTGATGAAGATGTGACTTCTATTATCGGTAGGCATTGAAGGATGTGGGAAAAATTCTCCATCATTTCGTCCCTTTGTCGCGTGAGAGCTTGCTCAAGCAACAGATTGATAAGATCATCTGCTCTGTCATTTTTCTTTTCTTCCACCATTGACGGTTTCTTGGATGTGCGAGAGCGATTGTCCTCAAGAGAGACAATCTCGAGACCGAACCTGCTATACTCAGACCTCGTCGGGGACATGCACTGAAAAAAATGATCAAGAACAACCTGATCTGATACCATTGATCCAGATGATTTTCGACATGAAATGAGAGCGGAGATATAATAAAGAATTGCACAGAGATATCGTAGATATTCAATAATATAACAGGAATGTATTAGAGATGCAACCATAAACACATATATACAATAATGCATGATTTATATTATTGAAATAAATGTACAGAGACTGTAAAAATACAGAGTTAAAGACTCGCTAGAATGGTGGCAGCTTATCTCTGAGAAGAGATGTGACGGCTACTCACATTCGTAAGAAGATAATTACAATGAGGCTCTGAAGGCCTTTTTACAATAAACCAGAATGCCAAAAACTCTAGACATCCAAAAACCTAACCCTAGGAGATGAAGCGCTAAAAGTCATGTGGGCCCCGTTTGGGTAAGTTGGTGCATCAACTTCCCGTGATTGTAACTTTTTCATACGATCTTGGTTTTAGGCGTATGATAGCTCGTTGGAAAGGTATCATTGAGGAGATTCATTTTGGGGGCTCAATCATGCCTTTGACTATCATTGAGAACCTATATATCGAAAAACCTTCATTTGGGACCTCAAAATGGCCCCGAAAGTTAAAAACTACTAAAAATAGTAAATTGCCAAATTTTCCAGAAAACTATTTTGAGCCAGTCGAAAAAGGTTGGTGGCCACCAATATCCACCTAGATCAATCCTCCCTCCCTAGGAAGCAATTTTGTCCATTGCGTTGAGTTCCAAGAGGAGAGGTAAAAACGTTTGCTGAATCTCCATCTTGGTGAGCTGCTTGCCTTGTTGGAGACGTCGCGATGCTCAGTTTGTGGAAGTCTGTCACGAACCTGTTGAGGCTGAGGTTGTTCCAAAATTCAAGATATATGAGAGGATGGTGTGCATAAGGAATCTTTACACTTTTCTGCAGCCTTTTTGACTTACTTCTATTGGATAAAAGGTGCTTGGGGCGAGGCTGAAGTGGTTGCAGTGTCATTCTGTTATCCTTTTGAACAGATTGTGAAGAAGCTAAATTTTGCAGTATGAGATACTACCTTATGACACTTTTTGGGTGAAACAATAGTCGGAACTAACTATGGTATTCTGTAGAGATGACCCCTAAAGTAACAATGACACTACGGGGTCGAGACTCATAAACATCATGGCATCTCCACATATATGGTTGGCCCAAGAGCACATCATAGACATCCAATGGGGAAACATCACATAATACCTCATCCTTGATGGATCAGATGTCGTATGATAATTGACATTGTTGGCTGACATGGAGATCTCATCCTTGGCGAAGCCACTCGATGTTGTATGGTTGTGGGTGTGGTGTTGTTGACAATCCCAATTGTTTGATGACTTCTGTTGAGATGAGGTTCTTTTGGCTTCTGCTATCAACAATAAAATGTACCGTGGTCCTCTTCACCCACATATGTGAATGAAAAAGGTGTTCCCCCTCTTCAGGGTCTGTTGGTTCTTCTGGTTGAATTGTTGCGGTCGTGACAATAGCAGTAGGGTCTGCGTCAATGATATGCCCTTTACCAGTATTTTCAAAATCAGATTCAGAATCAGGGTTCGTCTCCTTGTCTTTGATCTCGGCCACCAATGACTTTTTTGAGTGACATTCATCAGTGTTTTGCTAGGGTATTTTGTGGAAATCGCACCATTTTCAGGTGTACTTTTTTGTCTTCCTGTGAACCTTATTTTCCTATGTCTTGGACTAGTTTTCGGGAGGTTGTTTGTTAGGGTTGTCTTTTTCATACTTAAGTTGTTACGGATTTGCAGACCCGAACTCCCTTTTGCTCTAGTGCTTAAATTTTTTCTCGATTTTAACTTCATATTGATAAGCAACACCGAGTGATGAGATGTCCTGAAAATCCATTTCATTCTGGATGTATCTTTGTAGGGCCCCACGGTATTTCAGAACCAAATGTCTCTCAGACTCTTTAATACCCAGCTTGGTGCGCAAGGTATGGAAAGTATTGGTGAACTCTGGAACTGCTTGGCCCCTCTCTTGCCACAGTGTGGTCCATCTCATGTACTGGTCCTCATAGTTTCCAACAGGGTAATACTATTCCTTTACCGCATCCACAAAAAAATCCCAAGTGGGATCGGCCCCGTATATTCCAGACTCCTCTGTGGAACTTTGCTCCTAGTAATTTTCCCACCAATGTTTTACATGAGGGAGGGCTTTAAGGAGTGAAAAGGTGATATTTTCTTTGTCGAAAAAATTGTGAACAGAGAAATAACCTTCTAGCAGAGTTAACAATTTTTCTAGGGCTTCTGCATCTATCTGTCCTTCAAATACTGGAATATCAAAATTAACTTATACCTTGAAAGGTGAGGTGCCTCCAAAGTGGCCGCTTGATGAATATGCGCCTACTGTTATTGGCAGGCGTTGAAGGATGTGGGAAAAATTCTCCATCATTTTGTCCTTTTGTTGCGTGAGAGCTTTCTCAAGCAACAGATTGATAGGATCGTTTGCTCCATCATTTTTCTTTTCTTATGCCATTGAGGGTTTCTTGGGTGTGCGAGAGATATTGTCCTCAAGAGAGAGAAGCTCAAGACCCAACTTGCTATACTCGGACCTCGTCGGGGACATGCACTAAAAAAAAATGATCAAGAACAACCTGCTCTGATACCACTGATCCAAATTATTTTCGGCATGAAATGAGAGGAGATATAATAAAGAATTGCACATAGATATCATAGATATTCAATAATATAACAGGAATGTATCAAATATGCAACCATAAACACAGATATACAGTAATACATTGTTTCTATTATTGAAATAAATGTACAGAGACTTTAAAAATACAGAGTGAAAGACTCGCTAGAATGGTGGCAGCTTATCTCTGAGAAGAGATGAGAAGACTACTCGCATTCGTAAGAAGATGATTACAATGAGGCTCTAAAGGCATTTTTAAAATAAATCGGAATGCCAAAAACCCTAGACTTCCAAAAACCTAACCCTAGGAGATGAAGCGCCAAAAGTCATGTGGGCTTCGTTTGGGTAAGTTGGTGCATCAACTTCCTGGGGTCGTAACATTTTCATACGATCTCCGTTTTAGGCATATGATAGATCATTGGAAAGGTGTCATCGAGGAGATTCATTTTGGGGGCTCAATCATTCCTTTAAATATCAGTGAGAACCTTGATATCAAAATACCTTCATTTGGGCCCTCAAAATAACCCCGGAAGTTAAAAATTGCTAAAAATAGTAAATTTCCAAAATTTCTATAAAACTGTTTTGAGCCAGTCGAAAAAGGTGGGTGGCCACTGATATACACCTGGAAAAATCCTCCCTCCTTAGGAAGAAATGGTCTCCATTTCATTGAGTTCCCAGGGGAGAGGGAAAACCATTTTCTGAATCTGCATCTTGGTGAGGTGCTTGCCTTGCTGGAGACGTCGCACTGCTCAGTTTTTGGAAGTCTGTCACGAACCTGTTGAGGCTGAGGTTGTTCAACAATTTGAGATACATGAGAGGATGGCATGCAGAAGGAATATTTTCACTTTTCTACAGCCTTCTTGACCTCCTTCTGTTCGATAGAAGGTGCTTGGGGTGAGGCTATAGTGGTTGCAATGTCCTTCTGGTATCCTTTTGAACAGATTGTGAAGAAGCTAAATTTTGTTGTATGAGATACTACCTTGTGGCACTTTTTAGGTGGAACAGTAGTCGGAACGACCTTTGGTATTTTGTAGAGATGACCCCCCAAAGTAATAATGACACTACAGGGTCGAGACTCATAAACAACATGGCATCTCCACATATATGGTTGGCCCAAGAGCATATCATAGACATCCAGTGGGGAAACATCACATAATACCTCATCCTTGATAGCTTGGATTCCGTATGATAATCAACACTATTGGCTGACACAGAGATCTTGTCCTTGGCAAAGCCACTCGATGTTGTATGGTTGTGGGTGTGGTGTTGTCGACAATCCCAATTGTTTGATGACTTTTGTTGAGATGAGGTTCTTCTGGCTTCTGCTATCAAAAATAAAATGTAGTGTGGTCCCCTTCACCCACATCCGTGAATGAAAAAGGCGCTCCCCCTCTTCAGGGTCTATTTGTTCTTCTGGTTGAATTGCTGCGGTCGTGACAATAGCAGTAGGGTATGTGTCAATGATATGCCCTTTACCAGTATTTCCAGAATCAGATTCTGAATCAGGGTTTGGCTCCTTGTCTTTGATCTTGGCCACTAATTACTTTTTTGAGTGACATTCATCGGTGTTGTGCCAGGGGATTTTGTGGAAATCACACCATTTTCAGGTGTCCTTTTTTTTCTTCCCATGAACCTTCTTTTCCTATGTCTTGGACTGGTTTTTGGGAGATTGTTTGTTAGGGATATCTTTGTCATACTTCGGTTGTTGCGGATTTGCAGACCCAGACTCCCTTTTTTCCTGGTGCTTAAATTTTTTCTCGATTTTAGCTTCATATCGTTAAGCAACACCGAGTGATGAGATGTCCTGAAAATCCATTTCAGTCTGGATGTATATGTGTAGAGCCCCACGGTATTTCAGAACCAAATGTCTCTCGGAGTCTTTGATACCTAGCTTGCTGCGCAAGGTATGGAAAGTATTGGTGAACTCTGAAATTTCTTGGCCCCTTTCTTACTGCAATGTGGTCCATCTCATGTGCTGGTCCTCATAGTTTCCAACAGGGTAATACTATTCCTTTACCGCATCCACAAAAAAATCTCAAGTGGGATTGGCCCCGTATATTCCAGACTCCTCTGTGGAACTTTGCTCCTAGTAATTTTCCCACCAATGTTTGACATGAGGGAGGGATTTAAGGAGTGCAAAGGTGATATTTTCTTTGTTGAAAAAATTGTGAACAGAGAAATAACCTTCTAGCAGAGTTAACCATTTTTCTAGGGCTTCTGCATCTATCTGCCCTTCAAATACTGGAATATCAAAATTAACTTATACCGTGAAAGGTGAGGTGCCTCCAAAGTGGTCACTTGATGAATATGCGCCTACTGTTATCGGCAGGCATTGAAGGATGTGGGAAAAATTCTCCATCATTTCGTCCCTCTGTCGCGTGAGAGCTTTCTCAAGCAACAGATTGATAGGATCGTTTGCTCCATCATTTTTATTTTCTTATGCCATTGAGGGTTTCTTGGGTGTGCGAGAGAGATTTTCATCAAGAGAGAGAAGATCAAGACCCAACTTGCTATACTCGGACCTCATCGGGGACATGCACTGAAAAAAATGATCAAGAACAACCTGCTCTAATACCACTGATCCAGAATATTTTCGGCACGAAATGAGAGAGGAGATATAATAAAGAATTGCACAGAGATATCACAGATATTCAATAATATAACAGGAATTTATCAAATATGCAACCATAAACACAGATATACAGTAATACATTATTTCTATTATTGAAATAAATGTACAGAGACTTTAAAAATACAGAGTGAAAGACTCGCTAGAATGGTGGCAGCTTATCTCTGAGAAGAGATGCAACGGCTACTCGCATTCGTAATAAGATGATTACAATGAGGCTCTGAAGGCCTTTTTAAAATAAACCGGAATTCCAGAAACCCTAGACATCCAAAAACCTAACCCTAGGAGATGAAGCGCCAAAAGTCATGTGGGCTGCGTTTGGGTAAGTTGGTGCATCAACTTCCCGGGGTCTTAACATTTGCATACGATCTTCGTTTTAGGCATATGATAGCTCGTTGGAAAGGTATCGTCGAGGAGATTAATTTTAGGGGTTCAATAATTCCTTAATATATTAGTGAGAACCTCGATATCGAAATATCTTCATTTGGGCCCTCAAAATAACCTGGAAGTTAAAAATTGCTAAAAATAGTAAATTGCCAAAATTTATAGAAAACTGTTTTGAGCCAGTAGAAAAAGGTGGGTGGCCACTGATATACACCTGGAAAAATCCTCCCTCCTTAGGAAGCAATGGTCTCCATTTCATTGAATTCCCAGGGGAGAGGGAAAAGCGTTTGCTGAATCTGCATCTTGGTGAGGTGCTTGCCTTGCTAGAGACGTTGCGCTGCTCAGTTTTTGGAAGTCTGTCATGAACCTGTTGAGGCTGAGGTTGTTAAACAATTCGAGATACATGAGAGGATGGCATGCAGAAGGAATATTTACACTTTTCTACAGCCTTCTCGACCTGCTTCTGTTGGATAGAAGGTGCTTGGGGTGAGGCTATAGTGGTTGCAGTGTCCTTCTGGTATCCTTTTGAACAGATCGTGAAGAAGCTAAATTTTGCAGTATGAGATACTACCTTGCGACACTTTTTAGGTGGAACAGTAGTCGGAACAAACTTTGGTATTCTTTAGAGATGACCCCCCAAAGTAACAATGACACTACAGGGTCGAGACTAATAAACAACATGGCATCTCCACATATATGGTTGGCCCAAGAGCACATCACAGACATCCAATGGGAAAACATCATATAATACCTCATCCTTGACGTCTTGGATGTCATATGATAATCGACACTGTTGGCTAACACAGTGATCTCATCCTTGGCAAAGCCACTTGATGTTGTATGGTTGTGGGTGTGGTGTTGTCGACAATCACAATTGTTTGATGACTTCTGTTGAGATGAGGTTCTTCTGGCTTCTGCTATCAACAATAAAATGTAGTGTGGTCCCCTTCACCCACATCCATGAATGAAAAAGGTGATCCCCCTCTTCAGGGTCTATTGGTTCTTCTGGTTGAATTGTTGCGGTCGTGAAAATAGAAGTAGGGTCTGCATCAATGATATGTCCTTCACCAGTATTTTCAAAATCAGATTCTGAATCAGGGTTTGGCTCCTTGTCTTTGATCTTGGCCACCAATTACTTTTTTGAGTGACATTCATCGGTGTTGTGTCAGGGGATTTTTTGGAAATCACACCATTTTCAGGTGTCCTTTTTTTTCTTCCCATGAACCTTCTTTTCTTGTGTCTTGGCCTGGTTTTTGGGAGATTGTTTGTTAGGGCTGTCTTTGTCATACTTTGGTTGTTGCGGATTTGCAGACCCAAACTCCCTTTTTTTCTGGTGCTTAAATTTTTTCTCAATTTTAGCTTCATATCGATAAGCAACACCGAGTGATGAGATGTCTTGAAAATCCATTTCAGTCTGGATGTATCTGTGTAGGGCCCCACGGTATTTCAGAACCAAATGTCTCTCGGAGTCTTTGATACCCATCTTGCTGCGCAAGGTATGGAAAGTATTGGTGAACTCCAGAATTTCTTGGCCCCTTTCTTGCCGCAGTGTGGTCCATCTCATGTACTGGTCCTCATAGTTTCCAACAGGGTAATACTGTTCCTTTACCACATCCACAAAAAAATCCCAAGTGGGATTGGCCCCGTATATTCTAGACTCCTCTGTGGAACTTTTCTCCTAGTAATTTTCCCACCAATGTTTGACATGAGGGAGGGATTTAAGGAGTGCGAAGGTGATCTTTTCTTTGTCGGAAAAATTGTGAACAAAGAAATAACCTTCTAGCAGAGTTAACCATTTTTCTAGGGTTTCTGCATCTATCTATACTTCAAATACAAGAATATAAAAATTAACTTATACCTTGAAAGGTGAGGTGCCTCCAAAGTGGCCACTTGATGAAGATGCGCCTACTGTTATCGGCAGGCGCTGAAGTATGTGGGAAAAATTCTCCATCATTTCATCCCTCTGTCGCATGAGAGCTTGCTCAAGCAACAGTTTGATAGGATCGTCTACTCCATCATTTTTCTTTTCTTCCACCATTGAGGGTTTCTTGGGTGTGAGAGAGATATTTTCCTCAAGAGAGAGAAGCTCAAGACCCAACTTGCTATACTCGGACCTCGTCTGGGACATGCACTGAAAAAAAATGATCAAGAACAGCCTGCTCTGATACAACTGATCCAGATTATTTTCGGCACAAAATGAGTGAGGAGATATAATAAAGAATTGCACAGAGATATCATAGATATTCAATAATATAACAGGAATGTATCAGATATGAAACCATAAACACAGATATACAGTAATACATTATTTCTATTATTGAAATAAATGTACAGAGACTTTAAAAATACAGAGTGAAAGACTCGATAGAATGGTGGCAACTTATCTCTGAGAAGAGATGTGATGGCTACTCGCATTCGTAAGAAGATGATTACAATGAGGCTCTAAAGGAATTTTTAAAATAATCTGGAATGCCAAAAACCCTAGACATCCAAAAACCTAACCCTAGGAGATGAAGCGCCAAAAGTCATGTGGGCCCCGTTTGGGTAAGTTGGTGCATCAACTTCCCGGGGTCATAACTTTTGCATACGATCTCCGTTTTAGGCGTATGATAGCTCGTTGGAAAGGTATATTCAAGGAGATTCATTTTGGGGACTCAATCATGCCTTAATATATCATTGATAACCTTGATATCAAAAAATATTCATTTGGACCCTCAAAATAACCCCGTAAGTTAAAAACTGCTAAAAATAGTAAATTTCCAAAATTTCTAGAAAACTGTTTTAAGCCAGTCGAAAATGGTGGGTGGCCACCGATATACACCTTGAAAAATCCTCCCTTCTTAGGAAGTAATGGTATCCATTGCATTGAGTTCCCAAGGGAGAGGGAAAAGCGTTTGCTGAATCTGCATCTTGGTGAGTTGCTTGCCTTGCTGGAGACGTCGCGCTGCTTAGTTTGTGGAAGTTTGTGACGAACCTGTTGAGGCTGAGGTTGTTCAACAATTCGACATACATGAGAGGATGGCATGTAGAAGGAATATTTTCACTTTTCTACAGCCTTGTCGACCTGCTTCTATTGGATAGAAGGTGCTTGGGGCGAGGCTATAGTGGTTGCAGTGTCCTTCTGGTATCCTTTTGAACAGATTGTGAAGAAGCTAAATTTTGTAGCATGAGATACTACCTTGTGGCACTTTTTAGGTGTAACAGTAGTCGGAACGACCTATGGTATTCTGTAGAGATGACCCCCCAAAGTAACAATGACACTACTTGTTAAGACTCATAAACAACATGGCGTCTCCAGATATATGGTTGGCCCAAGAGCACATCATAGACATCCAGTGGTGCAACATCACATAATACCTCATCCTTGAAGGGTTGGATGATGTATGATAATTGACACTGTTGGATGACATGGAGATCTCGTCCTTGGCAAAGCCACCTGATGTTGTATGGTTGTGGGTGTGGTGTTGTCGAAAATCCCAACTATTTGACGACCTCTGTTGAGATGAGGTTCTTATGGATTTCGCTATCAACAATAAAATGTAGCGGGGTCCTCTTCACCCAAATCTATGAATGAAAAAGGCGCTCCCCCTCTTCAAGGTCTGTTGGTTCTTCTAGTTGAATTGTCGTGGTCGCGATAATAGAAGTAGGGTCTGCATCAATGTTCTTCCCTTTACTAGTATTTTCAAAATCAGATTCTGAATCAAGGTTCGACTCCTTGTCTTTGATCTTGGCCACCAATGCCTGTTTTGGGTGACATTCATCGGTGTTGTGCTAGGGGATTTTGTGGAAATCAAACCATTTTTTGGTGTCCTTCTTTGTCTTCCTGTGACCCTTCTTTTCCTGTGTCTTGGACTAGTTTTTGAGAGGTTGTTTGTTAGGGTCGTCTTTTTCATACTTCGGTTGTCGCAGATTTGTAGACCTGAACTCCCATTTTTTCTGGTGCTTAAATTTCTGCTCAATTTTAACAGCATATCGATAAGAAACACCGAGTGATGAGATGTCCAAAAAATCCATTTCAGTTTGGATGTATCTGTGTAGGGGGCCATGGTATTTCAGAACCAAATGTCCCTCGGAGTATTTGATACCCATATTGGTGCGCAAGGTATGGAAGGTATTGGTGAACTTCGGAACTGCTTGGCCCCTCTCTTGCTGCAGTGTGGTCCATCTCATGTATTGGTCTTCATAGTTGCCAACGGGGTAATACTGTTCCTTTACCGCATCCACAAAAAAAACCCAAGTGGGATCGACCCCGTATATTCCAGACTCCTCTGTGAAACTTTGCTCCAAGTAAGTTTCCCACCAATGTTTTACATGAGGGAGGGCTTTAAGGAGTGTGAAGGTGATCTTTTATTTGTCGAAAAAATTGTGAACAGAGAAATAACCTTCTAGCAAAGTTAACCATTTTTCTAGGGCTTTTGCATCTATCTATCTATCCTTCAAATACAGGAATATCAAAATTAATTTGTACCTTGAAAGGTGAGGTGCCTCCAAAGTGGCCACTTGATGAAGATGTGCCTGCTGTTATCGGCAGGCATTGAGGGATGTGGGAAAAATTCTCCATCATTTCATCCCTCTATCACGTGAGAGCTTGCTCAAGCAACAGATAGATAGGATCGTTTGCTCCATCATTTTTATTTTCTTCCGCCATTGAGGGTTTCTTGGGTGTGCGAGAGAGAATGTCCTTAAGAGAGACAAGATTGAGACCCAAATTTCTATACTCAAACCTCGTCAGGGACATGCACTGAAAAAAACGATCAAGAACAACCTGCTCTGATACCACTGATCTGGATTATTTTCGGCACGAAATGAGAGCGGAGATATAATAAAGAATTGAACAGAGATATCGCAGATATTAAATAATATAACATGAATGTATCATATATGTAACCATAAACATAGATATATAGTAATACATGATTTCTATTATTGAAATAAATGTACAGAGACTATAAAAATACAGAGTGACAAACTCGCTAGAATGGTGGCAGCTTATCTTTGAGAAGAGATGTGACGACTACTCGCATTCTTAAGAACATGATTACAATGAGGCTCTGAAGGCCTTTTTACAATAAAACATAATTCCAAAAACCCTAGACATCAAAAAACCTAACCCTAGGAGATGAAGCGTCAAAAGTCATGTGGGCCCCGTTTGGGTAAGTTGGTGCATCAACTTCCCGGGGTCGTAACTTTTGCATACGATCTCCGTTTTAGGTGTATGATAGCTCGTTGGAAAGGTATCATGGAGGAGATTATTTTGGGGGTCTCAATCATGTCTTTGGAAATCATTGAGAACCTCTATCTCGAAAAACATTCATTTGGGCCCTCAAAATGGCTCTAGAAGTTAAAAACCGCTAAAAATAGTAAATTGCCAAAATTTCCAGAAAAATGTTTTGAGCCAGTTGAAAAAGGTGGGTGGCCACCAATATCCACATGGATCAATTCTCCCTCCTTAGGAAGAAATGGTATCCATTGTGTTGAGTTCCCAGGGGAGAGGGAAAAGCGTTTGATGAATCTGCATCTTGGTGGGATGCTTGCCTTGCTAGAGACGTCGCGCTGCTCAGTTTGTGGAAGTCTGTCATGAACCTGTTGAGACTGAGGTTGTTCAAAAAGTCAATATACATGAGAGAATGGTGTGAAGAAGGAATATTTGTGCTTTTCTGCAGCCTTGTCGACCTACTTCTGTTGGATATAAGGTGTTTGGGGTGAGGCTATAGTGGTTGCAGTGTTCTTTTGTTCTCCTTTTGAACAGATTGTGAAGAAGCTAAATTTTTCAGTATGAGATACTACCTTGCGACACTTTTTAGGTGGAACAGTAGTTAGAACTATCTTTGGTTTTCTTTAGGATGACCCCCCAAAGTAACAATGACACTACGGGGTCGAGACTGATAAACAATATGGTGTCTCCACATATATGGTTGGCCCAAGATAACATCACAAACATCAAGTGGGGAAACATCACATAATACCTCATCCTTGAAGGGTTCAATGCCATATGATAATCAACACTGTTGCAGACATAGATATGTCATCCTTGGCGAAGCCACCCGATGTTGTGTGGTTATGGGTGTGGTGTTGTCAAAAATCCCAACTGTTTGACAACCTTTGTTGAGATGAGGTTCTTATGGCTTCCGCTATCAACAATAAAATGTAGCGGGGTCCCCTTCACCCACATCTGTGAATGAAAAAGGTGCTCCCCCTCTTCAGGGTCTATTGGTTCTTCTAGTTTAATTGCTACGGTCACGACAATAGCAGTAGGGTCTGTGTCAATGATCTTCCCTTTACCAGTATTTTCAGAATCATATTCCAAATCAGGGTTTGTTTCCTTGTCTTTGATCTTGGCCACCAATGACGTTTTTGAGCGACATTCATCGGTGTTGTGCCGGGGGATTTTCTGGAAATCGCACCATTTTCAGGTGTCCTTCTTTGTCTTCCCGTGACCCTTGTTTTCCTGTGTCTTAGACTGGTTTTCGGGAGGTTGTTTGTTAGGTTCGTCTTTGTCATACTTCTGTTGCTGCGGATTTGCAGACCCGAACTCCTGTTTGTTTTGGTGTTTAAATTTTTTCTCGATTTTAACAACATATCGATAAGCATCACTGAGTGATGAGATGTCCAGAGAATCCATTTTAGTCTGGATGTATCTGTGTAGGGCCACACGGTATTTATGAACCAAATGTCACTCAAAGTCTTTCATACCCATCTTGGTGCACAAGGTATGGAAGGTATTGGTGAACTACGAAACTTCTTGGCCCCTCTCTTGCTGCAGTGTGGTCCATCTCATGTACTGGTCGTCATAGTTGCCAATAGGGTAATATTGTTCCTTTACTGCATCCACAAAAAAATACCAAGTGGGATCAACCTCGTATATTCCAGACTCCTCTGTGGAACTTTGCTCCCAATAAGTTTCCCACCAATGTTTGACATGAGGGAGGGCTTTAAGGAGTGCAAAGGTGATCTTTTCTTTGTTGGAAAAATTGTGAACAGAGAAATAACCTTCCAGCAGAGTTAACCATTTTTCTAGGGCTTCTGCATCTATTTGTCCTTCAAATACAGGAATATGAAAATTAACTTGTACCTTGAAAGGCGAGGTGCCTCCAAAGTGGCCACTTGATGAAGATGCACCTACTGTTATCAGTAGGTGTTGAAGGATGTGCGAAAAATTCTCCATCATTTCATCCCTCTGTTGCGTGAGAG
This sequence comes from Picea engelmannii, assembly GCA_009831015.1. NCBI lineage: Eukaryota > Viridiplantae > Streptophyta > Pinopsida > Pinales > Pinaceae > Picea > Picea engelmannii. The sequence continues at coordinate 371,339 of ML777606.1, read as the reverse complement.
CTTGCTCAAGCAAGAAATTGATAGGATCATCTGCTCTGTCATTTTTCTTTTCTTCTGCCATTGAGGGTTTCTTGGGTGTGCGAGAGAGATTGTCATCAAGAGAGAAAATATCGAGACCCAACTTTCTATACTCATACCTCATCGAGGACATGCACTGAAAAGAACAATCAAGAACAGCCTGCTCTGATACCACTGATCTGGATTATTTTCGGCACAAAATGAGAGCGGAGATATAATAAAGAATTGCACAGAGATATTGCAGATATTCAATAATATAATAGGAATGTATCAGAGATGCAACCATAAACACAGATATACAGTAATACATGATTTCTATTATTGAAATAAATGTACAGAGACTGTAAAAATACAAAGTGAAAGACTCGCTAGAATGGTGGCAGCTTATCCCTGAGAAGGGATGTGATAGCTACTCGCATTTGTAAGTAGATGATTACAATGAGGCTCTGAAGGATTTTTTAAAATAAACTAGAATTCCAAAAACACTAGACATCCAAAAACCTAACCCTAGGAGATGAAGTGCCAAAAGTCATGTGGGCCCCGTTTGGGTAAGTTGGTGCATCAACTTCCCGGGGTCGTAACGTTTGAATACGATCTCCGTTTTAGGCGTATGATAACTCCTTGGAAAGGTATCGTCGAGGATATTCATTTTGGGGGCTCAATCATTCATTCATCTATCATTGAAAACCTCTATCACGAAAAACCTTCATTTGGGCCCTCAAAATGGCCCCAGAAGTTAAAAACTGCTAAAAGTAGTAAATTGCCAAAATTTCCAGAAAACTATTTTGAGCCAGTCGCAAAAGGTGGGTGGCCACCGATATCCACCTGAATAAATTCTCCCTCCTTAGTAAGCAATGGTATCCATTGCATTGAGTTCCCAGGGGACAGGGAAAAGCGTTTGATGAATCTGCATCTTGGTGAGCTGCTTGCCTTGATGGAGACGTCGCGCTGCTCAGTTTGTGGAAGACTGTTACGAACCTCTTGAGGCTGAGGTTGTTCAACAAATCAAGATACATGAGAGGATGGTGTGAATAAGGAATATTTACACTTTTCTACATCCTTGTCGACCTGCTTCTATTGGATAGAAGGTACTTGGGGCGAGGCTGTAGTGGTTGTAGTGACCTTCTGTTCTCCTTTTGAACAGATTGTGAAGAAGCTAAATTTTGTAGTATGAGATACTACCTTGCGGAACTTTTTAGGTGGAACGGTAGTCAGAACTACCTTTGGTATTCTGTAGAGATGACCCCCCAAAGTAACAATGACACTACGAGGTCGAGGCTCATAAACAACATGGCGTCTCCACATATATGGTTGGCCCAAGAGCACATCACATAATACCTCATCCTTGAAGGGTTGGATGTTGTATGGTAATCGACACTGTTGGCTGACACGGAGATCTCGTCCTTGGTGAAGCCACCCGATGTTGTATGGTTGTGGGTGTGGTGTTGTCGACAATCCCAACTGTTTGACGACCTCTATTGAGATGAGGTTCTTTTGGCTTCCACTATCAACAATAAAATGTAGCGAGGTCCGCTTCACCCACATCTGCGTATGAAAAAGGTGCTACCCCTCTTCAGGTTCTGTTGGTTCTTCTGGTTGAATTGTTGCGGTTGCAACAATAGCAGTAGGGTCTGCGTCAATGATATTCCATTTACAGGTATTTTCAAAATAAGATTTCGAATCAAGGTTCGGCTCCTTGTCTTTGATCTTGGCCACCAATGACTCTTTTGAGCGACATTCATCGATGTTGTGCCAGGGGATTTTGTGGAAATTGCACCATTTTTCGGTGTCCTTCTTTGTCTTCCCGTGACCCTTCTTTTCCTGTTTCTTGGACTGGTTTTCAAGAGGTTGTTTATTAGGGTCGTCTTTTTCATACTTCGGTTGTTGCAGATTTGCAGACCCAAACTCTTGTTTTTTTTGGTGCTTAAATTTCTGCTTGATTTTATCATCATATCGATAAGAGCACCAAGTGATGAGATGTCCAGAAAATCCATTTTAGTCTGGATGTATCTGTGTAGGGCCCCACAGTATTTCAGAACCAAATGTTGCTCGGATTCTTTGATGCCCATCTTGGTGCACAATGTATGGAAGCTATTGGTGAACTCCATAACTACTTGGCCCCTCTCTTGCCACAGTGTGGTCCATCTCATGTACTGGTCCTCATAGTTGCCAACAGGGTAATATTGTTCCTTTATCACATCCACAAAACAATCCCAAGTGGGATCGGCCCTGTATATTCCAGACTCCTCTGTGGAACTTTTCTCCCAGGAAGTTTCCCACCAATGTTTGACATGAGGGAGGGATTTAAAGAGTGCGAAGGTGATCTTTTCTTTGTCAAAAAAATTGTGAACAGAGAAATAACCTTCTAGCAGAGTTAACCATTTTTCTAGGGCTTCTGCATCTATCTGTCCTTCAAATACAGGAATATCAAAATTAACCTGTACCTTGAAAGTCGAGGTGCCTCCAAAGTGGCCTCTTGATTAAGATGCACCTGCTATTATCGGCAGGCATTGAAGGATGTAGGAAAATTTCTCCATCATTTCGTCCCTCTGTCGCGTGAGAGCTTGCTCAAGCAACAGATTGATAGGATCGTCTGCTCTGTCATTTTTATTTTATTTCTCCATTGAGGGTTTATTGGGTGTGAGAGAGTGATTGTCCTCAAGAGAGACAAGCTCGAGACCTAAATTTCTATACTCGAATCTCATCGGGAACATGCATTGAAAAAAATGATCAAGAACAGCCTGCTCTGATACCATTGATCTGGATTATTTTTGGCACGAAATGAGAGCGAAGATATAATAAATAATTTCAAAGAGATATCGCATATATTCAATAATATAATAGGAATGTATTAGAGATGCAACCATAAACACAGATATACAATAATACACGATTTCTATTATTGAAATAAATGTACAGATATTGTAAAAATACAGAGTGAAAGACTCGCTAAAATGGTGGTAGCTTATCTCTGAGAAGAGATGTGACAGCTACTCACATTTGTAAGAATATGATTACAATGAGGCTTTGAAGTCCTTTTTATAATAAACCAGAATGCCAAAAACCCTAGACATCCAAAAACCTAACCCTAGGACATGAAGCGCCAAAATTCACGTGGGCCCTGTTTGGGTAAGTTTGTGCATCAACTTCCTGGGGTCCTAACTTTTGCATACAATCTTCATTTTAGGCGTATGATAGATCATTGGAAAGGTATCATAGAGGAGATTCATTTTGGGGGCTCAATAATGCCTTTGGATATCATTGAGAACCTCTATCTAAAAAAAACTTCATTTGGGCCCTCAAAATGACCCCGTAATTTAAAAACTGCTAAAAATAGTAAATTGCCAAAATTTCCAGAAAACTATTTTGAGTCAGTCAAAAAAGGTGGGTGGCCACATATATCCACCTGGATCAACCAACCATAGGAAGCACCAACTCCCTTGTTTTCATACTTTACTGAGTAAAGGATATGAATCCTTCCTTGCTCCTCTCTTCCACCCTCACTGCATAAGTATCATCAGTTTTTCTTCTTGGACTCTGCTTTTGTTTTTGATCTTCTGATATCAACTGCAGAGACACACTTATTTCACCATTATTTCCTGTTTATATAGTCTTCCAACTGGTGTGAATTTGAACCATTATGTCTTTTGACAATGAACCATTGTACCCTTTCATTTAAATGATAATATTAAACTTTATATAAAATCATTTTTCTTTTTTATTCTTTATTCATAATACTCATGATTTAACTCTTCTTTAATCATAACTGTTTATCGATTCATTAATCTACAGATATTGAATTGTTGTGAATTCAAGTCTTAATCAATAGGCACTCCCTTCAAACCAAAATTTGTGTGACTGTGAGCTCAAAACCACAAGCTTATCCATTCCAAGCATTGTTATGTTAACACTTTCTTCTTTCACCCCTATTCTTCTACATGGGACCATATTCAAACATTTGAGGGCTTATTTACTTCTAGCCCCTTTAGTTTCTTTACCTTATCACATGACCGATGTTGGAACCAGGTTCTCCGGTACTTCTTCCTTTGAGAATTCCGACCTTTGCAGTCATTCAATCCTCCTAGAGTACATTTCACTAAAGTGCGTATATTGTATTCACTAGTATATTAGATGACCAATATTTAATCTTTTGTTGGATGGACGATCCTGGCTTATCCAGAGGCTTCAAACAAATCGATGGTTAGGACTTAATATGAAGTTGAGTGGATAGTTCTCGTTCACTTCGAGACTTTGACGTTTTGGGACTTTGTGTAAATTTTACCCTTGTACAATATTTACTACAAACATATTTTTCAGTAAGAGAACAAAAAAGATACAATGGAAAATACAAACATTACACAGATATTTTTCCCTTGGAAACCCAAACTGAGAAAATCAACATATTCTATATTCATTCATAGTGATACATTGTTTACAATACAATATAAATATAGGAGCCAGTGGAATCCAAAACCCTAACCCATTGACCTAGATTAGTCAACAACCCTAATTCCTTAACCAAAAATAGAAAATCATCAACAAAAAAACCATCTGTCAAAAAAACACCCAACAATGGACATGAAAATCGAGGCAAAAATGTGACATGTTTCTCGAGGAAAAAAAATATTGGGGGTACTTCCCCCCAACTCCCATGTGGGGGGATTTCTCCCCCTTACACCCCCCAATGGGGAGCCTAGCGCCCCGCCCTCAAACCCTCCTACGCGCCCGACACAACACAGACCCTACTACTCATGCAAAGATTATAACACATACCCAACACATCGACCTTTGTAGTCTTCCAACTCTTTTGGAGAAAATTTCATTGAAGGGTGTATTAGCACTCCTTGCTTTATAAAATTCACATGTCCAGAAGTTAGGACCGTAGAATTAGGCACAAGGAGCTCCCGCTCTCTGGGTATTCGACTATTCGTGAATCCATGACTCCGGGCTACTCGAATTCTAAAGTAGTTCAATCCCTCTTGAGTGTTGACCTACCAAATAAGTCATAAAGTTGTGGTGATCACTTGTTTTCAGTTGTTAGTACACCTCACACTATCCTTCCACTATACTTGATTGAACGATTGAGAATTCTCCCAAAGTAGATCAATGGTTAATGTTAATTCATGACTTCTCCCTTCAACACTTTAGTTGTTTGGGATTCCTCATAATCTTGGAGTGGTTAGTGTTGGGCTAACTATTCCTTCCCCTGTACAATCAAACGATCCAAAAATATTAGATCAATGACCAATATTATTCCGTGACTTCGACCTTCAGTGCTCTGGGTATTTCTACTGGTAGGAGAGACTGGTTATCCCCAGAGGCTGTAGTCACGGATTGACGTGGCATACTGATGTCACCTATGATGACATGGACCCTTAATGTGTGTGCCACATGTCACCCTAATTTGTTACTTTTACAATCCTTATGTGCCACATCAACCTTGACACTTGTCACCATTTGATTGGGCCACATGTCATCTATTGATAACATGGTCCTGCTAATGTGGGCCTACTGATGTGTCACATGTATTCCTCTTGGATCTAACAACCATAGATTCATATGAAGTTTCTTATTGATATGAATTTTGTCATTTCTTCAAGAATATGACACTTTTGAGACTTCGATCTAATAATCCCGAATTACCGAAGGGTCAAAGCACCAAAGTCCTGGCCATGCTTGATATAACAGTTGAGAAATCACCTGAATATCCTTCTTGATCAATGATTGGTGTTATTTCATGACTTCATGATTCTTCTTATATTCCTGCATTTATCGTCGAAGCATCGAATATATCTACCACCATATATCTTAAACTGTTTGATTTGATAACCTCAGTTTACTCTAGAACTCCATAGTTCGGGATTTCTTGGTTCATTTGAACTTATTATTTCCAGAGTAGGTCAATGTCGGAGTTGAACACCTTATTTTGGTGCGATCTTGTTGATACGGAGAGGGGGGTGAATCAGTATCAAGTACAATTTAAAACCTTTTTCAACTTATACATAAACCATTCAACTATATCCAATGAGAAATGCACAATAATATAAGAGTTACACCAATACACCACAATACACCATGCACAATATATGAGAAATAATAAATAGTTATTGTTCAAGGGAAGTAATGACTTCCAAAGGTAGCTACAACTTCCAAATGTAAAGGGAGGGATAAACCTCCAAGAGGAA
>ML777606.1:310833-363480 GCA_009831015.1 Picea engelmannii | reverse complement strand
TCTTCTTCACAAATGATTTCTTCTTCTTTAGAATTCTTATGATCATCATCCTGGGTTTCTTGGGTTATGAAGAGGAATTATCCTCCATCATTATCTTCTTCATCACTCTCATCTGAGGAGATGTCATCATCCTTGGAGTAGAATCTCTTTTTATTGTTAAGACTTTTCTTTTTATAGTAACAATTTTCAACAATATGTCCTATTCTACCACAATTAAAGCATTTGAGATGAGACTTACCTTTGTATCTTCCACTTCCTTTCTGGAATCTTCTTACGAAATTTGCTATTTCTTCATCAAGGTCGTTATCCTTGGCTTTTGTCCTCTTTATGGAAAGGCTGCTTCATGTTGGAGCATATTCATAACTTACATTAGTTTATACTTAGCCTAGACTCCTAGATCCTGGTTAATACATTCATTTACACTTTATTTCACCTAATTTGGCCACATAGAGAAGAAGGGCGCCTCATCCCTAGATTTTAGGGAAAACTGCTAATTTTAGATCAAGACTCAACTCTCGGTTCTTGATTTTCTCGATTTATTCTTGATTTTCTCGATTTATTCATGATTTATTCCAAATCCCCCATGCAAAAACTCATCTATTATTAGGGAATGCGCACCTCCTCTTTGAGTGAGAGATTTATCCCTTAATTAATGATTTTTTCCGTTACTATTATTAGTAACTACTATTTCGGGTCAGTTAAGTGAGTTGGAACTGCTTCTCTTGTCGGTTAAGTGAGATTAAGTGATCTAATGCACATCACTTAACTCTTGTGGACATTAATGAGTGTGTGACATGTATCTTTAGTGGTCTAGGTCGAACTATGTGGTCTCCCTTAGCTTATGACACCTATTTTAGTTATTTCTAGCTTTTTTTGACTAGAATTTCTATGTTGGAGATTCTATATATTCACCTCCTCTCTTCTTTTTGAGGATGGTTGCTCATGTATATTCATTTTTTATTAATATAATTCTCTGATTTATGGAGAAATTTTTTTCTCTCATCTCTTGAAAATCAGCAAATTGTTTGTGTTCAATTTAACTAGAATTCTAGATCTATCGGGGTTTCTGCAGGAATTCTACATGGTATCAGAGCTAGATTGAATCTAGTGGATTGTAAACGGTTTTATTTGAAGGTATAGATCATCAGGAGGCATAGAAAGTAGAAATGTATCATCTCTCTCAGCCCACAAAACTCATTCTAAATCCTTTCAATTACTTCGAATGGAAGACAAAGATCTCTCTGCTCCTCCGAAGCAAAGGGCTTTACCGGGTAACAATGGGAACAGAGAAAGAACCGACTGTTGCAGAGGAGAAGATAAAGTATTTCAATAAATTAGATGAAGCAATTGGGCTGATATGCCTATCAATTTCCAAATATCTCCTCTTTCATGTTAGTGGAGCCACTACTCCCGATGTGGTCTGGACCACACTGGAAGGACTATTCGGCAAGCATGATGCAATGAGAGTGCATCAACTAGAGAATGAACTCATATCCCTAAGTCCAATTCATTTCAGAAACATGAAAGAATTCTTCACCAAGTTCAAATCCCTCCTCATTGAACTTAATGCACGTGGACTCATGAAAGAGGAAGAACAACTCATCCTTTCAATTCTCTCAAAACTAGGCCCTAAATATTCCGTATTTGTGTCGTCTTTTCAAGCATCTAAATTGACTCAGGAAAAATGGAAATTGCCTCTATTGAATGATTTCATTGAATAATTGACTCAAGATCAAGATAATTTATTCCAAATGGGTGCCATCAAGCGTTCCAATAACCATGCACTTGTGGCTACTAATGCTCCAAAGAGCAGTGGAAAAGACAAGAAAAAAGGAACGGGTAAATTTCTTGAATCGAAGAAGGAGAGATCCACACAATCTTCAAATAACTCTTCTGAGCCTAAGGGTAAGAAGAAGAAGGAAAGAACAATTTGCAGCTACTGTTCCAAATTTTTTCATCCCGAAGAAAATTGCATGAGGAAGACTATCGATGAGATGGCTAAGCAATTGCAGCAACACAATCTCACGGTGCCCGAAAATGCAAAGAATAAAGATGATAACATAACAGGAGGGAGAGAACAATATGGTCATGCTTTAATGGATGTCACATCCATTCCATCATATTGGATCATTTAGTCAGGTGCATCAAACCATATGGTTGCATCAAAAGATGAATTTTCCTCCATCGAAGAAAGCACCAGATCCCCAATTTACTTGGGAGATTCCACACCTGCAAAGGTATGCAGAGAAGGAATTGTTGATCTTGAAGGGGAATGCTTAAAAAATGTGATTCATGTTACCTCATTGTCCACAAATATTCTCTTGATATATCAGATCACTCATTCTAGATATGGAAGGAAGGTGGATTTCACTCCGGACTCAGTAGTGATTACCAACATTTCCACAGGCTCATAACTTCCACATGGAATTGCAGATCACGGTTCTCATTTGTATTCCTTCTCCCACTTTGTTCCTAAATCTATTAGCACTGTATTTATATCAAAATATAATGATATCACTAGGTTATTGCATGAAATATTTGGCCATATAAACTATAAGTACTTGCATCAACTCAGCAAGGAAAACATGGTAGAAGGATTGCCAACTATTAAATTCACAAGCGGTGTATGTCAAGGATGCATTCTTGGCAAGCATCCAGAGAAAATGTTTGACAAAGGGAAGGCACAGAGATCTTATTCACCTCTTGGTATGATTCATAGTGACATCACAGGCCCATTCCCCCATCCTTCAATCAATTAGGCTTGATATGTACTCACCTTCATAGATGATTTCTCTCGCTTTACTTGGGTATTTTTTTTTGAAATTAAAATCGAAAGTATTTGAATGCCTTATAGAATTTAAAGCACTTTCTGAGATTGATTTTGGGTGTAATATTAATATACTCCGTACTGATAATAATGGGGGAGTATGTCAACAAATATGTGCAACAACTTTGTATTGATGCAGGTATACAACTACAACACACAGTGCCATATACACCATAGCAGAACAGTGTTGCGGAGAGGAAAAACTAGTCCTTAAAAGAGATGGCCAATTGTATGCTACAGTCGAAATCATTAGCTCCCAAGCTATGGGATGAAGCTATTAATTTTGAAGCATACATTCATAACCAATTTCCTCACAAATCACTCAAAGGCACCACTCCTTTTGAATGTTGGACTGGTAAGAAACCGAAAGTGTCGCACTTTCGTATTTTTGGTTCACAAGCATGGGCTCACATTCCGACAGATAAGAGGATGGATTTGGAGATTCAAAGTGTTGAATGCATATTTGTTGGATATTATGAAGGTGTCAAAGGATATATATTTCTGAAATCTCACACTGAAAAGTTCATTCTAGCTCGAAGTGTGAAGTTTGAAGAAGAATCACTGCACGATTTTTTAGAAGACCCTGCCGAGGAACTGCTTGTTGTCACTGATGAGGAGGAGTCAAAAAATTCTTCGAGCACTTTAGAACATACATAAAAGAATACTTTCATGTCTGATACAGAGGATGAGGATCAGGTCATGGCTTCTCCAACTCATTTTCCAACTTGGGCAAAGAAAACCCTGCAAGATGCAGGTGAACTAGTCGGTGATCCCGCGGATACAAGAAGGACTAGATCATAGTTTTTTGGGGCTCCTCAAGCCCTGGCTACCACAGAACCTTTTCTGCCCATACATTTATATATGTCACTTGGTTCAGATCCAAATTCACACTCTGAGGCTGTTGGAAACCCACTCTGGGAGGCTACCATGGATGAAGAGTACTCTACTCTTATGGAAAACAACACATGGGACTTGGTTCCACTTCTGAAAGGAAGAAAGCTTGTTTGATGCCAATGGATATATCGAAAAAATATTTCTATAGATGGTGAGATAAACAAGTACAAATCTTGACTGGTCGCAAAAGGATACTCACAGGTACATGGCATAGACTACACAAAGACATTTGCACCTATTGCAAAAATGGACTCCATTCGACTAGTTTTGGCCATTGCCGCTTCTCGCAGATGGGAAGTTCACCACATGGATGTGAAGGGTGAATTTATTCATGGATATATCAAGGAGGAGATCTATATGGAGAAGCCATAGGTATAAATTCAAAACTCTTCCCTCATTTTCAGATTAAAGAAATCTTTGTATGGCCTAAAACAGGCTCCCAGAGCCTGGTATGCAAAGATGGATTCTTTCCTGCTTTCCATTGGATTCATTCGATGAAAATATGATCCGAAAGTTTATTTTCTGCAACATGATGATTCCCTTTTTCTGATATTACTTTATGTAGATGAATTACTGATGACATGGAACCTTACTTCAACTATTGATTCGGCAAAATCAACATTGCACGATCGATTTTCCATGACAGATTTGGGACTGTTGCACTACTTTCTTGGTCTTGAAGTTTCTCAGTCTACTTCAGGGATCAAGATGGAACAGTCTAAGTATGCATCAGATCTACTTGTCCTCTTTCATATGAAAGAATTAAAGCCAACAACATCTCCCGTTCTTTCAGGGGTCAGATTTGAGGATGCGGGTACTACACCTTTGGTGGACAGTACACTGTATTGACAGTTGGTTGGGAGTTTGTTGTATCTTACTCACACCTGACCTGATATATCTTTTGTAGTAGGAGTTTGTTCCAGATATATGCAGGAGCCTCATGAGCTTCACTAGAAATATTCAAAGAGAATCCTTAGATATGTGAAAGGTACTCCCAGTTTTGGTATCTTTTAAGCTACAGATTGCCCACTTTCACTGATTAGGTACACAGATTCTGATTGGGCTGGTGATGGTACAGACTACAAGTCCAACTCTGGTTATGTTTTCATCTTTAGTTCAGAGCCATTATGTTGGTCTAGCATGAAGAAATCCATGATTGATTTATCTATAGTAGAGGTAGAGTATAGAGGTGCAGTGAATGCAACTACACAGGTTGTTTGGTTGCAGGGGCTTCTCTCCTAGTTTGGTATTCAGTATCCACTTTCGACTGTCATATTTTGTGACAATCAGGGGTCCATTCAAATATTGATTGATCTAGTTCATAGGAAGAGAACCAAGCACATCGATATTCACATGCATTACATTCGCGAGCTGATCCGTGATAGAGTCATTTCATTGTAGTACTACTCCACAGTGTTGTAGGTTGCAGACATCTTCACCAAGTCCTTCACTGAAAATAAATTTTTAGAACTGAGAGCTATGCTTGGAGTGGTGGAGACAACTGAGTAGGTCACTTTTGGCCACCTAACATTTTTTTTACTCTTTTTTTTGGGGGGGGTTTCCCACAAGGTTTTCCCTCTTTCCTCTTTTCATGAGGAATTCTTTTATATAATGAGTACCTAAAATGGCCAAGTTGTCGGGACTCAAATTTTTTGTCATTACAGTTAGGCTTAAGGGGGGGGGGGGTGTTGGAGCATATCCCTAACTTACATTAGTTTATACCTATCCTAGACTCCTAGATCTTGGTTAATACATTCATTTACACTTTATTTCACCTAATTTGGCCACATAGAGAAGAAGGGCGCCTCATCCCTAGATTTTAGGGAAAACTACTAATTTTAGATGAAGACTCAACTCCTGGTTCTTGATTTTCTTGATTTTTCTTGATTTTCTCGATTTATTCTTGATTTTATTTATTTATTCATGATTTATTCCAACTCCCCCATGCAAAAAATCATCTATTATTAGGGAATGCACACCTCCTCTTTGAGTGAGAGATTTATTCCTTAATTAATGATTTTTTCCATTACTATTATTAGTAACTACTATTTCGGGTCAATTAAGTGAGTTGGAACTGCTTCTCTTGTCAGTTAAGTGAGATTAAGTGAGATAATGCACATAATTTAACTCTTGTGGACATTAATGAGTGTGTGACATGTATCTTTAGTGGTCTAGTTCAAACTATGTGGTCTCCCTTAGCTTATGGCACCTATTTTAGCTATTTCTAGATTTTTTTGACTAGAATTTATATGTTGGAAATTCTATATATTCACCTCCTCTCTACTTTTTGAGGATGGTTGCTCATGTATATTCATTTTTTATTAATATAATTCTCTGATTTATGGAGAAAAAAATTTCTCTCATCTCTTGAATATCAACAAATTGTTTGTGTTCATTTTAACTAGAATTCTAGATCTATCGGGGTTTCTACAGGAATTCTACACTTCATTGTTTTTCTGGTCACTTTCTGTACCTGTTCTCATTTCATATGCCAGAAGAGTCCCATGTAATTCATCCATTGTCATTTTTGTAAAGTCCCTAGTTTCTTCAATGGCGAGGACATTAGCATCATACTTCAAGAGAAGTGATCTCAACACTTTTTGTACAACCAACGATTCATCGATCTCTTCACCTAATCCTCTGATAGCATTAACAACTTCATCAACTCTAAGAATATAGGTTTCAATATATTCATTTTCATTCATCTTCAAATTTTTAAATTCTGCTCTATGTCGTTGAAGCTTGACCTGCTTAACTTTTGGATCACCTTCGTAGATATTCTTCAGTTTGTCCCATACCTCTTTAGCAGTGTTGCATCCCATCACTTTGCTAGCAATTTTTGGTGCCAATGCTGCTAGAATAACATGTCTAGCTTTTGAATTACAAATCATAAGCTTCTTCTCATTTGGATCGGTTGGAGCATTATTTGGTATTACATAGCCATTTACAACTGAGTACCAAATGTCTACTCCCAAAGCCATTAGGTAAGTTTTCACTCTATCACTCCAGTATGCATAATTTATTCAATCAAAATTTTGAATCCCATTTGAAATGTGCTCATGGTTATCCATCTCTGCTAAGGATTTTCCTTCCAGTGGTTAAATTGTTCTGAAGGAAACCTGCTCTGATACCAATTATTGATACTGAGAGGGGGGTGAATCAGTATCAAGTACAATTAAAAACCTTTTTCAACTTATACTTAAAACATTCAACTATATCCAATGAGAAATGAACAATAGTATAAGATTTACACCAATACACCACAATACACCATGCACAATATATGAGAAATAATCAATAGTTATTTTTCAAGGGAAGTAATGACTTCCAAAGGTAGCTACAACTTCCAAATGTAAAGGGAGGGATAAACCTCTAAGAGGAAGATACAATCCTCCAATATCAAGAGATATTTGAACTCTCCATCCTTGCCCCTTCCTTCTACCCAAGAATATATGAGAGATAATAAAACTTTACATTAAATCATCACCATCAACCAATCATCACATAGAACCTGATAATGCTTCCTGAGACTTCTTCAATTCTTGGAGTACTCTGATCCTATAGATAATATTACTCAATGTATTCTCTGAAGCTCCTCTAATTTTCACTCCTTAAATCCTCCCCAAAAAGAGGTTATAGAAAGAATGGTAGACTTCATTCAATTCTGGTCTATTAAGGAGAGTGAACTTGCACGGAATGCCTCGCTCTCAATAATTAACATCCAATTATGAAAATAGCACACAAGAAACTACATTCTGTACTCTTTCCAATGAAATTTTTCCCACTTAATTTGGATTTTTGATGAAGAAGTTATGTTTGTTTTACCCGGAACACCTGTTTATTGACTAGCTTTAGGACTGGTCACAAACCCTATCTTCCACAGAGTGTATCTCCATAATTATAGCGATTCAAGAGATGAAATTTTTACCAGAGGTACCTTGATATGTATTTTCAATACCATAGCGATTTCACCATCTGAATCGTTCTAGAAAAAACTTTATAGAAAAAATGGTAAGATGACCTGAAAATAACATACCTTAGAAGACATCACCAAAAGACTTCATCCTCCCTTGAAATCCGGCCTTCTTTTCTTCTTATTTAATCTAAATTCGACTTATATCAAAATAATGTATAATGATGTTTATTTATACCATTTATGTCACTTCCTTTTAACATTAGGGCTGACCTGACACTTTCTTATTTTGTAATTCTTTTCTTTAATTATCTTCAGGGCCTACATGTACTTCCTTCTTCAATTCACTTTGTCATCTTAAAAAATTCATTTCTCCTCAACCATGAGGATCCACGTGACATGCCACATACCATCGGAAACAACATGATGTATACTATCCATCCATGGGTGTTGTATCTGCATGTGCATTTTCCTTCATGTACAAATACCTTCATCAATCTTGTGTTCCAAAACCCATGACTAGGGTTGACATCAATGACAACAACCAATCTTCCAACAGATCTAACGTTCCAATATTTCTATTCTAGATCGACTGTCTACATGATTTTGTTTACTCCGGGACTCTAGAATATTGTGTCTTACCTTGTCCTTCCATTAAACTTGATTAGATGGTCAATAATTCACCCGAAGTCCCTCCTTGATATAACGACTAGTGGGATTTCGTGTCTTCATGTAATACCCTTGTTTCCCTCAGCTTGTAATTAATCATTAATTATGATCACCATGATATGGCATGGGAATAATGTAAATGTATTATTTATATTTCCAATGACTGGCTATGGGGGTAAATCCTTGAAGTACTGGACATGATATAACTAGAGTAAAGAGTGAGGAAACTATGGAGAGGGTTCATTAGTTAAAATGACCCAAATTCCCTTTGTTGATATAATAAGCCTCATCTAGATCCCAAGGAGAGGAATTAGTTAATGAAGGAAGGACTGAGGGTTGGATAATCAACCACCCCCATGAATGGAAGCATGGTCTGACCGAGGAGACATGAGGCTGTCAACCAAAAGTACCACAGAGTCCTACAGACCCAGACTAACTCGAGTTTCCTTTTGATAGAAGAAACAAGATAGGTCAAGAACCATCCCGAGAAAGGCATGAAATGGGGGGTAGGGGGACACATGAGCAGACATTTGAGAGATATTCACACGCGTGAAGATATATAGAGAGCAGGAGAGACACCAGACAAGAGAACATGCATAGAGGGGGAAACACGACCCAGATATGCAGAGAGAAGGAGAAAGGTCGTGAGTTTGATGCTGAGGAAGCCTTTGATAAACCTTGCAGGTTGTTGTGAAAAAGAGAGGATCTATGAGAAATGATATAAATTTCCCTGGTGATATCATGGCTTGGAACAGGGGTGGCCAAAGTGATAAAAATGAATTCCTTTGAGACTATGGTTGGGTGGAAAGGAGAACACCCACAATCAGCTGGTTGGCTGTAGCTTGTAATATATAAGTACTTCATTTACCCTACACACTTGAATTGAAATGCACAATTGAATGTCTTTTTCTGTGGAAAATATTTGTAGTGTTTGATTCATAATGAAAATGTTTAATGTTATTCTGTAAATAATTTCCTTCGAATGGTTATAATATGACTAGTGTGTCCTATGGGATGGTTGGGAAATCCTCAAGGTATTCTTCCTAGGGATAAAATTCACAGTACTAGAGTCGGGGCAGACTCCATGAGAATGCTATAGTCCTCTTGATCCTTCGAAGGTGCCTTTCCTTGTGTTAGAACCTAAGTTTTGTTAATGGAGGGAGCTTCCTTCAAACCATTATCCTAAGACACCACGGGCCCATTCCCATGACCTTAACCAAATCTCGGCTAAGAGTCAATATTACAACCTGAGACTCATTAGAGGGTCCATATGACCAAGGTATGGGGACCCTGCGCTAGACGAAAGCATATAATACTTTATGGATTCAGAAATCCAGGAATTCGGAGCTCCAAGGTGTTGTAACCTTAACCAAATCGTGGCCAAGAGGTACGACTGTAGCGTTTGGGGTTGAAAAATATCCATTTAACCAAGGCCTAGGAACCCTGGGTTATGTTCTGAGGGAGCTAAGTGTTCGAGACTCTGGATCCCTGGGGAATTAAGTATTACAAAGACAAAATTGCATCGAAAATGACCTGTCGAGTCTGTGGCTTGACGATGGACCGAAATATGGCAGTCATTTACTTTTTACCATGGGAATCATCCCCACGTTAAACCCTGATCCATTTACCGATCATGAAGTGATGCAGTCTGTAGATCTAAGGACACTCGAGAATTTTCCTAACCATTATATATATGCCGAGGTTAGCTCGACGTTGACTGCTTTGGGAGAACAAAGGTGTTTCACCTCCAAAACTCTCGAATGTCGAACTTACAAAGTAACATGGACCATCGATCTTCGGATCCTTCGAGCTCCTCTTTAGTCGTTGATCTAGGGACTCCTTTGAGAACCCCTCTTAACCATCCATTTTTAAGGACATGTGTCACTATATCTTGTAGTCTGGAGACTTGGCACTCCATAGGAACCTAGATGAGAGTCTTCAAGGCATGAATACTCCTAATGTCACGAATGATGGAGTAAATCTCAGTCGTTGACAGGTAGGGGACGTGTGGCGCTAGATACTTTAGTCTGGAGACTTGGCACTCTGGGGGATTTGAGGTGTGGTGTGTCGATAACCTCTGAAGCCCGAAGTGATGAGAGCAGTCGATCCGAGGACTCTTAGAGACTTTTCTTGACTTTCATATCTAGGTTTTGGTTAGTCTGACTCTGACCAACTTTGGAGGCAAAGAGGATTTTGCATCGCAAAACTCCCAAATGCCGAAGTTACGAATTAACGTGAGACGTAGATTCATGGATCTAGATGGATTCACCTTGACTGTGATATCTGAGGGATGTTGGAAGGATGTGAGTCTAGTGTGATGTGGAAGGTGGACGTCACTAGGGTGACATGGAACCACGATCAATGAGCCACCTGTCACCTGGATTTGTGCATTTCGTAGACTCTATATGATTATTGGAATGTGACTCATGTCACCCCCTAATGAGGACTCGTGTCACCCCTAGCCCTCACCATGTGTCAACCTCTAGATTGTGCCCTCCTGGCCAATGTGGTTGGTGATGCGACCAGGATTTTGAGACTTTGGGAGTTCGAAATATTTGGGGTGTAGTATTGTAGAGGGACGTTCAACTTAGAAATCCAAACGCTAAAAGCCAACATTCAACATAGAACGTCGAATTACAAACATTGAATGTTCAAACGCCAAATGTAGAACGTCGAATGACAAACATCGATGCTCAATGTAGAATGTCAAACACCAAAATTCAATGCAGAACGTTGAACACTTAACGTCGATCATTGAATGGCCAAGGACACATAGAGAGATTTCAAGACTTCGAGGAGTATGCGTTCATTAAGGAAAAGGTGTGTTCAATGTTGAACAACGATCACCATGTGGTCCCCAACTGATAACTCCCAGACAACTTTATGAGGCCACATCTTGCAAACCAGAGGTCGGATTAGAACCGATAACAATTATCAGAAAGCTACAGGCGAGTATAAGAGGATGAAGACCTCAGAGAGATGATTTGAGATGATTAAAGTGAGAAAAATTTTGATGTCCCACCCCCAGAAAGGGTATTTAGGGGTTGGGTGTGTTACACTTCATGAGTTCGTGCCTCTGATTTGTCTCCAATGTTTGTTGAAGTGGAAAAGTTCTTTATCTGATGCTTGATCCAACGGTTGAGATCTCACTTGAATTTCCTCCAAGAAATATGATGGCTCTTATTGAATCTCTCTCCATATATGATTTTGTATTGATCCAACTGTTCATAATGCTACTGCTCCAGATCTGATGGTTGAGATTCATTTCTTCCCAACCTCTGACTTCCCCTTGATTTGACGGTCCTGAATTATCCTAAATCCTTTGTGTGGATTTTCTTAATTTCAGAACATGATTTCTGCTTCACTCAATCGTGCCTTCTCTCCTGAGATTTTTCTGCATTGATCCACCTTAGAGATTATCTGGTAATATGAGGGACTCCTCTGTTCCTCATGCTATGTCTTTTGCACAACCTACTATGTTGTCTCTCCTGAGCTTTAGTATCTCACAAACATATTGATCTTCTTGATAATGACAATACCATAATACCATGTCCAACATTTATCATTTTGTCCTACTTTGGTATCAATGAAAACACCATAACACCATGCCCAACAATATTTCCCTTGGAAAATTAAGGAAGGATGGGCAGAGTACCATTGAGAAAATTTTGGCATGAACCACAAGACTTTGGGAAAGAAGACACAAAAATGAGGGGGTAGGAATTGAGGGGGGGGGGGAATAGAGACACGGTGGGAAAATGCTTGAGCATGGGAATATAGAAAGAGAGATAAGTCTCTGGTTCATGCATCAAGGAAGGGAATAATTAGCAGACCTTCCCTGAAAAATATTGCAGAAATCCTCTTGTGGAATTGTACCCTAGCTCGGGGGTGGCTGGCTGCAGCAGTGCACAATGAAAAATTTCCTATGGTTGGGTGGAAATAGTTTCTCCCTTGAGTACTATCCATGATATCTCAAATTGTGTATATAAGTAACTTGTTTATTTCTGTATATTGATTTAAATGCATGTATGGTTGAATGAACAATATGATGCTTTTGGATAATAATACTCAACCTGTGAGCTTAATTGTGTATTCTGGAGATGTCCTATAATTGCACGCACACACACACACACAGGTGTATATATATATATATATATATATATATATACACACACACACGCAGGTGTATATATATATATACACACACGTGTGTGTGTGTGTGTACCTGTTCATATCAAGGTTGGGATGCCCAAGATTAATAAGTATTTCAGAAAATGGGGCGATATGGAGAGACCCTAGGAAAACCATGGAGTGCCTTGGACAAGCGCGAGGTCCCTGAGACTTGGTAAGTCTTCTAAAGGAATCATAGAAATACATCATGAAAGTGGCTAAATCCTAGAGAGGATTGTTAAGTTTGGGGGGAAACCTAACTCACTTCGGAGGATCATAATCGTTTCTTTGGGGTGATGGTTAGATTTGGGCTCTTTATTTGAGCAAGGGTGAGAATTTATCTAAACTGTCGATTCGATAGAATGGATATATCCTGACCTTCCATCAAAGTAGGTTGTGATGCTTGGAGAGGGTGTACTCCGAATCAACGAGGGTCATTGAAACTTGAATCCATCGAAGGGTATCTATGGAATATTTTTGACCGTTAGATTCTTCATGGTGGATATGGTCAAAGATCAAGGGAATATAAGACCCAATTCTATCATGACCATTGGATTTGGAACGGTGATCAGATCTCACTCGTAGATCATAAGGGAAGTGTTATTGGAGTCCCCTAGTCAGAGTAACCCTGGATGTCGAGGTGGAGGCATTCCAAAAAGGGAAGTGTGAGGGGATTCTAGGCCATCCATCGGGGGATAACCCATGAATGATCTCCACAACATATTTTCATGGGTCTTGTTTGATTGAGACTAAGAGAAGAGGGGACGTAAGTGTTACGTGTCATGCTAGCCATGGTTTTGAACCTGTCCAGAAGGAACGTGCATCATCTTGTGATTGGAGGAAGTACCAAGGGGGATCCCATGTCAGGTCGTAGCTTGGGACATGTTTCCTTGAACATGAACAGTCGGATTCATGAGATAGAGAAATATTAGTTGTCCTTCACAGGAGGTTGATCAAAGTGGTTGCAGATACTAGAAAAGGCTTGACTTCAAAGGAGCACTCCAAAACTTAAATTTGGACAGTTGATAGGGGAACGACCATGATGAGTGTCAATTGTTGATTTTTCATGGACCCTACTACTCCCTTTGGTGAATTCTAACAAGGGAAGTGATGTCATACTGATGAAAGAGATAGCCTAGTGGTTAGCGTACCATAGGTAGGACATGTGTCATCACCTAAACAGATAATCCAAGTACATCCATGATGAGGTGTATGCCATGTTAAGTACATGTGGAGGTCCATGTGTCGAGCAATGATCATGCCACATGTCATGGTATTTTGGCATAGGGAGGGGATGACCATGAAACGATGTGAGTACCACATATATCACTACTGTGTCTTGGGGGTGACATGCATCTCCCTAGGAATGGCCCAAGATCAAGGGTTCTACAAGAAGGGGACTGGGATACCTATTGAAACAACCCCCCCAAAAAAATCGTTGGATCTCCATGAAGAGATATTGACCATCCATATCCAGGTGCCCTTTAGAGTGAATCATAGTGATACACTCCGATGGAGGAGCTTCGGGATGAAATATTTACCATTGATCCATCGAGATCGAAGGAGATACAAGAAGAATATATGACTATAGATGTGTCAAGACAAGAGGAGTTCTGAGAGGAGATCTGGGTCATCCATCATGAAGCATTATTGAGGGTGGAATTTCCCATAGACACTCTAACAGGGAAATTCTCAAATGAAATCCAAACCATCAATCTACCAAGGTCAGAGAAACCATGTAGCCGATATGGACTATTGATTTTTAGTTGAAGGTTTAAGAAGGTTATGTGGATGGTTCCATGTGTCATGAAGCAGGTAGTGCCATGTGTCGAGCATAGAAGGTGCCACATGGAATGGTGATTTAGCCCCTTTAGGTGAAATTATGTGGCAATTATGAGTGCAATGTGTCTAGTGGTGATAGTGCCACATGTCCTATAGGGATGGTGTTACGTGTCAATATTATGAGACCTAGACTAATAGCTATGATGAAATCTGGGCCATATATTGCCAAGTCCTTGGAACCATCCAATTTTTCAGAGGAGGGTTTCCTTCAGACTCAGTAGTCGAAGGGTGCAGAATAAACCATCATGGGAACAGTTTAATGGGAGGATCCTAATAGCTATGGGAGACGACAACAAATGTCCGATAAATGTTGGCCGAGGTGTGACGCATCCATGCCATGAAGTATGGCATGTGTAATAGGAAAGACACGTCAATACCATGTAAGAGGTCACGTGTGATAGAGTGCCACATGGGTGACATGTGGCAATGAGGTGGCCATAACTTTGAGAATCCATAAATTTCGATCCAACGCTCAGTTTTGAGTAAAATTATAGATGTTGGAAATATCTTGATGAGTAGAAGATGTTGGTGCCATCGAAAGCAATTTTTGAGTTGGTTAAGGTAAACAAAAATTGAATACCCCATTCCCGTAAGAGCTACTTAGGGGGTTGGGTGTGTTATAGAGTGGTATCAATGAGAGGAAACTACACTTGTCCTAATTTGGCTCACGAAGGAGTCAAATAAATTTTATAGGAAAATTTATAAGGGGGAGGGCATGCTACCCTACCCTATTCATAAAGGCCCATTAATTCCTAGCCATATGACCAAGCTCTTAAGCCTTTGAGCGCTTTACCACTTTTTAGAAGAGGTATTTTCCTTGTGGTATAGTGGTAGGTTGGGGGGTGGTAATATAACCACACTCAAGAGTAAAGTTGTGGCCTTATTGACCACTACATGTCCCTTAGTGGATATTCTAAAACCACCATCGCAGAGTAACTTTGTTTTGTTAACTCACGTGCGACTTATGTGTGTGTTTTTTATTGGAACCGTCGATCCTTAATTGTAAACCATGACTATATTCACAGTACATAACAATGTGGATCATTGATCCGACCATGATCAACAATCACGATTTTAAATTACCCACCTAGAATTTTACCATGAATTCCATGATCCAACGATGGATATTGAATCAACCTTTTGATTCGACAGTTCATGAGTCATTGTTTTACCCAGCATATGAATTCGAATAATTTCACTATTCAAACAATTAACACTTGAAATATCAAGATGGATAATGTCCCTACATTATTGTCTGTGAGGATTTATTTTAAACCTTATTACTAAAAAAAGGGGGGATGAGACTGTATGCTTCTCTTGTGTGAATAATAATAAAAAAAATGAATTGTACTTACTGTTATATGTTTAATGATAAAGATATTTTTTTTATAGAAATATCCTATGGTGATTATAAGATGGTGAATAATCAACTAACGTAAAATTTTTATCATCAACACTTAACCAATCAGTGACCTTCCAGACAAGCTATAAGTGAAACGATGGTGACACACCATGAATGGGGAGATAGATCCCATAACAAAGAAGACGAATATGATGAAAGGAGAGTGGTAGAAACCTCTCCAAATCATTCTGATACTATGAGAACTATCATGGCAGAGCTGTAGATCTTTAAGGCCAATAATGACAGGCTAATGAATGAGTAGGAAAAACTGACTAAATTAAATGCAATCCTACTACAAAGTCTATCATATATACAAAGATAGTTACAACATGGACCAAAATCCAATAATTTGGACAAACACTAGCTTGATAAAAACTAGAGTCTTCCTGAGATACATAGGCATGGTCTTGAAAGCAGTAATAGAAGAATAAGCACTCCTAAGAAGGCTCTACATAGAGCCAAGAGGCATGTCAAAACCAAAGACTCATATGAAGATTCGTCGAGTGAAGGGGTAGAAAGATCCAAGGAAATTTTCATCAATGAGTGTTGCATCCGTTTTGTCACCTAAATGAGCAAAATAAGGACGCTTGCAAGTCCAGTTGGGTTAGATGGACAAGACAAATATGAATGCAAGAGTTAGAAACATCAAGCATAAGAAATAAACAAAGGAATAATGCTAATAACAATAAAAGAAACTAAAATAGAGTGCATAATGGAAATAAAACAAAAATTAAAAAACATCCATGCCACCAATGGATAATTTGTATTAGTGGGAAAACACCAAAGAGAAAGGGAGACTTATGGGTCCCCTCTTCCTCCAAGGGAGGGCTCTTGAACCCATAATGATTGAGCTCTTCTTACAAGTAACAAACTAAAAGGAGATGGTGAAGAAATACAAAGCCCATTCACTCAAGAGGTGATGTGAATGGCTAAATGAAATGGTGCTTGTATGCTCTTGATGAGAAAAGAGGATTATCCAAGAGAATATAGGAAGCATAAAAATACAAATGAATTCCTTGAAAATATAGTGCACCCATAGCCTCCTTTTATAGAAAAGATTTGAGGCATTATTCAACTAGTCTTTAGTGTGAACAAGGGGATCTTTAGGGCACCCTTAGGTCTTTGACAAGCCCCCCACTCGAATTCATCTTGGATTTGGGTGTCAAATCATCTTGGGAGATGAACCAGAAGAGGGTGGAAGGCCGACCAAAATCATAAATGTGTCATTCTGACGTATGCACAACTTTTTTCATTCATAGTCGCGCATTGGGAACATATGCGCTTTTCCGGTGTTATTCGACTGTCACACATGCGCACGCTGCCTTTGTATCCTTAGCGCATGGTGATTTTTTAACTAGTTGTATATTTTTTTTCCCTTTGGAAATGCATTTTCTGGGCCATGGATGAACTAATGGGTGTTTGAAGATGTTGGATTCCTGTAACCATTTGTGAACGAAATTCTAGTGATAATAGATGCCCCTTGATGTATGAGGTTAGGAGCATACGTATAGTCAAAATACATCAATGTTTATTCTACTGAGAGTACCGTTGTAAGAAAGAGTGTTGAGGGGGATTTCAAGAGTGACCCATTGGAGGGAGAGGGGAGCCTGTAGGACCCAAACCTTTCACAAGGTGTGGAAAAATAAAACTGTGTACAAACGAGGCAGGCATGCTCCATGCTCGTTTCACGTAACTCAAAAATGTGTAATACAGTAACTAAAGTTGTGTGTTGGTGTAGACAACTGCAGTGCCCTCGGGGGCATGTTGATAATAGAAGAGGACAATTTTGATGGTGAAAAAAATTTGAAAAGAGGTGAGGACACCTGTAAGAAGTGTCGATGATATGCAGGCATTGATAGCCTATCAATTTCCATAGGTCTTCAGAAAATATATAAAACAACTGCAATAGTCGCAAAGTAAGATTCACCACAACATGAAAAAGTGTTGAAGTCGAATGTCATGGGGGTCAAAGAAAACATAGAGCAATGGTGGTTCTCTATATGCCGTCCAAGACACCTCATTGTAAAGGTAATGAGAGTCAATATACTTGCGCCCTTCTGGAAACTGTGTTGATATCGACAAGAAGAGAGACGTGACTCCAAGAAGAAAAAGGGCATCATGAAATCCACATGATACGATTAGGGACTGAGGAGATACATGGAAGAAGTCAAGATGCGGTGAGACTCAATACTTTCCTTGGTTGGGGATAGTTGTGAAGCATGAGTGACAACAACTGTGAAACTGGGTCTAGTGTTAGGGGGACGATTAGATGTGGGTTAAGTTGTGCCAAAGGTGGGAAAAAGTGGACAAACTCAGAGATCAGGGGTATAGGGGTTGTGGGATACTCGGGGTTTTTTGGACGATGTCAGTAGGTGTAGAAGATAATGAATGCCCCAACCAAGGGCGACATGGGTTTCTTTTGCCGGAAAAGGAAGGTCACCAAAGGTGACAAAAAAAAACTATGTAATGGATGGAAACAAAGGCTTTGTACAATTACCAAATAAATAAAGAATAATTGGGGATGAGCATACAGATACAAAAATGGGTTCCCTAGTGCAACATGGCTTGGCCTGTGAGGGTGCAAGTTGCATGGAAAATAGGTGCAAGGTGGGGGCCCTATAGGTGGGTTTCTATATTAGGTAAAATGAATGGAGGAAAATCTACAGATGGGAAAATAGATGGTGGATGAGATGGAGGGCTAATGATACTGCGGAGGTGCAGTCAAAATGTGAATCGTGATGAGATTACTCGGGAGTCCATTATGGGGAAGTTAGAAAAATTAGGAGAAGGAGAATGCGGCTAATTCTTGGGAATGCAAAGACTATGAGGACTCCTAGCCCTAGGGGGTGAAAGCAGCATGAGTGTCAAAGTGTCAAGGGGGACTATAAATGGGACAACTCATGTGGGGAAGAGTGCTACCGGGTGACAGTACTGAAGTGCAGCAGAGGTGTGAGTACTACAGAGCTGGATGGGGGGACCTTAGAGGCAAATATTGGAGGGTGTGACTGGGAGATAAAATTGATATTTAGAGGGAATGATTACATGGCAGTAGCGATATTATACCTGAAAGGGATGTGCTGATTTGTGGTGACCAAGTACCTGCACACATGAAAACCAAATACCAGGTGTGAACAATATCTGAAGATAAAGAACATATAATGGTTATTTGATAATTTTGAACATAAGCATGCGTACCTGGGTGTGATGTGAGAAAAATTATCCCAGAGGGCTGAGGATGGATGGTGTCCTAGGGAATGTGACTGTGTAGGTGGCAGGATCCTAGTCCCATGGCTGAATACGGATCGAAAAATGGATGCTAGGAGCTCCTGGAATTGAGTATGGAAGTTTGGAAAAAGGGACTATATATAGTTGTAGGGCCCACATTGCCACCTCATTTGTACCTGCTGCTAGAGTGATTGGACGAGAGATTTGAGGAGAGATTTGGAGATTTCGGGAGATCCGATCCATTTGATTCAGGATCAATGAGTTTTAGGTTAGTGATCATATCCTCTTACATAGTAGTTAGGGGTTATTTTTTGGGTAGGGATTGTATGAATGGTCTTACAAGGGGGTTTTGCGAGGGTGGTATCCACAGTGTGCGGGCGATCAAGTGTTTCTTGCGCACAAGTGCACGAATATAATTTGGAGAGATGTGCACAAGGGCACCCAAATGGGGAAAACAGGCATGCATGGGATGCACGCCTGTGCAAAGCACAAAAACACATCCATGTGTGTCTGTGTTCCTGACAGTTGTGCATGTGTGCGCAACTGTGGAGAAAATAGGTGCGCTAGGATGCTTGTCTATTTATGTGACAGGGGTGCATGGGTGCACCCTTGTATTTCCATCAGTCGCGCATGAGTGCACGACTGTGGGGCGAACATGTGTGCTAGGATGCGCATCTATTTATGTGACAGGGGTGCATGGGTGCACCCTTGTATTTCCATTAGTCGTGCATGAGTGCACGACTGTGGGGTGAACAGGCGCGCATATGTGCGCGCCTGTGGGGAAAAAAACTGTGCCTTTGAGGCAAAGCTGAAGGGTGTAAAAACTAATTTTTTTTGGAGATTTTGATGTTTTTATGAGTTGTGATGGCTAATTAAATATTTTATGTGTGGATGCAGGCGACCAGTTGATGATTCTGATCCATTGGAGGGAGAGGGACTAGGCACGCCTGAGAGAGGCGGTGAGAGATGAGGAGCCGACTGTATGTGGTGCTTTGGTAGCTTTTGGGCTGCTAAAGGTTTTTGAGTGCTCACTAGTGAGGGCACATGAGTACTTGTTGTAGTTCCTAATTTCGATGTGGAGTATGGAGCTGCAATGTTTCATTGTTTGTGGTGAGCACTTGGCATTCTCTGTTGTAGAGGATGTATACCTTTTGACTGTGCTCCCTTTTAGGGGGACCCTACTACCTGCCAAGCCCGTGGTACCCAGGGATGGGAAGTTGGTTGTCCTAGCCTGGACCTATTATTTAGGAGAGGACTACATGTCCAGCTCTATGGTGAGGATTGCGGCGATGGATGCCTTGGTGCATCGATGTGTTGCATCGATGATTGTGAGAGTGTATGGATCTCTCACCACTCAACAGATCAATGGGGGTCAGCTGAGGATTATGTAGAGGGCACTGGGGGGTGAGCATTTATCCTGGGGCTTGATGTTGCACGCCAAGATGGTGGGGTAGCTCGACATGTGTCAAGTTGTTGACTTGGGGGAGTTTACCTTTGGGTCCATCTTGGTAGCATGGTTTTTGGAGAGGATGCCCATGTTGCGCCCGAGAGTTTTATTAGATGCCCCGGGTATGCGAGAGCCGAGACTAAGGTAGTGGGCAATGATTCTGGTTCACCATGGTGGGGTGGAGGGTGGCCATTATTTTATAGTCGTGACTACATGGGTGTGGCGTCAAATGCCATAGATCATACTCTAGTTCCCATATAGTGGGGTGGATTTCTGGGATGACCCAGAGATGGTGTTGCCCCCGGGAGAGGTGTTCGACCGTAGATGTATGTGGATTTATTTGATGTTTTGATTTTTAGATAGTATATCATGTTCTTTGTGTATAGATGGATGCTAATGCTATCATTTGTTTGTTGTGTGTGCATATGTGGGACCTCACGGATGGTAGGTTGAGCTGGTCAAAGTGGTAGCACATGAGGGGCCAGTTAGACCACTGCAGGGAGAGCCATGGGCCGGGAGAGATGGCGGCGGGATGAGGATGGTGTGAGGTCGGCTGATGATGAGAGATCAGGTAGGGGACACCATTTTGATGACCCTGGTGCAGGGCCTTCTCATGCTCCTTCGATGGGGGTCAAGGGAGAGTTCGAGGATATTCATTGCCGCTTGGAGACGGTACTACAGGGAGTGCTCGAGGGCATGTGATTGTGTATTCAAGATGAGGGAGTCCTGGAGTAGTGTGTGGGCCTTCCGGTGGAGTGGAGAACTGTGATCCGTAGAGAAGTTGTAGCGGGTGCGGCTATGACAAGGTGATTGCTCCCAAGACCTAAGGGACCCCTAGCTGGTGGGGAACCTCCTCCTGAGAGAGGACCAGGTGGTGGAGCTTTAGAGGCGCCATGAGTGCCCCTGTATAGTTATTTTTTTATAGGCTTGCGAGCCTATTTTGTATATGGTGTTGGGACACCGATTTTGTATTTATATGGGTGAGGTGGTTCACCTACCTACGGATGTTGTATATGTACTATTTTTTGTAAACATTGATGACACATTTGACCGATATANATATGGATATACATTTTGGGATCTTTGTGATGTTCACATGTGTTGATGTTTTTTGGTTATGATGTCTAATTTTTATGTTGTGACAGACTTTTGATGAGTTATGTATGTGTAATAGTAACTTGATGGGATAAATGTCAATATAACACTAGGTTAGCTGTATTATCTTCCTTTTGATTAAATTGCCTTGGAATATGTGTGAATGTGATTGAATCAAAATGTCGAGATAAAAGTCTAACTTGCAGGTATTTTTGGAAGAGGCATGGATCACGTACACGGTACACATTGTTGAGTTGGAGGATGACGAGTTGGGAATCTAGTAAAACGCTAAGGTGACGAATATGGCGACGAATGGCCTCGGCAATGAGGCCAATGATGACTATGTATTCTTCTTGGTTGTTGGTACTTGATCCTAGGAATATTCCATTGGAGTGGAGCAGTTCATGTGAGGGGGTATAGAGGGCCCAAGTGGTCGAAGCGAGATTCTGTGTCCAATGACTAGCTCCGTCGGCGTAACCGATGTGGAAGGTCGATGGAGGAGGCATATGTCAAGAACACAAATGATATATTAGATGCAAGATATGGAGGAAAAAGAAGACTAAAAACTCTACAAAAATAAAAATCCTAGTGTAGCATGAATACGCTCAGGCATAAATTTCTTTAAGTACAACTCGTTGATGGGTTCCTTGAGGGGGTGGCCTTTGAGAGAGGCTTGGATGTATGCGCCTTTAGTGAGGCAATTTTGGATGATGTAAGGTCCATACCATAATGAATCAAACTTTCCATGGCTGAAGGTATCGTGAGCGATATCGTAAGCAAGGATGAGGTCACCTTCGTTGAATGATCGAAGGTTGACATGGCGATCAAAGGTGGCCTTCGACCATTTTTTGGCTGCCTCATTGTTCTGTAATGAAGACTGACAATATTTATCCAATGACTCTAATTTCAACAAATGTTGCTCCATTGGAGCAGTGTCAGGTAATAGCTCAATAACGATGCATAATGTGGGGATTTTTCATTCGATGGGGAGAGTGGCCTTGACCCCATGGACAAGATGAAATGGTGTGAAACCACTGGAAGTTTTAAAT
Source organism: Picea engelmannii (assembly GCA_009831015.1). Lineage (NCBI taxonomy): Eukaryota > Viridiplantae > Streptophyta > Pinopsida > Pinales > Pinaceae > Picea > Picea engelmannii. The sequence continues at coordinate 340,947 of ML777606.1, read as the reverse complement.
GTCATGAGATAATCCCACAGTGTGGAAAACAACATATGATGCCAATTGGTCTTATGTTTGTTAACCGTTCGTTGCAACATGGTTTTGAGGACCTTGTTGACCACCTCTACCTATCCATTGGACCGAGGATAGTATGGCGAGGCAAACTCATGGGAGAAGCCTAACCTAGAGGATAGTTCGATGAAAATCTCATTCTCAAAGTGTTTCCCGTGATCAAAGACTAGCTGTAGGGGGACTCCAAAGTCAGAGATGATGTGGTTGAAAAAACAACGTGCTGCAGTTTCAGTGGTGTTGTTGAAGGTGGGCATGGATTCAACCCACTTGGTGAAATAATCTACTGCCATGATGATGTATTTGTGTCCATTTCTATATGGAAGGTTGCAATTCATGAAGTCTATGACCCATTTGCAAAAGGGGCCAGCAGTGATGTCTGGGTGGAGTAGAGCGGGTGGTGCTCTCACTTTGTTGGCATATAGTTGACATTTGTCAAATCGCTTCACAACGTGGATGTAGTCGCAAAACAATGTGGGCCAAAAATAGCCTTCTTGAATGATTTTCTGGGTGGTGGAAATTCCTGAGAGGTGTCCACTGCAGGCACTGCTGTGGCAGTCATTCAAGACTCTATCGGCTTCGTCAATAGTCAAACATCGATGAAGTATGGTGTCGACCCCTCGTCGATATAATACATCGCCGATAAGGAGGTAGCGAGGGGCCTGGTGCTGAATACGTCGACGATTGTCCCTAGAGAGGTGGTTTCCAAACTTCTGTGTTTGGAGGTAGACAAAGAGATCCCCGTACCAAAGATCATCCAAAGTGATGAAAAATAAATGTTTATCGGTGAAGTAGGTATTGATGAGAGAGCTAGTAGTATCGGAAGAAAATGTCGTAATGAGTTCAGTGAGGAGGAGGGATTTCTTGCTCTTGAGTGTTGAGAATTCGAGGTCCTACTCCTAAAGGATGACGATCCATTGGGAAAATTTTCCATTAATTTTCCGGTGACTGAGAAAGTATTGCATTGGGTTGGAATCAGATATGACCTTGGTAGTTCGAAGCAGGATGTAATGGCACAGTTTCTGGACTGCGAGGATAAATGCAAGGGTGAGTTTCTCCTCATGATTTTATTTCAAGGGTGGCCCTGAAAAGTTTTTACTAATATAGTAAATGACATGCTCCCGGTTGTCATCCCCTAATTGGATGAGAACTCCTACTATGGAGACAGTTGAGGCCGATAAGTATAGGATATAGTCGCAGTCAGAGTCGGGTGGACTAATCAATGGGGAATTGTAGAGGGCCGCTTTGAGATCATCAAAAGAGGTTTGGGCATGTTCGTCCCATTATAATGGGATATCATGATGTAAGAGGTGAAGGAAACCATGTGCTCAAGTGGTGTAATCAGGGACAAAGCGGCGTACAAAGATATCTTTTCCTTATAAGACTTGCAACTGGCGTAAATTCCGAGAGGGGGGGGGATTTTCATGATAGCTTGGACGTTGAGGGAGTCTACTGTGATGCTGTGTTGGGAGACGATGAACCCAAGGAGGCATCCAACGATGATGTAGAATACACACTTGAGGGGATTCAAGCGGATATTGTACTGACGACACCTGTGAAAGACAATGTGTAAGTCATCGAGGTGTTGAGTGCGTTTCTTGGATCGAGTGATGAGATCATCCGAGTAGGAGAGAATGATTTGAGCTATATCATGAAAAATGTATGTCATGGCATGTTGAAAAGTGGCTCCAACATTTTTGAGGCTAAAAGGCATGACACAATATGAAAAAGTACCCTAAGGGGTAGTGAATGTGGTTTTGTATTGATCGACTGGGTGAATTTGAATTTGGTTGTAGCCAGAGAATTCATCCATGAAGGATAAAGCTTCGTGGCCAGCATAATCATCGATAATTTGGTCGATGAAGGGCGTTGGAAAATTGTCTTTGGGACACGCATGATTGAGATCGTGAAAGTCCGTACAGACGCAGATAGTGACATATTTTTTGTTAACGGGGATGGGGTTGGAGACCCGTGACGTATATGCGATGGGGTATATGAACCCTGTAGTTCATAATTTGTCAATCTCGACTTTGATGGATGCCACTTTGGATGGGTGTAATGGACGTTTCTTTTGTCATATAGGTGTGATATTAGGCCATGTGTCTATATGATGTTCAACAATAGAGGGATCAAGGTTGGGCATCTCTATGTATGACTAGGAAAAAATGTCCTGCTATTCCTGGAAGAGAGCTTTGTAAGCGATGAGTTCTTCAGGAGAGCATGCGGTGTTGATGGAGATTTCCTCTATGATTCCAGGTTTCATGGAAATATTAATTTTGACGGAGGGGGAAATGTTGGCCATATTGCCTTCTTCAAATGCATCGGGGGTAGGGATAGGGTTATTGAACCAATATATATGCCCTGAGGGGAGAAAATATTTGGTTTCTATTGCATATATGGGGCCTTGTTTGGGAGGCGCAAAGGCTTCTTATGACAGAAAGAGTTCTCTGTGATGGAGTGGATCCCATGGGCAATTGAGGGAAGTTAATTCCTCGAGGATGTCTTCGTCACAGTGGAACTATCGAGAATATAATGGATTAAGGGGAATAACATTGGTGACTATCACTGTGTTGTTATCTTCTAGTGAAGAGGTAGGGGGAATGACGTAAGGGGGTTGCGTGGGTTCGCTCGACATAAACCACATATCGAGATACTGTGGGTTAAAAATGGTAGTCGGGCGTAAACTTTCTGTGGGCAAATGAACTAGAGAATTGGGGGAATTTGGGGGAAAATCATCCTTGAGACTATATATGAACCAGGGAGGAGTGGGAAGTGCCTAGGGATCAGGGGAAAAGATATAAACCATATTTGGAGAGGGAGTAGGGGTAATCATTGGTTCTACTGGTGGTGGAGGGGGCACATGTCTATATTCAATAATTATGGGACATTGATATGTGACGTGATCAAGTGATTCACATAGAGCGCAAGGGCATCACATACATTCATTGAGAAGGTCATGATATAGTGGATGTCAGTGACATGTGTGTGATATGATGTGGAGGGGAGGGGTTCTTTCTGAAAGATTTGGCATACGGTTGCTAGCGTTTGCTGAAAGTGAGGTAGCGTAGGGAAAGGTTGGGTGTAATGGACATATTTTGAACAAATGGCACATGCGAATTTGGTCCGCAAGACTTTGCGCCTCCTATAGAGGATGTAATGGTAGAATTAGGTGAACTGGAGGAAATAACGAGTGGTGTTGTCGGTCAAGGGGGTTGAATTAAATTGTGCATCTTGGGGAGAGATGGGCACTTATTGGTGGGGTGTCCATATTTCTTGTATAGTGCATAAGGAGGTTGGACTCATGGTGGAAAAGGAGAAGTGGGATCTGTCTTCTTTCGTCTTCCCCTAGCTGTAGCAGTGGTGCTAGTGAGTGGGGTTGTGGGTGGTGTGGTGGGAGTAAGTATGGGAATATGCATCAATATTCCTTCTATTTGGGGAGGGAGGGATGGTTCAGGGACCATCTCAGGTGGATGTAGATACCATACTGGAATTTCTAGCACCATATTGGGAAGGGTAAGTGTTGCGGCTAACTAGAAATATTGTACACCCGACGGGGGGTAAAAGAAGGGGATTTGAGTAATGTGTTGGGGGACTATCTCCCAAACCAAATTTTGGCCCTAGAGGAGGGTGTAATCAGGAACAGGGGGAGCTAGAGGGTTCTCAAGGGATTAATGAGGAAGGAGCTCTGAGACTAGTGGGATGTCAGATAGTAATGAAGCGTCTGTGGGAGGAAGGGTATCTCCAGTTTCTGTTCCATTGGATGAGATGACACATACTTGTGTTGAGGGATGTATGAGAGGAGGTGCTCCATGGTATGTCCCTAGAAAGGATGGGTATTTAAAAATTCTGGGACCCATCTCAATAAGTGGGTAGGCATCGGGATTAGTGTGGACAAAAGGTAGGATGTTATCGATGTTGGAGGAAGGGTTGGGCTCATAATGTGATACTTGGTCGATGGTGATGATCGTCCCATTGTGGGGGACTATCATTGTAAGAAACATAGAAGAGGCCAATAAATTCATCGCATACATATTGCTATGCCCAAACAAGATGTTGTAATATAGTGGAGCATCGATAACTTCAATGTCAACGAGGATAGTTTTTCCCCTGAGTTCAATGGGGACATTTTGAAAGAGCCCTTCAGGAGAGGATGGTCATCTGTCATAAGCTCTCAAAGTAATGGAAGATGGTATGAGCTTGGGGGAGCCAAGTTTATGCCATACATTTTTGGACATGATGCATGTGGATGCACCTTCATCAATGATGCAACGATGAACTGTGATGTTCCTGATTTTAACCAGTATTTGGAAAGCGACCAGAGTGGGGAGGCGGGGTTCCCCACTATCAAGATCAAAGGTGATGAGGTGAGTATCAGTAGGTTTGACTGCCCCTAGGTTGAAAAGTAACAACTTTCATTGAGTAGGACAGGTTTCAAGGACTTCTAAAAATGACATGGGAGCAGGAGATAGTGCCAAGTCATCAACCAAACTATAATTGTGTGCCGCCATAGCCTAAGGGTTGTTGACATTCCATCATAATGGGATGCGAGGAATATGAAGGGGTGGTGCAGTATTAGGGCAAGGAATCATCAAAGGTGGTCCAGTTGTGACTAGGGCGGATTCCGAGGTAGTGGGATCAGAGTTAGGGTGTGCGTTGTATTGATGACTACACATTTGTAGAAGGACTTCTTCCTCACTAGTGAGGAGGATAGTATGATCTGTAGGAGTGCATGGGTTGGGATACTGTCCCATCTATGGTGGGGCAGGATGCATCTCTTGTTGGGTGTTCATCACCCCTTGGTGTGGTATTGTAACACAACTGGGGGGGGTTGCTGCACATATGTTTGTGGGGCTTGCTGGGGGATGTGGTCCATTTCTGGATTCTTTCATCCATTTAAAGTCAACAATTTGAGGGAAATGGTGGGTATAAAGGACATACTCACCGCAAAGGGCACAAGGGAAGTTTGTTTGAATATTTTTGTTAGTATTCCCTTGGAGTTTGTTTTTATTTCCCCCTTGGGGATTCTGGTTCCCCTAATTCTAGTTGCCCTCAACAGGTTGGTTCTGTTGGGGGTGGTTTTGGTTCCCTCTTGGTCCTGGATTATTATTGTTTCAGTTTTTTCCTTTCTTTTTGGCATTGTTCGACTGATGGGTTGGATTTTCTGTATTCAGCTGTTCAAAATTTTGATATTGCTAAATGGGAGAGGGTTGAACAAAATTAACCCCATCATGTTGGTGTCCTGGTGGTGGAGACATGGGCTGTGGAGGGCCAATAAATGGAAAGTATGGATTATTTTGGGGTAATGATATGTAAGGTACATAGGAAGACATGGTGCTTTCACTAGTTCTTAGGGTGTAAGCATATGTAGAAGGGGTACTAGAACTTGGTTGGGTCGTGGGGCATATTGTGGGTGCCGGTGGGGGTCCACTTATGGATGGAGGGAGGGCAACATGGTATGGTTGTTGATAAGGGGGTCCTCCATATACTGGAGGATATTGAGGTGTTCCATACATAGGTGGTTGTTGGAGGTGAGGGTTGTGGTGTGTAGTGGTACCAATCAATCCATCCGCGGAGTGAGATAGGCACGGGTCTTGAGGCATAAGGTAGTACCATATATAAGTATCATGACTGTAAATAAATGAGCTCAAACTATTGAGCCTTGCTAATGGCCTTCTTCTTGCGATTGGGGGAAGGTGGCGGCTACATCCTTGGAAAGGAGGGAAACAAGTTATTTGAGAAACCAATTGAGGCATTGTTTCTTGGTGGCTTCTTCTTTGCATAAACTATGTCGTCGAAGCCATTCATGAATGTGGTCAGCGATGTGTGTAGCAAAGGTTTTTTTAAACTCTGAGAGTAGTTTGAGACCATTGTCATGACATATTGGTAGTTGAAAGAAGGTAAAAAATGCTTTGGACAAAGATTCAAAGGTCACATGGGACCCATATTTTTCTTCTACATACCACTTGGCTGATGGGCCAGTGAGTGTGTGTTGGAATAACCTCAATCAGATAGATTCATCCATGATTTTGTTTGAAGAACACCATAAGTGGAAAGTCATGATATGGTTTTTTGGGTCGTCTCCTTCTTTTCCTTCAAACTTGGGAATTTCTGAAGGTAGTTTGGTAGGCATTGTAGTCCATGTGGGGTCATGAAATATAGGATCATTGGTGAGCTTAGTCAGATCCGATATGTTGAGGGAAGACAAGTATGGAATTTGGGGTGGCAGTGGAAGGTTAATTCCTATCATGGTGGGAATGGTTTGTGTACCTGACCTGTGAGGAGGGTTAGTTCCAGCCATGGTGTGAGTGTTGTGTGTCCCTGACCCTTGAGGGGGGCTAGGTGAGGTTGTACTTCTTCCTAGGGAAGAAGTGTGCCCCCCGCTTCCTTATAAAGGAAAGTGGGTGGATGGTTGACCTTGGGAAGTGGACCCAAGTAAAGTGGAACCAAGCCAAGAGGATCCCAATATGGTAGCACTCACAGGAGTGTGATAAGGTGGAGCTGATGAGTTGTAAAGACTATGAACTCCCCATCGAATGGGAGGGATATTTAGCAAGCTTCTGGAACAACAGGGATTCTATGGGTCCCCTATGATGTCCGACTAGCCAAGTGGATGTGTGCAAAATGGTGATGAGATGAATAAATGAACAAGAGTCTTTACTATAATTTTTGAACCTGCACAATATATTTGACAATCACATGTAATCACAAGAGCATCATACATAAATCAATTGATAAAGAAGCATACATGTGGGTAGGTGGTTTTTTTCCGTGTGGTAGAACAAAGAAAACAAATTCTCATGTCCTAAAAGACGTAACATCCTTCCTCTCAAAATAGCACTGGACCTTCCAATAACACTCAACAGTGGGGTCTGAAGCCACCGAAAGAGGAAATACTGAAGGATGAAGTAATCAGTTACAATGAGGGGTAGAGGGTGCATATCCTGAAAGAGCTGGAGATATTTCCCAATAGCCACACAAAATTTGATCAAGGTGCAATTGCAGCCCACAATTTCCACCTGGGTAGATATCCTAAAATTTGGTCACTAGGTACCTCAGTCAAAGTGCGACATTTGATTTTCGGCCTAAGAAATGGGTCACAGGCTGGATCCCATCCAAGACATGGGTGCCTCAAGGGGGGACACATAGAACAACCTAACCTCGGCCTTCGACCGTTCATGGGTATCTCCCTGCCTTATGGTGTTAGGAACACTTGACTTGGAGGATTTTAAAGTTCCCTATTTGACAACTTCTACTGTTTGAAGATGTGAGAACCAGATAATGGGGAGTTATTTGGATGCCTATCCCCGAGATCCTACCTAGACTAAACAATTTCTTTTGGCACCTCTTGTGGAGGAAAACTTAGTGAGTTTTTAGAAAAAAATTAGATGTGGTTGTTTGAGAGATTGGGGGTGTGAACCAATCTTGTTGAAATTAAGTGGGAGTGGATAGTCTCGTCAAGAAAAGGGTGGGGTGTTTCAGAATCCCTTTAGAGGAAACTTACTTCAACCTCCACATTTCAAGATGAAAACTATGTGAGTGAGTAGTGACTTTGTGTGTGAATAAGTGAAAGTGTGCCAAATTGTTTAATAAGTTAGGTGTCACCTTGCTACATGTGGACTTCGTGTGGTCCTTACAAGTCTTGATTACCTAATTTACTAAATGCCATTGGTACAACCTTGCGGAATTTTAAAGTCCCTAGAGAACTAGCATGTGGACATATGGGTCCTTACCAATCATTTAACTTCCTAGTGTGATTTAATTTAAGAAATCTTCAAAAACTATCCTAGATTGTGGACATGTGAGCATGTATGGGCCCGTTATAAAAACCTTTAAACTTCCCTAGTGACTTGATCTAAGAAAGTAAATTCAAATCTATCCTATCTTTGTAGCATGTGGGCATGTATGGGCCCTTTACAATTTTAAGATGTGTTTTGAAAATAAACTAAGAGGAGTCTCGAGGGGGATGTTTTCCTCTCCTATAGATTTTGTCTTTAAGGGAGATGAGATTTTCCCTCAATCATTTTTCTGATTCTCAAGATCGCTTTATGGCACGAGAGAAGAGCATACTCAAATATTGACATTCAATTTCTGGTCCCAATGCAAGTAGTTATATTTGTGATATAGAATGATTCCAACTTATCTTTAATCAAAGCAAGCCATCCATGTAGAAAAAATGAAAGAAAAAAGAGGATAAATATGGTTTTTAACCCCCTAAGTGCCTATGTTTTGACTAGCCCTTTATGTGGAGAGGGAATCTATGTGTGGTGCATATTACAATCTCCATAGAATCAAACTTAAGAAGGCTATGGGCCTCCAACAAATCACAAAAATCATTACAATGTATGATTTTCTGGACAGATGCGCGGGTCACAGAGTAGACAGAGGCACACTGGGCACCAATGCGCAAATGGAAAACGACCTTTTGGCGCAGTGCACTGAATGCACTAAGAAACACAGTGGGTTCGGTGTATGTGCTCGGAAGACATGTCTGTGGGTTAAAAAACCTGTGCACTTTCGGTTACACGTTCGTGAAAGAAATTTTAGATGAAATTCTCTCAACGTAGCTCTGCATTTATCTTTTTGCAGGCATGCATGGGCCGATTATGGTTCCTACAAGTTAANNAAGGGGGGGGGGGGGGGATTGATACCACTCCCCAGTGGAGTCGCCAATCTGTTGCATCCCTTTCGTCACCTAAATGAGAAAAATAAGGACACTTACAAGTCTAGTTGGGTTAGCTGGACAAGACAACAGTGAATGAAAGAGTTAGAAATACCAAGCATAATAAATAAACAACAGACTAATACTAATAACAATAAAAGAAACTAAACTAGAGTGCATAAGGGAAATAGAACAAAAATTAAACAACATGCATGCCACCAATGGATAAGTTGTATTAGTGGGAAAAAACCAAAGAGAAAGGGATACTTATGGGTCCCCTCTTCCTCCAAGGGAGGGCTCTTGAACCCCCAATGATTGAACTCTTCTTACAAGTAACAAACTAAAAGGAAATGGTGAATAAATCCAAAGCCCATTCACTCAAGAGGTGATGTGAATGGCTAAATTAAATGGTGCTTGTATGCTCTTGATGAGAAAAGAGGATTCTCCAAGAGAGTATAGGCAGCGTAACAATACAAATGAATTACTTGAAAATATAGTCCACCCATGGTCTCTTTTTATAAAAAATATTTGAGGCATTATTCAACCAGTCTTTAGTGTGAACAAGGGGCTCTTTAGGGAACCCTTAGGTCTTTTACCAGCCCCCCACTCGGATTCAGCTTGGATTTGGGTATCAAATGGACTTGGGAGATGAACCAGAAGTGGGTGGAAGGCTGACCAAAATTATAAATGCGTCGTTCTGAGGTGTGCATGGATTTTTTCATCCACAGTAACACATCGAGCACATATGCTCTTTTCCAGTGTCATTCGACTGTCACACATCCATGCATTGCCTTTGTATCCTTAGCGCATGATGATTTTTTAAACACTTGTATAGTTTTGTGCCCTTTGGAAATGCATTTTTTGGGCCATGGATGAACTAATGGGTGTTTGAAGATGCTGTATTCCTGTAACCATTTGCGGATGAAATTCTAGTGATAACAATGAGACTATTTCACCTTGTAAGAGGAAAAGAAATAAGAGGAATCACTCCAAGGGCCCTGAACCTGAAGAATTTAAGAAATCCAATCCACCCACTTTTGATGGGGAAATAAAAAAGGGTGAAGAAGTATAAGCTTAGCTACTTGGATTGAAGAAGTATTTTAGATTTCATGAGTACTTTGGAAACTTTAAGGCTCAAATAACCATATTTAACCTAAATGGAAAGGCCTCTATTTGGTGGGAGGACCTTAGAAATGTAAAGCAAATCTGAGAGGAGTTTCCTTGGGGTAAATTTGAGAAATATTTCAAGAAGTACTTGTCTTAAAGGTACTACGATGAAAGGACTAAGGAAAACTCACCATAGATGAGTATATCAATAAATTTTTGGAATTATTGAGGTACATACCCTATATAAAGGATGAAAAGGTGAAAATGTAGTGATTCCTAAGTGGGATGCCTCAATCCTTTTGGAATAGGATTGAGTTTGATGAACCTAAGACCTTGGAATATTCCATTCGAAAGGCTGGGTACTGCTATGAACAATTCAATCACAATGCAAAACATCCCAAGGATTGGAAGAAGAAAGGTAAAATGGGATTCAAGAAGAAGGGGGATAATCCCTCAAAGTTCAAGAACTATGGGAATATTTGTAGGATGATCTTTCCCACTAAAAGTGTGAATCAACAAAACTTTCCATCTCAGAGTGAAAATAAAACCTTTGGCTCATCCCCTGGGAGGATTGAGAGTACAAATAAAGAACAATTAAAATGTTGGGGATGTGGAGAAGAAAATTTATTGAGGGACTTCCCTCATAGGAAGCTAGACAATAGGAGAGTCTACAATGTCCAAGAGGCTACCAAGGTTGATGATGTGGCCAAAAGTATACCAAAAGTTTATGCATCTTTGGACAACACACAAGAAAACCACCAAGCCTCAGTCATGGAAATGGAAGGTATGATTTCCAACCTTCTTGTTTCTATTCTGATTGACCATGGTTTTAATTTGAATTATATTTCCCTTCAAATTGTTGAGAAGTGAAAATTACAACAAGAAAAACATGATAAACCATGGCTAGTACAAGTAGCCACTGGAACAAAAATAAAAGTAACAAAGGTCATAAAAATATGCCAAATCATTATGAATGGGATGTCTACCCATGGAAACTTAAACATCCTTCCTATAGGATCTTATGACATGTTGATTGACATGGGTTTGTTGGCTTCCCACAAAGCCAAGTTGGACTATTTTAACAAAATATTAGAGTGTGAATATGAGGAAGGGAAGAAAATGACCCTACATGGAATTAAAAACCTCGTCGTTGTGAGAGAAATATCATCCATTCAAATGAAGAATTATTACAGAAAGGGGTGTCCTTTGTATGCAATACATGTACTAAACTCCATTGAGGACAATAAACCAAGCCTAGAAGACCATCCTACATTGAGAGAATATGGATATGTGTTTTCTGAAGAGGTACCAGGTCTACCTCCTAGGAGAGACATTCATTTCTCAATAGAACGTGTACCTAGGTAAGTGCCAATGTCTAGAGAAGCTTATAGGATGAGTACCCCAGAGCTAGTTGAGCTCAAATTTCAACTAAATGAAATATTGGAAGATGGCTATATTCGGCCTAGTGTGTCTCCTTGGGGATCACTATCCTTTTTTTTTTTTAAGAAGGATGGTGTTAGCACTAAGAGTCACCTTTAGAATGCAAGAGGATAATCCTAGTAGCCATCATATTTTTTGGTGGATGTTGGTTTTATATGAGTTGATTTCAATGGAAAAAAATCAATATATGAATGATGTTCAACATAAAATTGGACAAGAAATGCACAGGGAAGTGAGGGACACATTAACTTCAGTCAGTGAATTGAGTCTAAGTGTGAGCAGAGGGAAGACTTAGTGAGAAAGGTGAACAAGACTGCTATGAGAATCAGGATTTCAAGCATCTTGGATAAGAAAATGTAATGTCCCTTTCCAAATAGGAGCTCCAGAAGAGGAGGCTTAATGGTCTAAACCACCCCGTTAGACTATAGCCAGGGCCAAAGAGGGGTAAACAGGGTTACTAGAGGTCACTCCAGTCATAGGTGTTATATTCAGAAAGTGACATTGAGCTAACAAGAGTTAAAAATGCTTTACTAGAGGTCACCCCAGTCACAGGTGTTATATTCGAAAAGTGACATTGAGCTAACAAGAGTTAACAGTGCTTTACTAGAGGTCACCCCAGTCATAGGTGTTATATTCGGAAAGTGACATTGAGCTAACAAGAGTTAACAACGCTTTTAATTCATTATGAGCTAAAAATAGAAGTCAACAGTGAATTAGGGTTTCAACAGTGAGTTAGGGTTTTGGAAAACTATAAAGGAAGGGTCAGTGACCCAATTCATTATTATGCATATTATGACTTGTCATTGAGGAGAAGAGGCGCATCTCAGGAGAGATAGTTCAGTGTATTCCAGGAGGAAGACACCAGTTGATTGATTTCGGTGTTGAAAGACACACCCTAGTCACCGGGAAGATCATCCAGGTCTTCCATCATTCTTCAGTGCTTGCATATTTTGGGTATTATCTTTTAGTTTCTTATTTGTATTCCGGCTAAGATCCTTTTGTCTTTTGATCTAGCTGAGTGTTGTTATTCATTCGCAGTGGCTTATTTATATTTTGGCTAAGATCCTTTGTATGTTGATCTAGTCGAGTATTGTTAGTATTCAGCCGCATTCGGCCATTTTTGTAATCCACAGAGATATCATAATACAAAATTGCAGTCCTTTGTCGCATTTATTATTTGTATGATCATTTATATGTTGTAAACCTTTGATCCTACACACACATTAGCAGCGTTTCCTAGACTAGCCAAGTCAGGAAAATTACAGTGGTATCAGAGCTTTAGTCCTGCCAGCCTGTGACTAAAGACAATGAGTGCAACAGAAGACCTAGAGGGCTATGAACACATAGGTGACGAATATGTCACTTACAATAGGCATCAGGAAAGAAGGCATAGACCTGATTTTCCCCCTTTCCCTCCTAGCTCAGAGGAAGAGGAAGAGGCACACAGAGAAGCAGAGAGAAGGGCAGAGCGCGAGGCTGAGCGCGAGGCAGAGAGGATTCTAGGAGATAGATATGAGCGACCAGAGGGCAGAGGCAAGGCCCCCATAGATCCAGAGGTAGCTTTCATGTAGGTTATCAATGGTATGTTAGCTAGTCAACAGACCATGTCTCAGTCCTTGGCACAAGTGGTTGATAGATTAGCTATAGTGGGCACCCCAGATACACAAGTCCCGCATGCAGCACAAAAAAACTCGGGAGCAAGCAGTAGACCCCAATCACCCTCTCGCACATACACCTCTGCGAGTAGGATTCCCAGACCCTTGTTTCCCAGTTTCCAGAGGGCACCCCCAGTAGCAGCACCGCCACCAATAGCACATAGGCCACCCACTCATGTCGATGAAATTGCAGAGTATAGGAGGGAGTACGCAGCATTGGGTCATGAATTCCATCAGGACATGACCTTAGTCGAGTACTGTGGACTCAGACTCAGGAACCTCCCCAGAGATATGTAGAGGGGAGGACCACAATAGTAGTAGGGGCATAACCTCGATTTCATCCGAAAAGTTGGGAAACTCACTATCCCTTCTTTCGACGGATCGTCCAAATACACCGCCAGAGCTTGGGTACAGAAGCTAGACATGTATTACAAGCTCAACCAGACGACCGAGACAAAGGCCATCAGTTTCGCTACCTTACACTTGGAGGGTAAGGCACACGAGTGGTGGTATCATGGACTGGTGACATTGGGTCACAGTCGCATAACCTCCTATAGGGATTTTATAGATAGGATCATGGATAGGTTTGACAGGAAGGATCCCGAGATACACTTAAGGGATCTAGCCTAGTTGAGACAAACTGGCACAACAAAGGCATTCATTATAGAGTTTTAGCGGGTAGCCGTGGTAGTGACAGATATATCAGAACCCAGGTTGATCATGCTATTCACAGAAGGAATCACAGAGCCTTTAAGAGGATGGGTGAAGGCATACAGGCCTCCCACTTTGTAGGATGCCATCCTTCACACTCGAGATTTGGAAGACTCAGTGCCAAAGACTAAAACTTTCTCCAAACCATTTGTGCCCCAGAGGGATCAATACAGGAAGCCATTCCAGAGAGAATGGCAGGGAAAGGAGAAGTTGGATGAGGAGACTAGGCGAGAGCTTATGAGGAAGAAGCTTTGCTTCAGGTGCAGAGATCCTTTGGTCCAAGGCCACAGGTGCATGGGCAAGGGAGAGATTCATTATATTGAGGTAGCAGCAGACAGTGTGGACATTGAGGAGGAGAAAGATAATGGATCCACTAGTTCAGAGGAGGAGTCAACACCAGTAGAGGAGAATCTTCCCTGTAGACCACCGACACCGGCAGGAGCCCATCCTCCAGTAGTCCCACAACCGCTAGAGCAGGCTAACAGGAAGAAACCAGCAAAGGGAGGAGTCATAGAGACCCTTTCCAGTGTTCCCAGGTATGATACCCTCTGTATCAGAGGGATTATTCAGGGGAAACAGGCAATCACCCTGATAGATGGTGGGGCCACCCACAACTTCATCGACGCTTCACTAGTATCGAGACAGGCACTTCAGACAGACGATTTTGAGGGGTTTGATGTTGCGGTAGCAGATGGCCACATAGTGGAGTGTCTAGATAGAATTCCAAAATTAGAGATGAAGTTAGGCAACTACACTGTGAGAGACACATTCTATGTGGTTGACCTATCGGACACAAATGTGGTGTTAGGAGTTCAGTGGATGATTACCTTGGGAAAAATCACTACTAACTACCAAACCTTGGAAATGGGATTCAGAGATCAGGATGGGAAGAAGGTTGTTCTAAGAGGTATGTCGACAGGAGCACCCAGGACAGTTTCAGCCAAGAGGATGGAGAGGATATTTAGACATGGGGAGGTAGAATATGGCGCAGAATGCTTGATCACTGTTATAACCCTAAATTGCACTATACATGCTTACCTGGCATCAGGCCAACTCATACCCTTTCCTTGCCTGAGCCATGCTGAACAAACTCTTTAAAAACCTCTTAAATTAAGTAGCCCGCGCCCTAACCCATTACTGGGCACGTTGGAACGCTGGCAGGCCTTCTACTGCATGCTTTGGAATGTTGGTTGGCCCACTACAGACCGCGTTTACCTAACAAAAGCACAAAAACAGGAAAGTTGCCGACGGAACGAAAAGATTTGGGTCAGTTAACTGGAACTCCCAGCCATGCATGGCCGAGAGTTCATCCAAAACCCTAGCTCCTTCTAGCCTATAAAAGAAGCGGTAGGGGTACTATTTGGAGGGGGAAAATCATTGCAAAGAAACTCTGCCCAATTGTCGAATCCGTTTTTTCCCAACCCTTTAGAATTTCCTCAAGATTTAGGAGAATTCAAGCAAAGCAGTTGGAGGACAAAGAAGAGGAGGAGCCCAGGATCAGGATCAAGGAATAGTGGCTGATCTCTATTATCATTGTAATTTGATTCATATTGAGATTAATAAAGAAGACTTTTCCCATCCCAATGCACGAATCTTATATGTTTTATTCAATTTATGCTTAATCTCTAACCCTCTAGTAGCACAATAGCATGCATGCATAGTTTTGTCTTGATTGCAGGATCATTTTTTGGAAGGAGCAGCAGAAGCAAGGAGATAAAGCGCAATGGAGGATCTACACCAAACGTCGATAAAAAAGGTTAGTAGGTTCTTTCTCTGTTTGCATGTGAAAAAGGATTTTAGGTTTGGGGTAGAAGGTTAAAAGTAATTTCTTGAGGGTCATGATCTACATGCAAGTTTAAGCCCTAGCTTGTTAGTCCGTAGGGTATAATTTCCCAACAACAGAATTGGCGGCTCCACTGGGGATTATTTACTCTTAGGGTTTCCGGATTTCATTGAAGGTTTTTCGGGTAGTTCAAAGAAGTAGAGTTTTAGTTTCTTTGCTTATTTGTTTTCTGTTAGGTCAAAGCTAGCAGGGAACCTGGTTATCAATACCAGTTTTTCCTTGACTGTTGCTTGACATTCATTCTCGGGACACACAGAGGTACACGCGGCCTGCAGAAGGCCTGCACGCGTGTAACCCGTGCCCTAACCTTCTACAGCCCGCGTTTGAACGCCTGTTGTAGTGGTTTCAGTAGCGTGTAGAGCCTAGGAAGCTTAAGAGGCAGTCTCCTCTTCCCTGTCAGAAGTTTACCTTCTCAGGGGGCTTTCTGGATCCTGTCTGGGTATTTATTGATTTATTGTCTTGTTTTCAGTCTGCCTTACTGTGTTGGTTATTCTTTGCATTTGCTTTCTTTTTGCAAATTTTCCTTTTCTGTTAAAGTAGAAGCATCCAAGCCTTTCAGAGACCCTGGTTGTCAATACCAGAGGCCTTTTTCAGGTTTGGGCTGCCTGTGTGTTGTTTTATCTTAGATTTTATTCATACCCGCGGCCTGTTCAGGTTTAGTCCGCGGGTACCCTCGCGCTGTTTTAGCTCAGCACGCATTTGCACGCGTTCTATTTTGGTGACAGTCGTGGGCTTGATTGGTAGCTTTTCTGCTTTCGGGGGACAGTCATCCCCTCCTGTAGTGAGAAGATCTCCTCTCAAGGGTTTTGAGTCTGGGTCTGCAAAGTCAGCAGGTTAAGGCCTCTTATCCTTAGCCTGTGTTTTTATCAGTGGATGTTTTGATAGAAAAGACAAAAGAAAAAAATTGTTTTATGGTTTTTAGACAAGTTTTAGAATCGGTGTTGTCTTGATTACCTTTGTGCATCTTTGCTCTGGTTCTTTGTGATCTGCGCTTTAAGCCAGAACTTTATTTTGTTTTCTTGGTTTTTTGCTTGTCGTCATTTTCCCTTTATTGCGTCATTTTGCAATTAAATAAAAAAAAAATTCTTGTTTCATTTTCTTCTTGGTTTGAAGATTGTGGTGTTGCATCAGTAGCTAGGAAGAATTCTTTTTCATAAGTTTTTTGCACTGCATTTAGAGTATAAGTAGCTCGCATATTTGAGTTAAATTACTTGGTGTTTGCTGCATGAAATCTTAGGAAAGTTGAAAAGAAAAGAAGTCTTTCTTGTTGAAAAGTTGCTGGTTTTTGCATTGTTTGTAAAAAAATTTGTTTCCAAGCATTTCTTGTTCATGTTTGCTTTGAGTCTTTACATACCATCAGTTTCACCTTCATACCTTGTGACTTAAAAATCCCATTAAAAAAAACGCTAATTAAAAACGATTAGACTTTTTGTTTATAGGGTGCATACACTAGCTCGGGACTAGGGCCTTGGAATAGGTTGGAGAGTAAATTCTCCAAGGCCACTCAAACCAAACATTGGAGTCTGTTAATAAGGAGTGTAGAATTCCAGTTACAGAAAGTTATCCAGGACCCACCTCTAACACAGGGGCTAAACACGAGGTCGTGTAAGGAAAGGTAGCGGAGATAACCCCTCCAAAGCCGGACTGAACATTGTGGAGAACACATATCGAGGATCTGTTAAGGGATTCCGTCGTTTGCATTTTCCATGGAGCTTTGTGGGTCTCGAATCCATTCAAGGTCCTCATTTGTCTTCCGTACCATTTGCTCTCGATACCCTTGACAGGTTTCGGGTTTGATACCCTGCTCATTGTGGTCTACCCGACTATCGACTGTACCCACCTGGTGACTGTTCACGTGCTGGCAAACTAGTTGCCAATATTTTCTAGGGACATACACGGGTGACTGCAGGGGTATACCATGGTACTTAGGACAGACATCGGGCCACGCTTTTCAGAGTATACCCGGAGGGTGCTTCCGTATTCGAGTTGCACTTGCACCGGTAAGTTGCTCTAGTGTTGGTTGTTGTAACTGTTCTTCCAACTAGTTTAGTGCTTGCTTGATTTATCTTCTAGGGGATTTATTTTAGTGAGTGTTACTGTTTGTTCATGTAGAATACCTTAGAATGTCGTGAATCCTCTCACACAGTGGAGGATTCAGAGCTCCTCTGGTCACGAAGGATTCTAGGCCAGCCACTGGTTATACTGGAGCCACCCCCGCCACCATTGAGGCGGAAGCTAGACCAAAGAGGGTCTTTTGAAGCAACCGGGGCTTTTGAGCCCAAACAACTCCCAGAGGAATCAACCGCCAATCTTGGCATAGTTGAGACCCTAGCCACTGATACTTGGCCGGATATTATTGTGCCAATTCAATTTTACGAACGCCTGTCAGTGCCTAACCCAGTTATGGAATCAAACTCTGTTACTTCCTCTGGGAATTCTTCCATTCCCATCACCGTTGCTACCATAGGATAAGCTTCTCCTAACTTGCCTTTGTCGATGGTCTGGGCCATCATGGTCTCAGCCGCAACTATGTCGCACAGTGGACCGACCCCATCTATCGCGGCGGCCACACCTCCGTTCATACCTAGTGCGACAGGCCCACCGTTTTCATACGGTATGCCTAGTTCAGGTACAAGTCCTGTACTCACTTACTCCACTTTACAGACTTTGGGTCTGGGGGCAGGGAGCTCTAACGCTCCTCTGCAAGGTCAACTTGGGGGCATTCCTGTCCCTTTCAATACTTTTCCTTACGCTGGAGGTCATGTCTCTCCTTCGTCCCCTTCGCTTGGTGGTCCGCATCAGCAGTCCACCGGGCAGCCTGCACACACAAGTTCATTTGGAGTCGGGAGTCAAGGAACACCTGCGCAAACTCAGCTGGTAGGTTCGTCACCGCTTGTTTGGATCAAGATGTTTGGTAATAACACTTTCGCATCCACTGCTTTCCCATCTGGGGGCACACCCATTTTTGGACAATCTACTCCGGCACAGGGTACTATTCCTGCGCTGGGGGCACATATACTAGAACCTTGGAACTCAGGACAAGGATCCGTTCCTTCCTCTGGAATGTCGTTCTGGGGTAATTCTTTCCACAGTCAATGGAATCCCGGACAGACTTCTATGCCTCTTCCCACAGGACCGGGATGGAGTAATCCTTCCCAAAGTCCGTCAAACATGATGAATGCCCAACATCCTATGTCCTTTATGGGGAATCAGCCAATGATGTCTCCTCAGATGCAAAACCCTTACGCTGGTCAGGGCCACAGTTTCTACAAGAACCCGGGCTAGCAACCAAACTTTTCCTGGCAACTTGGTGCTAGTCAAACTCCAGGACCCCTTTATCCAGGCTATTAGCAGCAACCAAAACTACCATTCTTGGCAACATTACACTTGCCAGATTTGACACGGTTGTTAAATGATCCTATCTGTCACGATCCACGTTGGCCTCCTATGCCAACGAAGTTGCCTTCGGACATTCCAAAGTTCGAGGCCAAGCGTAACAAAGATCCAGGTGATCACGTGACTACTTTCCACCTTTGGTGTTCATTGAACTCACTGAAAGATGACTCCGTCCAGTTTCGATTGTTTCAACGCACCCTTATAGGGAGTGCCGCGAAATGGTACATAGATCTTGATCGTTCATGATACTGTTCTTTTGGCGAATTGACGATGGTCTTCCTTAACCATTTCTAGTTACCTGTGAGATACGACGCCGGCACAGAGTTGCTAGCCAATTTCGAGCATACGACAACAGATCATATCTCGGATCATATTTGAGAATGACGACGCCGAAAGAGTCTTATCAAAGTACTAGTCCCACTAGCATTCCTGCTGGAGTGGTTCATTAAGTCCTTGGTCCCACAGTTGTCCAAAGACGTCGCAACGTCCGGAGTTTTCTCTGAAGAAGACGCCATTATGTGGGCTCACCAGTTTGAGCTCATCTATTCTCAGTCCAATTTGTTATACATCATCTTACCAGATGCACCACGTTCGATACTGGAGAAAACTAGAAAGAGAGCTGGACCACATGCTGATGGTATTGTTGGTTCCGCACAAACTAAGCCCGCTAAGAAATTGACTAAACAATTGCAACAGTTATCTATACAACACTCAGCGGCCATCTAGACTACTGCTTTGGATGCTCCTCCTACCCAAACGTCGGAAGTACACTCTGTGAAGACGACTAACCCAAAGGCCAACCAACAGCCTGAAGGGAAGAAAAAACAACGCAAAAAGGCTAAGGGGGATAAAAAACCAACTGATAATGCTGGCGAAGGCACCACAGAAAAGAGGAAGGCGAGGTATCTGTGCAACTTGTGCGTGGAAGACCACCCGACCCATTTATGCCCTCGACTTGCGGAGGCCCAGAAGTTTGTCACACAACAACAACAAGCCGTGTTGACTAATCCCTTTCAGCATGGGCAAAATTTAACTCAAGCCTCTACAAGTGGCGAAGGGGGCAGCCATGAAAACTTCCCTCCTCCAAATAATCCCTCTTCTACGAACGTATACATGGTTAGAAGTGATGCTTTAATAACGACTAGAGCGCATGATTATAGCAAACCAAGTGCCTCTGAGAAGGGAAAAGAAGCCGAGATCCCCTCTCTTCTGCTATAGATCGAGAAGACGTTGGGTGAAACTGTGAAACACATTCCAAAGGGTGCGTTTAAGAGGGCTTCTCATAATCCTAACGCAAGGGCCGCCTAGAACTACTCTGTGGTGGAAGATTTATTGCAAACCCCTTGTGCTATGTCTACTTTGGAGGTCCTCCAAAGTTGCTCTGCTCAAAGGAAAGCCTTGTTGACTGCTTTAGGCTCTACTGAGACTTGTAACCCGGGTACCATCATGTTAGATACGACTGACTTGAAACCTCGTTTTCCTTACCACGTCACTTTTCAGATAGTAGTGGCTCACCCCACGAAAACTTTTACACGAAACATCTATCGCACGATGGTCGACGAGGGTGCTTCGACTTGCGTTATGTCGTTAGCATGTTGGAAAGCGATTGGCCAGCCCAAGTTGTCTCCATCACCTACTCTCCTCACTGCGTTCGACGGTCGTTCTTTCCGACCACATGGCATCATTCCTTCTTTCCCTGTGCAGTTAGGGGGAAAGACTGTGTGCGTCGAAGTAGAGGTAGTCGATGCCCCCATCGACTACAATCTCTTGTTAGGTCATAGTTGGAATTATGCCATGCAAGCGGTGGTCGCTACAATTTTCCGAGTCCTATTGTTTCCACATGAAGGCCGGATAGTGACCATTGATCAGTTGTCTTTCTCTCGGCCTGACCCAGCCTTGGGGGCATCCATGGTTCCCATGGTAGATAATCCTCAAGCCGGTGTCGTTAACATAGGAGTTGGTTTGTGCCCATCTTTGATGGGTACTTTCAATTACCCACCTCCTCAAGGCAATGTCAAGTTTATATCAACTCACCACAAGGCTGCGATTTTCCACGTTTCATCGTTCCGCATGACTTACTTTGAGGATCCGTGGATTCTTCCTTCCCCATTAGCCACGATGGATGCGACAGGGCATGCGGGCATGTCCACGCCCTTGTCAACCGCTGAAGTAGCGTACTCTTTGGTCCAGCAAGCTTCAGTTACTCCTGATCTCACTCCCGCACAAATTTGGATCCACCTTTTGACCCTATCTGGGCTCAGGATTCTCTTACCAACACCGATTCGTTAGATTTAGTCTTGCCTTCGGATGAAGCTATCATCGAAGCAATGACTGGTCTGGAAAACCCTGGGAAGATCTTCATCACAGATCATATTTCCTCCCAGAGTTACACCGAATCGAGGCAGGAGAATTCACTGTCACCATGACGGGAGATCAGCCATGTCCCATTAACCTCTTAGCTACTCAGGAAATTTACGCTGAAGGAAATATGGTGACTATCGCTGCAACCATACCTATCAACATCTCCCGGACCCCTGGCGTCATGGAGAATGTCCTCGTCGGAGCGGATTGCTCCCCCGAAGAGATTCAGATTTACATGGATCTTTTCAAGGAATTCCGCGACGTTTTTGCTTGGTCTTATGAGGAAATGCCATGCATCGATGCGAAAATATTTGAACATGAGATCACTACGTATCTTGATGCTAAGCCTGTTCAACAGAAACTTCATCCAGTTAATCCTAGGAAAGCAGCAGCTATCAAAGATGAGGTTGAGAAATTGCTTAAGGCAGGGTTCATATACCCTATTCACTTAACTCAATGGGTGTCAAATCCCGTGCCAGTCGATAAAAAACAAGGCACGATTCGTGTTTGTACCGATTTCCGTGATTTGAACAAGGCATGTCCAAAAGATAATTATCCAACCCCGTTCATCTATCAGATCATTGATGAGTGCGCTATTTGTGAAGCCTTTTCATTCATGGATGGTTTTTCGGGCTATAACCAAATCCAAATCAAACCCAAAGACCAACAGAAAACGACATTCATTTTCCCGTGGGGTACATTCGCTTATCGTAAGATGCCTTTTGGCCTAAAAAATTCTAGAGCCACTTTCCAGCGGGCCATGTATTTTGCGTTTCATGACCTCAAACATATAGTCGAGGCCTATCTAGATGATTTAGCATCACGCTCTCGTAAGCGAAAGGATCATCCTATGCACCTCCGGCTAATCTTCGAACGCCGTCGCTACTTCAGGATTCGCTTGAATCCCAACAAGTGCAGCTTTTGCGTCACTTCATGACGTTTGTTAGGTTTCATTGTTTCAACAACAGGGATCATGGTGGATCCTCTTAAGGTGGAGGCAATATTCCAGTTGCCCCCCCCACACACAATCTTACAACTTCAGAGTCTTCAAGGCAAGGCGAACTTCTTACGACGCTTCATCGCCAACTATGCCGAAATCACCAAGGGTTTCATGCGTTTACTGAAGAAAGACGTTCCTTTTCTCTGGGACGAAGCAGCGTAGCACTCTTTCGACGCATTGAAACACGCCCTTACAACCGCACCTCTGCTACGACCACTGAATTATAACAAGGATTTCCTATTATATCTGGCTGCCGCAGAGTCAACCATATGCATGGTTTTAGTTCAGGAAGATGATTCGTTTTCTGAATACGTGATCTATTACCTGATTTGAGGCCTCGTGGGACCGAAACTTAATTATACCCATCTCAAAAAACTTGCGTTGGCAGCAGTTCATGCTGTTCAACGGTTCCGTCACTATGTTCTGTTTCGCAAGACCACCGTCATAGCTGTCGTGAATCCATTCCAGTACATGTTGACACGACGTGTTATCGGCGGAAAAATCAGTAGATGGATGGTCATCCTCCAAGAATTTGACTTAGACTTCATTTCAGCCAAGTCCAAAAAGTCATTGGTCTTCGCAGAACTTATTTCGGAACTTCCGGTTGAGTCAGGTGACGTTGTGCCTGAGGAATCGCCTATCCGGGGGGATATGTTTTTGATTGAATCGTCATACCCCTAGTACGGAGATATATTGATCTATCTACAAATTTTGAAGTGCCCTACCTCTGCTTCTTGTGATGAGCGTCGGCGGATACGCCATCAGGCCAAGAGCTACCTCATACTCAATGATACGTTATATTAGAGAGGTGTAGACTGTATCTTGCGTCGATGTCTCACTCATGAGGAGGCTGTCATAGTTCTCAACGATTGTCATACAGGAGCTTGTGGCGATCATTTATCTGGGTTGGAAACAACCCAAAAGATTTTACGAGCAGGTTACTTCTGGCCCACACTTATTAAAGATTGTATCGAGTCGGTCAAGAAGTGCCATCCGTGCCAAATCTTCTCACGGAAGATGAGGGCACACCCAACTCCCATGTTTCCTGTTATCACCGTCAGTCCCTTCACTAAGTGGGGGATTGATTACACTAATTGCAACCCCCCATCAGCCAGGGGGCACCGTTATATCATTGTGGCTGTCGACTACTTCACTAAGTGGGTCGAAGCCATGCCGACATTCAAAGATGATGGAGAGACTGCAACTCTCTTCTTATTTAACCAAATTATAGCATGGTTCGGTGTCCCGAGAGAGATTGTCACTGACCATGGCAGTCACTTTCAGAACCAAATGATGTCCGAGTTAACATCAAAGCTTGGGTTACGACAAGAACATTCCTCACCTTACTATCCACAAGCCAATGGACAGGTGGAAGCTGTTAACAAAACTCTTAAAAAAATGCTACAACGAACCATCAACTCAGCCAAATCCAATTGGCATTTGATGTTATACTCGGCATTATGGGCTTACCGAACGTTAGTTAAGACTGCAACCAGTTTCTCACCATTCCAACTCGTTTACGGGCTGGAGGCAGTCTTTCCCATCGAATGTCAAATTCCATCTCTGAAATTGGCAGTACAGTTATTTCCAAACACTTCTCCACTTGAAGAACGGTTAGTACACCTTGAGCATCTTGATGAACAACGTCTCGATGTGGCCCTGGCCAATGAGGCTCATAAACATAAGGTCAAGTGTCAATATGATAGGTCCGTTCGTCCTCGGATTTTTTCTGAGGGTGACCTTGTCCTGGTTTACGACCAAGATAAGGACCCCTTGGGGGCAGGAAAGTTTAAACCCATGTGGTTCAGACCCTTCATTGTTAAGGAGGTTTTAAAGAAGGGCGCTTATCGTTTGGTCGATTTTGAAGGGAATGCTTTGGCGGAGCCTAGGAATGTGCTCTACCTCAAGAAGTATTACTCATAGAATGGTCACTTTGGGTAACTTGTTGTAACATATGTATAGTCTTTGTGCTATTACCTTTTTTACATTTCTTTTGAAAAATGTGTCATGGACGTGTCATTGATGTTGTCTTTCGTCACTTTGGTAGATGTCAAGTGAGTCTGAGGTGTTCGTTGGGTATGAATATGGTGCTAGTCGACACACGCGGAGGCTTGCCTCCGCCGCTTGGGTAATCTTTACACCACAGGGTCAGTTGTTATCTTCTGGAGGAGTATGCCTAGGTGACACCACAGATAATGTTGCTGAGTATAGCGTAGTTATTGAGTTGCTTCGTGATGCATTGTCATTGGGTATCTCTCATCTCCGGGTCTATCTAGATGCTCAATTGGTTGTGTCGCAGCTAAACAGAAGATATCGTGTGCATGACCCTACTTTACACCGACGATTCCTTAGGGTACGTCTCTTGGAATGCAACTTTGATTATATTACATATTTTCATGTTCCTAGGAGTCTAAATCAAATCACAGATACTCTAGCTAATCACATTTTAGATTGGCATCTTGCTCACACATAAAAAGATCATGATCATACACATGTAAATACATTTTTGCACACATAATACATAAAGACATAGAAAAGAAATAAAAAACCATATATAAACATCTGAAAATCCTCAGAGTACATAAATGGGGGCAAACGCCTCAAAAAGTGGGAACCATAACGAGTCACTAGGGCTTATGCCCTCAAAAAATATATATACATGTCAGTGCTCGTGGCACATAAAAGTCTACAAATCTGTTCAGGGCCTGTGGGCCCTGTTATAATCATACACAGCTCGACCCAAATGCCTAAACAATCGGACCCATGTCCGAGGTACCCCCACAATATGAGTCTGCATGGAGGGCGGCAAGTCCTCTATCTCTGCGATGGGAACTGTGCGAGTGAGCTCAGTGAAGTTCTGGTCAATCCGCCTAAGAGCCCTCTCGGCCTCTCCTACTGGGGGGTTCCCTGCTACTGCTGCTCCTCTGGCGGCGACAGCTGCGGCCTTTGGCCGTGGGCAGCGCCTGTTCTGTGCAAAATCGGCAGGTCGCACGGGTCCCACATCTGCACGCAACACAATGTTCACCCATCAAAACTCTGTTATACAAAAAACATGATATATATCAAAAAAGACATAAAAATTACATATGAAAACAAAAAAACTAGGTAGGTGGAGACTTACCCATCTCCCCTTGCTCCTCACCAGGAGGCACTGGTAGCGCTGGATCTCTGGAAAAGTCGATCCCAGCATATGGGTAATCCTCAATCGCCATAATCTGTCACGACAGCCACGCAAAGAAATCATCATTGAAGGCCTCGGTGGTCCTCCCACCACCCTGTCGCGGCAGCAACGCTGCCCATCTGCACACTGTCAGGAAATTCGCCAGATGTCCTTGTACTGTTAGCCGAGGACTAAAGCATGGCACTCTCTCAAAGAAAAATGAACACAGGATGGTCCCGAACCCAAAATTCCTGTGTGTCCGTTGTCGGTAATCAGTCAATTGCCTCTTCATGCTCTCTAACAGTGTGGTACTCCAATCGAAAATCTGTGCATTCATGCACTGAATTGCACATTTCATCTGTGCGTGCGAAGCCTGATGGACGGCTGCAGAGCCGGTAATCCGCCCAATGAGCAATAAAATAGTCTGCAGGGTGAGGCTGGTGATCCTACTAACGGGTACCGAGGAAGGTCTTGGATCGGTCCCAACCTCGCAATACTCTGCTATAAACTCCGAGACTTTGCTCGGCCCCGCAGGAAAGGTCTGAAACTTGACTAGTTCCCCTCTCCTCAAGAGGCCAGTCAAAAAATAAATATCCTTGGTGGTGGGCACCAAGGATTTCCCCTCTATCATGAAGGCCTCTGCATCAGGGTTCCAATAGTCAACCAAGGCGTTCAGCAGCCTTGGTTGAGCACGCATATACGGACACAGAAAGAATTTCACTAAGCCACACTGCGTCAGCATGACCATAACATTCGGATCTGCGGCCATTGCCTCATTGGCAACCTCATTCTCTCTCTCTCTCCACTGAACATACATCCTGCAAAACACACAAAGAAAAAAAGGGGAGTTTAGATCTTGCACAAGTCAATTTTCCATTGCGCGGGGGTAACCCGTGGGCTGTCGAGGCGACAGTCGCGGGTACCCACGCGTAGTTTTGACTCTGCGCACGGGTACCCGCGGGGTGTCTCTGGATAGCCCACGTTTTACTAGGGCCGACCTCTTTGAGGCCAACGCCCACCCCCAAACTCAAAAACAAACATCAAATGAAGTATTGAAATGCAAGATGAGGGAGTTTGTACTTACTTGGTCCAAGCAGAAGTTCGTTTCGTCCACCGTAGCTCCCGGAATCACGATCTTTGGCAAAGGGGTTCTTTTGGCTCCAGAGCCAATTTCCAAATCAACAATGGTGATAATGAGTTGTCCGCTTCTATTTATAGAGTTTTTGGCCTCTTTTGATCACTTTTTTGGGCCCTTTTATCAGTTTCTTTATACCAAAAACCATTTTGAGTGGTTCAGGAGTGATGTGGGAGGGATTTGATCAGGTATTGGGACAATTTTCATTGAGTTTCAAAAAATAAAAATAAAAAATATATAAAGATGGTCCATAAAAAAAATTTCAAAAATCAACTTGAGCATATACGGTAGGATTTCATCCCCACTGTTGCATCTCATTGCCTTTTGTTCTTACGATATAGGATCGATCCCATCCGGTTGTGACACGGAACCGCCACATCTTCTCTAGAAGTGTTGCAACTGGGTGGTAGAGCTTGAAAAAACATGGATGCCCTAGGTAGTTCCTGGTTTCATTATGGTGTCCATGTCGTTTCTAACAACATTGTAGGCTCATGAGTCTGTATAGTATTTCCTGAATATGAGTTCGAGCCTCATCCGCATGGGTCTTTTTCACTCTTTGTCTTACCCTCCGGACTCCCAAAACAGAACGGGTCTACTTTTAAGCCCTTTTCAGACCCTCTAAACATGAAAATATTGCAGAGCGATCTTGTGAACTTTCATGCTCATTAAACTGAAATTTGAAGTCACGTCTGTCTGGCGGTAGTTTACCCCTTTTTCGGTCCGGACGGTCAACTGTAAAAACAAAGGAATACTCTATTGAATGTCCATTCTTTAGAAGAGTATCCTTAGGTATAATTTTATTCCTTTTTCGGGCCCGAGGGACTAAATTTACGAAAAAACCCCCCCCCCGGAGTCCATAGTTAAGCTCTTTTCAGACTCCCTAAAATTGAAAAGATTGTCGAGTGACATTATTCTTTCACACTCGTTAAAACGGTCCAGAAGAACATTTCTGACGGAGTCCCATAGTTAAGATTTTTTCAGACTCCCTAAAAGTGAAAAAATAGCCGAGTGATCTTGTCCTTTTCACACTCGTTAAAATGGTTTTGAATTGACGTTTAGTCGGTGCTAGTTTACCCCTTTTTCGAACCGACTAGACTATTGTCGAAAAAGGTACCCCAATGGAGTTTCCTTTTATGTTTTTTCAGACTCTCTAAATATGAAAAACACCGAGCTTACCTTCTCTGGGCTCGTTAAACTTACATCGAAGGACGTTACCATTGTGTGTTCTATCAACTGCATTTGCATCCTTTACCCATCAGCCTAGTAACAGTTTGCATCTGCATTTTAACACCTTTGGCCACTGGAGGATTTTTCCCAAGTATCATTTCCTATAACATCAATCTTGTCCTTGTTCCTTGAGCTTGTATGTTTGTTGTGCTCGGTCCTTCGTTGTAACGTAATACTCCTTTATTCTTTTTTCTAAATCAACAAAAAGAACAAAAAAATCAAATATACCCCAAAAAGAGGATGGGAAAAGTATTTTCTTTATTGGCAGCATTATGAGTCGCCCTTGAATAAAGAACATCTGTCCATTTGATTCATCAGACTTTGGGATGTAGTACGACCTTAGGAAGCTTTGCTCGTTATATAAGTTATGTCCTCCACCGTTTGGTTACTCTTCCAAACATATGGAGAGTTTGCGTTGCCTCCTACTTCGTAGACTTATGATTAACATATATGCCATCTGAGTCTTATCACTTGTCGTGCTATTGTCCAAGGGAATTTAGTTACTAAGCCTAAGTCGACCCCTCTGCAATATATCTCTTGTCCGCATACCCGACCATCCTGAACGTCCAATCAAGTCTTTGCTCGAAATCACTGAAGCCTTCAGTCCAATCACCAAGATTATCAAGTCCATAATCGACGAGCCGTCGAAGACCTCTGGGTAGTGCAGTCGTACACTCATATTACACTCCTACCCAAGTTTTAGAAGACTTTGAATTTGTTGCTCGAGCTCTGAAGTACAGCCATCCGGCCGAATCAGCTTCTGAGAGATGGATACTTTCTATATATATCTTGTTGATTTCGAGATGTAGCTCCGCTGTGTATTGTTCACGGTTACTCTTTATAGTTATTTGACATGGATCTACAGTGTATTTGATTGGTAGCCATGGTTTTATTTTATCCCGAGCATGGGTATGCCCGCCTCGGTGAGACATTTGATATTTTTTGCAGATGGCACCTCCTGATTCCTGATTCCTGGGCTCACTCATTCAACATATCAGTACAGATTGGTAAAGAATTGGTAATGTATTTCGGCCATCAGATGTTCTTCTGACCTCACACATTAGGGGGCATTTGTTATAACCCTAAATTTCACTATACATGCTTACCTGGCATCAGGCCAATTCATACCCTTTCCTTGCCTGAGCCATGCTGAACAAACTCTTTAAAAACCTCTTAAATTAAGTAGCCCGTGCCCTAACGCATTATTGGGCGTGTTGGAACACTGGCAAGCCTTCTACTGCACACGTTGGAACGCTGGCTTGCCCACTACAACCCGCGTTTACCTAACAAAAGAACAAAAATAGGAAAGTTGCCGACAGAACGAAAAGCTTTGGGTCAGTTAACTGGAACTCCCAGCCATGCATGGCCGAGAGTTCGTCCAAAACCCTAGCTCCTTCTAGCCTATAAAAGAAGGGGTAGGGGTACTATTTGGAGGGGGAAAATCATAGCAAAGAAACTCTGCCCAATTGCCGAATCCGTTTTGTCCCAACCCTTTAGCATTTCCTCAAGCTTTAGGAGAATTCAAGCAAAGCAGTTGGAGGACAAAGAAGAGGAGGAGCCCAGGATCAGGATCAAGGAATGGTGGCCGATCTCTATTATCACTGTAAGTTGATTCATATTGAGATTAATAAAGAAGACTTTTCCCATCCCAATGCATGAATCTTATATGTTTTATTCGATTTATGCTTAATCTCTAACCCTCTAGTAGCACAATAGCATGCATGCATAGTTTTGTCTTGATTGGAGGATCGTTTTTTGGAAGGAGAAGCAGAATCAAGGAGATAAAGCGCAACAGAGGATCTACACCAAATGTCGATAAAAAAGGTTAGTAGGTTCTTTCCCTGTTTGCATGTGAAAAAGGATTTTAGGTTTGGGGTAGAAGGTTAAAAGTAATTTCTTGAGGGTCATGATCTACATGCAAGTTTAAGCCCTAGCTTGTTAGTCCGTAGGGTATAATTTCCCAACAACAATCACTACTCAAAAGGATTCAAAAGTTCGACAACAATACCACACAGAGATCAAGAATTTATTGGGACGACATCAGTAGGTCTTTGAGGCAATCCCACCAGGGAGACCACCTGCCAGGGGGTTTGAGCACACCATTGAGTTAGAGGGGGCCAAACCTATGATCACCCCCCCCTATCATCATCCTAGGAGGTTCAAGGATGAGATAGAGAAGAAAATCAAGGAATTGTTAGCGATGGGACACATCAAACCGAGAAACAACCCATTTGCTTCTTCAGTTGTCTTAGTTCTAAAGAAGGATGGCACCATGAGGATGTGCATTGATTACCGAGCCTTGAACAAGAAAACCATAAAAAATCGGTACCCTATCCCACGCATTGACGAGTTGATGGATGAACTGCATG
>ML777606.1:292226-309533 GCA_009831015.1 Picea engelmannii | reverse complement strand
CACTTGTTAGTGGAATATTCCAAGAACAAGTTTGCTTGTGAGGTGATGGATGGGCAGATACAGGATGACCGATATAGGGTCATTGACGATGTCATATTTTACAAGGATAGAGTCTAATTGGTGCCAGATTCAGGGCTTAAGAAGAAAATCCTCATCGCAGTTCATGATTCACCTCTAGCAGGCCATCATGGGTTTTTCAAAACCTACAAACAAATAAGAAAGAGGTTCTCATGGAAGGGCCTCAAACAAGACGTTATGAGACATGTCAGTGAGTGTGTGACTTGCCAGAAGAACAAGTCAGAGCATGCTCTTCCAGCAGGGCTACTTCATCCACTCCCCATTCCAGAGCAGAAATGGGAGAGTATATCTATGGACTTCATCACCGGTCTACCCAAGGTCCAGGGTAAGGACCGCATCTATGTAGTGGTCGATAGATTGACCAAGTTTTCTCACTTCTACGCCATACCGACATAGTACAATGCAGTTCAGGTAGCCGAGCTTTTCTTCAGGGAGGTCTTCAGACTTCATGGGTTGCCGAAGAACATCGTCAGTGACAGGGACAGTCAGTTCATAGGGACATTTTAGAGAGAGCTGTTTCGGTTGGTGGGGACAGAGTTGACACCTAGCACCAGCTATCACCCTCAGATAGATGGGCAGACTGCGATTGTCAACAAGTGGGTTGAAGGGTATTTTAGGAACTATGTAGGAGGACAACAGAGAACGTGGGTAAAGTGGTTACATTTAGGGGAACATTGCTACAACACCACCTTCCACATGTCCATTGGTATGACACCCTTCCGAGCATTATACGGATATGATGCTCCCAGTTTGGTAGACTTGGTCTTCGGGGAGAGTAGAGCTCCCAAGGCCAAGGATTGGATCATAGAGAGTCAGGAGATTCTCAAATTGTTGAAAGAGAACTTGCAGATGGCGCAAAACCGACAGAAGATAAGCACGAACAGGCACAGGATAGAGCGCAACTTTGAGGTTGGAGATTTGGTTTTCTTGAGACTCCAACCCTACAGACAGTCATCTCTGAAGAAGAATGGAGCCGAAAAGCTCAATCCTAGATTTTATGGTCCCTACAGGATCATGCGCCAAGTAGGCGAGGTTGCTTATGAGCTAGAGCTTCCAAAGGAGAGCAAGATTCATAACGTGTTCCACATCTATTGCCTCAAAAAGGTAGTGGGAGAATTCATTAACACATCAGAGGAGCTCCCCCCGTTGGATGAGGAGGGACAATTGGAGTTAGTTCCGAAGGAGTTTTTGGTATTCCGAGAGTGGAAACTAAGGAGCAGGGTCATCAGAGAGTGTTTGATCAGATGGAGAGGGCTTCCATTAGAGGATGCTACTTGGGAGAGCGAGTAGGTGTTGCAACACCCTGGAATGGTATTGCTTGAGGACAAGCAGTTTTGGGAAGGGAGGACTGTAATGTCACTTTCCAAATAGGAGCTCCAGAAGAGGAGGCTTAATGGTCTAAACCACCCCGTTAGACTATAGCCAGGGCCAAAGAGGGGTAAACAAGGTTACTAGAGGTCACTCCAGTCACAGGTGTTATATTCGGAAAGTGACATTGAGCTAACAAGAGTTAACAACGCTTTACTAGAGGTCACCCCAGTCACAGGTGTTATATTCAGAAAGTGACATTGAGCTAACAAGATTTAACAACGCTTTAATAGAGGTCACCCCAGTCATAGGTGTTATATTCAGAAAGTGACATTGAGCTAACAAGAGTTAACAATGCTTTTAAGTCATTATGAGCTAAAAATAGAGGTCAATAGTGAATTAGGGTTTCAGTAGTGAGTTAGGGTTTCAACATGATTTAGGGTTTTGGAAAACTATAAAGGAAGAGTCAGCGACCTAATTCATTATTATGCAGATTATGAATTGTCATTGAGGAGAAGAGGTGCATCTCAGGAGAGATAGTTCAGTGTATTCCAGGAGGAAGACACCAGTTGGTTGATTTCGGTGTTGAAAGACACACCCTAGTCACCGGGAAGATCATCCAGGTCTTCCATCATTCTTCAGTGCTCCCATATTCCAGGTATTATCTTTTAGTTGCTTATTTGTATTCCGTCTAAGATCCTTTTGTATTTTGATCTAACCGAGTGTTGTTATTCAGTCGCATTTGCTTATTTATATTACGGCTAAGATCCTTTTAATGTTGATCTAGTCAAGTATTGTCAGTATTCAACCGCATTCGACCATTTTTGTAATCCACAGAGATATCATAATACAAACTTGCAGTCCTTTGTTGCATTTGTTATTTGTATGATCATTTATATGTTGTAAACCTTTGATCCTACACACACATTAGCAGCGTTTCCTAGACTAGCCAAGTCAGGAACATTACAGAAAAACTCAAACTCAATATCACTCTTGAGCTCAAGCTTCAGACACTGAAATATGTCCAAACAACACAGTCACAATAGCACAATGATCAAACCTACATCACAATGAATCTACAACAACTCGACTAGATCCTCCATGCTCGAGCCATTTAGTGTAAGAGGGAGAAAGATAACAAGGGAGCTAACTAAAACTAGTCACGATACCATTGTAATCAGACCTACATTACAACAACATAACAACCCTCGATTGGATCTTCCATGCCCGAGTGTTTTAGCATAGTTTTTATAGAGAGATAAAAATAAGCTCACTTCTATTAACATGAAAGTCTCAAATTTGATACATGACCAGATAATAGTTCTAGCATCAAAACATTACAAAATAGGGAGCTCTGCTCAACCAATTGACCACCTAAAAAAAATATCAAAACTATCTATTTATACTCGGATTAGCCCCCGACTATCAGGAGTGTGATCCCATCACTACATTCAAAGAATTTCTTCCAAGCAGTATTATGTCAGATTGTGCATGTATCCTTATGTCAGACATGAGCTCATATTAGTATGGGTCTTCAAGAAAATATGACCATGGGGGTACCATGGATGATAGTTCAGTCCCTATGGTTGGGTTCTCGATGCGTTCTAATTACTGAGTGAGTCGAGGTTTCAACCACTAGTCCTTTCATTTATTAACTGAACCCTCGATATCAGGATGAGGCTTAGTGCCTAGGGGGTGACCACACACTGCTCTTGGATCATATACTATATAAGAACTTGATTGCGGGGCTATCAAAAGTGGTTTGAACTCACACCGCTTCTGGGCCCATAATCCACCACCTTATGCCACATATCACTTTCACCAAACCAGGGTTTCAATTGCGGGACCGCTCAATAATTTTATCGATCGAGCAAGTTGCATCCCTACAATGAAGTATGATTGTTGATCTTGACACGGTCTACGATCTGGGCACACCTGCTAGATTTAGCACTACTTCCAAGATTAACCACCTGCCAACTTTAGAATCTGCCAAACTATACCTTGGGGGAGGGGGACGCTACTCTTGATGTTGAACAATAACACCTCTCGAAGGAAGACCTATCACTTCTATGTTGACGTGTCATGAAAGAGAAGTGAAATGTGTCATTAATAAAGAAGTGAATGATATGCCCATGGTTTCTTGGACTGAGTGCCACATGTCACTACCGAACAAGTGCAAGGTGTCATGACCGACAAGTGTGCTAGATGTCCATACTAATAACTTCCATGTATCCTCTTAAATCGACAAATGAGATCTCCTTCGGGTCTCCAGACTTTGGGAAAATCAAATCTCAAACCTCATCCTCTTCCATGTGCTTTTACTCGGAGCTAAGGATCTGGCGATGAGTGGCTCTTGGATCAATAGCTAAGATCCCTTCGAGTCTCCGGGCTCCAGGAAAATCAAAACTCAAATCTCTCTTTTTCCCCTTTGATTTCCTCTGGAGCCATAGATCCAGCGTCACGTGTCCATTTGAATCGAATGACTGAGACTTACTTCGGGCCTTTGGGTGTTTCAAGTCTTTGGGGATTTAGGCGCTTCGGGACTTCATGCACTTCGACGCTTCAGGCCTTCGGGACTTCGGGCACTTCGAAACTTCGGGCCTTTGGGACTTTGGGAGGCACTGCCGCTAATACAAATGACTTCCTACGGATTTTGAGATCAATGGTCCAATATTCCTTCGGGATTTCAGGCTTCGGATCTTTGAAAGTTTTATGCACTTCTTACTTTGAAACTCTCAAAGCTCATTGATGCAACATCGCTACCTCAGCAGGTTCTTCTTGACCTCTCAGTCTTTGGATCTTTCTACACCCCTGAGATGAAATGGCTCTTTAGTCCCCACTGGAACCCTAAAAACAAATAATACCACAGGTCCTTATTATAAGTTACACCTTTGCAAACAAGCACTAAGCACAGACCTCCACTCCACGTGACAAACTAGCGTGACCACAACCTTTACCCGAAAGGGTGTTTTTGGATTTCACTACTTTGTGATTTCTATTTTGAGCCCCTCTGACTCCTTTGACTCCCGAAACCCTGAAAAGGGCTTATGGATCTTTAATTCCTCCTTTATGCCTCAACCATGTGACCTCAGTCACGTCTTGGGTTCACCTCTGAGCGTGTAGGGATTTCACGACTCATGAGTTCATGATGTGACTCCTGTCCTTTCTACCAAAGTATGATCTCATGACTTCTTCTCCTCAGATCGATGACCTTGAACTTCCCATGGTCTAATGGTCCAAATTGTGTCGAAATTTCACGTATCGGGATTTCGCAACTCACGATCTCCAAGTCACGAATTTATCCACACTCTGACTCCCGAAGCGCTGAAATTCAAAACCACAAGATCAATGACTCTCGTTGATCCAGATCTAACGATAACTATTCCTCTTGAGCTTGTGAGTGTTGAAAGACACTCGACCTTAAATTCTCCATTGATCCATTGGATCCAACGGTCCACGGAAAATCGATAGTTCTCCCTCTGCGAATTTCAACCGTCTGTTCAAGTTCTCGATGCTCCTAGCCAAATAACTCGACGTCTCCTTTTGAGCTTGATTTATGTGAGGTAACTCCAACCTCGTCTTTCCTTCAAATGCTTCAAAGTATCTATCCCTCTTGAGCTTGGTTCTTTCTACAAACTCAAGGATTCCAAGGGATTCTGCTCGCACTCCTTGCAGCCTCATGATAATCTCTGATTATCTAAACTCTCCAATTCTGTGCACTCCTGGCTATAGAAGTTATTCAACTACTCACTGGGTTGGAAAAGTCTAAGACTTCAACCTGCCTATGGACACTTTGTAGGACTCTGTGCTATACTTGCACTTCTACTAGTATGAAAAAAAACCAATGGTATCTCTCCTGAGCTTGTTTGAGGTAAAACTCAAAGTCTCATCAACGTACTCCTTGCATACTTTCACTGCACTCCT
Source organism: Picea engelmannii (assembly GCA_009831015.1). Lineage (NCBI taxonomy): Eukaryota > Viridiplantae > Streptophyta > Pinopsida > Pinales > Pinaceae > Picea > Picea engelmannii. The sequence goes on along the minus strand of ML777606.1, from coordinate 304,223 downwards.
TGCAATATTTCTCAAGAAGAGAAACAATTGAAACACATACTCTCTCTCTCTCAGACTTCATACAGTCAACATGAAATCAGTCATACAAAGCATTGAAACAAATGCATAAAAGAGGCTAAAATTAACTATAAACATACCATTCAATAGATGTAAAAAAAATTCATAAAAACCCCATGAAATTGGATCAAAGATTTCTTATATTAATACAAGTGAAAATGTACATGGGTTCTATATAAACAACTATATTATTATACAACTTCTACAATATCTGTTCTTCTCTACTCTCCTATTCTTTTGGTCTATATCTCTACTCTTACTATTGAGAATAATGATACATTATAATACATACGAGGGAGATTTCTAGAGTTTTCCCTCCTACTACTCAAGCTATATAATCAAATTAAAGCCTATATCCACTTGACATTTACTATGTTAATTGCCTCCAACAAACAGATGAGAGCAATCACTCAAGATTTGCGTTACAATATCTAAACCATAAAAGAAAAAATATATTTTCCAGATATTACATTAATGCTTCATCCTTTCAAATTCAAAACATCCTCAAAACACACACTGGTGCATATCCAACTATCCTTCCACTTTTTCGCTTGCTTTACTGGCGATGCTCCTGCATCATACTCCTCTGGATAAAAAATTCATGGAATCCTGTTCATGAGCTCCTACACCATCTGTCTATGTTTTTGGGTCTCCTCTTCACTTTCCCAACTGGCATATTCAATTAGGTGTCCCTTCCACTTCACTAAATATTCAAAATATGTGTTTCTCTAGGTCTTCTTGCTAACTCTTTGATCAATGATCTTTTCCATCTGCGGATTTTCAACTATAAGCATTTGTTTGACCCACTTGACTTCCTTTTGATTCTCTTCTCCTCCTGATTCATCTGCTCCGTAAGGATACATATCTTCTATGTTGAATATAGGTGATATGCCTACAACATCTGGCAATTCTATCTCATAAGCATTTGCCTCAATTTTTCTTAGAATTTTACATGGCCCTATCTTTTTCATCTTCATCTTATCATGCGTTCCCCTTGGGAATATTTATTTTCTTAGATGTGCTAAAACCAAATCTCCCACTTCGAATTAAAGATCTCTCTTATGTTGATCTTCTCTGCACTTGTACTCCTGGTTGGAACTCTGAAATCGCTCTTTAATCTTACTATGGAGCTGTTCCATCTCTGCTGCAAAATCTTCCACTCCAGTACTCCTGAATTCAAACTGCTCTAAGTTTCTCAATTCAGATACTCCTCTTGGCTGCATTCCATACATTATCTAGAATGGACTCTGTCCTGTGCTCCAGTTAGGTGAGTCATTATATGCAAATTCTACTTGTGGAATAATCTGATTCCACTAACTGTGATGTTCAGTTACTAAACTCCTCAATAAGTCTCCCAAACTTTGATTTACTACCTTAGTCTATCCATATGTCTGAGGGTAATATGTTGAGCTAAAAAGATAAAATTGTCCCCAACTTTTTCCATAGTGTCCTCCAGAAATGAGCAACAAATTTGGCGTCTCTGTCCGAAACAATACTCTTGGGTAAACCATGAAGTAGAAAAACTTCTCTGAAAAACAGGCTTGCAATGTGTGTTGCATCACTAGTTTTCTGACATGGAATAAAATGTGCCATTTTTTAGAATCTTTCGACTACCAAGAAGTTGGAATCATAACCTCTCTGTGTCCTTGGCAGTCCTAACACAAAATCCATGCTTATCGTGTCCCATGGCCTCTCTGGTACTGGCAATGGTTGATAAAATCCTGTATTCTTTCTTTTCCCCTTTGCGTGCTTGAAAATTCTACATCTGTTGACAAAATACTTGACATCTATCCTCATCCCTAGCCAATAATACAAAATTTTCAGTTGCGCAAATGTTTTATCATGGCCAAAATGTCCATCCAATTCCCCATTATGTTTTTCCTTTAAAAGGTTTTCTCTCATATAACTCTTCGGGATACATAACTGATTTCCTTTGAATAAAAATCCATCCTGGATAAATTATTCAATCCATTCGATTATATCTCTCAGAACATGATTCGCACATGCTTCATAAGCATCCTTGAAATCTGAATCATTTCTGTACACATCCTTAAGGCTATCAAAACCTAAGGTCTTCACATGAAACTCTTGCAAAATCAAACATTTGCTGCTCAATGAATCAACAACCTTATTAGCAGTTCCAGAAATGTGCTTTATAACAAAAGTAAAGTTCTGCATAAATTCAACCCATTTCGCATGTTTCTGGTTCAATTTCTCCTGTCTGGTTACGAATTGTAAAGCATGGTTATCGCTATACAAAATGAACTCTTTCGGAACCAATTAGTGCCTCCATTTCTTCAGTGCTTGTATGACTGCATAAAACTCTTTGTCATACATGGAATAATTCCTCTTGGCATCATTCAACTTCTCACTAAAGTATGCAACTGGCTTATTGTCTTGACTTAAGACTGCTCCAATCAGAAATCCACTTGCGTCACATCTCACTTGAAATGTCTTCCTAAAATATGGAAAAACCAAAAATGGTTGTCTAGTTATTTTCTCTTTTAACAAATTGAAAATTTCTCTACTTCCTCTATCCAATGAAAATATTTATGTCTTTTCTTGACTGTGTCCATCATTGATGCAAAAATTCCACTAAAATTTCTTATGAACTTCCTGTAAAAAATGGCTAATCCATGGAAGCTTCTGACTTCAAAGACATTCCTCGGCGATGACCATTCTTTGATTGCTTTTACATTCTCAGGATCCATGTTCAACTCATTCAAAGAGGTCATGAACCCCAAATAAATGAGTTCCTTCTTCATGAAAGATGACTTCTTCAGATTTATCAACAATTTCTTTTGCTGCAACCTCCTCATCACTAGAGTTAGCTGTCTCAGATGTTCTTCCTCAGTGTTATTGAAGATCAGTATATCATCAAGATACACAATTACAAATTTTTCAATGAAATCCTTCAAGACTTTGTTCATCAATCTCATGAAAGTACTTGGCACATTCGTCAAACCAAACGGCATGACAAGCCATTCATACAACCCTTCATTTTTCTTGAATGATGTCTTCCATTCATCACCTTCCCTCATTCAAATATGATGATATTCACTTTTCAAATCAATTTAAAAAAAAACTTTGCTCCACTAAATAAATCCATCAAGTCATCCATCCTTGGTAAAGGAAATCTATACCTGATGGTGATTTTTTTTATAGCCCTTGAGTCTGTACACATTCTTCATCCACCATCCTTCTTTGGACTTAACACTATTGGTACAATGCATGGACTCAAGTTTTCTCTAATCAACCCTTTGTCCATCAAATCTTGGAATTTCTTCTTGACCTCTTCATTCTCTTGCGGCGTCAATTTGTACGCTGCTTTGTTTGGAAAACTCACTCCTGGTATAAGGTCAATGTGATGGCTTATACTTATGATGGGTGGCAACGAACAAGGTAAATTGTTCACCACTATATCAGAGAAATTCTCCAGCATTTCTTGAATCTCCTCCTGTAGATCATCTATTGAGGTACTGGTCAAGATGACTCTAGGTTTCCTAACCACAAAAAACTACATTTCTTGATCTTTCTCGACTTCATCGAGAAGTTCCTTCCCACTCATGAGAAGTATAGTATTGCTTGTTTCTTCTTTCACCTTCTTGTCTTCAATTACCAACAACATATGCATCCTACCATTATTTTCCAAGGTGTATGTATTCTTTCTTCCATCATGAACAACATTCCTGTCATATTTACACGTTCTCCCCAACAAAATATGACAGACATCCATGGGAATAACATCACATAAAGTATCATCTCTATAACCCCCTATCTTAAATTAAACTAAACATTGTTTAGTGACTATTATGTGATGTCCTTTTTGCACCCGCAAAACCTTTTATGGGCTTGGATGTGAAACTGTATCTAATTCCATCTTCTCTACCATTTCTGTGGATACTATATTATCCATGTTTCCACTGTCCACAATTACCTTGTATACCCTATCCTTGGTATTACAAGTAGTTCTGAACAAAATGTTCCTCAGGATTAGATTCTCTATCTCTTTCTTTGGCTTCAAGAGAATTTTCCCCATCATTAAGGATCTTCCACCTTCTGCATCTTCTGCCTCAACATTTCATCTTTGTGCTTCTGAAATGTGAGATTTGCCTCCTCCATCTCTTTTTCTACCAGGACATTCAAAATATTTGTGTCCTATCTTTCCACAGACAAAACACTTAATTTCACCACCTTGGCCTCTTCCTCTTCCTATGGATAGAGAAAAAGTGTTCCTATCTGCATATTGTCCTCCTTGTGAGATTCCTACCCTTTCTAGGTGAGTATGAGGTTTCTTTTCTTCATCTTTGGGATTTTGTACCCTGTCCTGGGTAATTGTTTTTCCTTTGCTCTGACTTCTGCCCCTTTGACTTTTCTTTCAGGCCAATTTTACTTCTGCCTTTGAAGCAATTTGATAAGAATCTTCCACTTTACTGATTGTCACCATGCTCATCTCATCTTGAAGTTCATATCTCAAGCCATTCATGTATCTAGCGACCTTTTCATCATCACTCTCATGACGAATTTTCCTGATGTTGAGTCTATAAAATTCTTTAGTGTATTCCTTCATTGTCATCCCTTTCTGTATTAAATTATTCATTCTTTGAAACAAATTAATTTGGTAATCTATGGGTATAAACTTGGCTTTCATCTCTATGACTATCCTAACCCATATTTTGATTCGTTTTTTTCATTTGCAATGCCTATCAACCTGCAATTCATCCCACCATAGTGTTGCATGCCCTTTCAGTCTAGTGACAACATGTTTTACTTTCTTATCTTCTTCGATATCCTCATAGTCAAAGTATTTATCCAGAGCTCTAAACCAATCTAGTAGCTCCTCAACATCTAAGTTTCCTTCATATATCGGGATGTCCATTTTTTCTCTGGCCCCTATTCTTGCAACATCTTTGAATAGACATTCCTCTGCAGCATCTTCGAATACAAATTATTCTTCGGCTCCAACCTCATTTTCTCTTTAAGCCTCACTAATATCTCCAATATCAGTTGTTCGTCTCTATGTTGTATCCATAGCATCAAATCGAGCATGAAGTTCTCTCATTTCCCTTTCCATGGTTGGATTGGGCATGGGTCTTTCTTGACATATTCTTGGTGGCATTATTTAAATCTGTTCCACGTACAACTCAAATCACAACTTGCCTTCTGTCTCCATTGCTTAAAAAAAATAATGATTGTAAGCTAAGCTTTGATACCACCTGACTCAGCACCCCTAGCTCAGTAGGTTCTGCTTGACCTCCTGGTCTTTGGATATTTCTACACCCCTGAGATGAAATGGCTCTTTAGTTCCTGATGGAACCCTAAACAAAAATAATACCACAGGTCCTTCTTAGAAGTTACGCATGTGCAAACAAGCACTAGGCGTGAACCTCCACTCCACGTGACCAAGCAGCCTGACCAAAACCTTTACCTGGAAGGGTGTTTTTGGATTTCATGACTTCACGATTTTTGTTGTGAGCCCCTCTGACTCCTTTGACTCCTGAAACCCTAAAATGGGCTTACGGATCTTTAATTCCTCCTTTATGCCTCAACCATGTGACCTCATTCATGTCCTGGGGTCCACCTCCGAGCGTGTCAGGATTTCACAACTCGTGATTTCGCGATGCGACTCTTGTCCTTTTTCTTAAAGTCTGAACTCGTGACTTCTTCTCCTCATATTGATGACCCTGAACTTCCCATGATATGATAGTCCAGATTGTGTCAGAATTTCACGTATCAGGATTTTGCAACTCACGATCTCCAAGTCACGACTTTCTCCACACTCCAACTCCCAAAATGTCAAAATTCAAAACCATAAGATCAACGGCTCCCGATGATCCAGATCTGAATGTAACTATTCCTCCTGAGATTGTGAGTGTTTAAAGACACTCAACCTTAACTTATCCAATGATCCACTGGATCCAATGATCCACGAAAAATTGGTAGTTCTCCCTCTGAGAATTTCGACCGTTTGTTCAGGTTCTCGATTCTCCTAGCCAAATAACTCGATGTCTCATTCTGAGCTTGATTTCTGTGAGGTAACTCCAACCTTGTATTTCCTTCAAATGCTTCGAAGTATTTATCCCTCCTGAGCTTGGTTCTTGATTCAAACTCAAGGATTCTAAGGGATTCTTCCCACACTCCTTATGGCCTCACGATAATCTCTGATTATTTGAACTCTCCAATTCTGCATACTCCTTGCGACATAAGTTCTTCAACTACTCACTAGGTTGGAAAATTATAAGACTTCAACCTGCCTGCGTGCACTTTGCATTGATTTGTGCTATACTTGCACTTCTGTTGGTATGAAAAAAACACAATGGTATCTCTCCTGAGCTTGTCTAAGGTAAAACTCAGAGTCTCATCAACACACTCCTTGCGGACTTTCATTACACTCCTTGCAGGATTTCTCAGGAAGAGAAGCAATTGAAACTCATACTCTCTCTCTCTCAGACTTCATACAGTCAACATGAAATCATTCATACAAATCATTGAAAAAAATGCATAACAGAGACTGAAATTAACTGTAAACATACCATTCAATAGATGTAAACAAAATTCATAAAAACCCCATGAAATTGGATCAAAGATTTCTGATATTAATCCAAGTGCATCTGTACATGGGTTCTATAGAAACAACTATCTGTTTATACAACTTCTACAATATATGTTCTTCTCTTCTCTGTTATTCTCTTGCTCTACAAATCTACTCTTACTATTGACAATAATGATACATTATAATACATACAAGGGAGATTTCTAGAGTTTTCCCTCCTACTACTCAAGCTATCTAATCGAATTAAAGACTATATCTACTTTACATTTATTACATTAAATGCCTCCAACAAACAGATGAGATAAACCTCTCAAGATATGCGTTACAGTCTATAAACCTTAAAAGTGGATATAAATTTTCTATATATTACATTAATTCTTCATCCTTTCAAATTCAAAACATCCTCAAAACACATGATGGTGCATATCCAAATGTCCTTCCACTTTTTCGCTTTCTTTATTGGCGATGCTCCTGCATCACTCATTTCCCCGAATGCTTGGATTGGCTTCCACCTGTCCCCCTCAAGATCAGACGATTCAAGCTCACTTCAGGTTTCAGGACTTTGGACCTTTGAAAAACAACTTTAACAATATTACGAACCCCCGATTCCTATGAACTGACGATCTGATATTCTCAAGAATGTCCATCGCTAAAGTTGATATCGCCTGTTTCTTTCATTTCAAGCGTGAAATGGACTTCTCTGAACGTTTCTCTTTGATGTTTCTTGTGCAAACTGCAAACTTGGACAAATTGCTTCCCTTGACAACTATATGTTATTATAGATGGCACACTCAGGTTGTGCATATACTACAAACAACGTAATAAAATGACCATTAAAAATAAGTATCCCTTTCCGAGAATTGATGACCTATTTGACTAGTTAAGCGGTCCTACAATATTCTCTAGGACTAATTTGAAATTTGGATACCATGTAGTCTAGATCAAGGATGAAGACACCCACAAAACAAACTTTAGGAAAATTTATGGGCACTATGAATTTGGGGTGGTACCATTTGGTCTTACTAATGCACCAACCACCTTCATGTGCTTGATGAATAATGTACTCAACAAGTTCTTGGAAAGATTTGTATTATTTTTCATTGATGATATCCTAATTTATTCTAAGAGTATGGAAGAGCACGAAGAGCACCTGAAGTTGGTACTTCAAGTAATAAGAGAGCAGAAGTTCTATGAAAAACTTAGTAAGTGTGACTTTTTCCAAAAGAAAGTCCACTGATTAAGCCATGTTATCTTTGAGAAAGGAGTGGCAGTTGATCCCGATAAGATGAAATCCACTATGGATTGGCCTACCCCAAAAGATGTAACTAATATCATATCCTTTATGGGCCTAGTAGGATAACATATGATATTCATAAGAGGGTTTTCCAAAATTGGTCACTCAATCACCTCTATACAAAAAAAGGGAGTTAAATTTGTTTGGACAACAAAGTGTGAGGAAATTTTTTAGCAGCTGAAACACCTCTTAACCAATGACCCAATGATGAAAATTACAGACCCAAATAAGGACTTCCTTTTATGAACAAATGTTTGCAAATAAGGACTAGGAGGAGTCATCATGCAAGAAGGGCATGTAATTTGTTATGAATCCATAAAATTGAATAAGCATGGAATAAATTATGTGACTCGTGACCTGGAATTAGCTTCCATAGTGCACACTTTAAAAATGTGGAGGAATTACCTCCTTGGTAGAATTTTTTTTCTCATGACAGATCATAGTGGGCTGAGGTATTTGTTTGACCAACCCAAACTAAATGCTAGACAAGCTAGATGGATGGCTCTCATCAGTGAGTTTGATTTTGAGATAAAACACATTCAAGGGAAATAAAATAGAGTGGTTGATGCCCTCAATAGAAGAATGAGAGTGATCCACTTGGTAGTAGTAAGAAACTATGAAACAAGCCTCAAAGAAATAGTTAAGGGTGCACAGGAAGTAGATGATTTTTTCAAGACTGTAAAGGGATATCTAGAACAAGAGCCCGCATGAATGAAATATGTTGGTTATCAATAGATGAGTGATGGTCTATTTTCTTACAAAATCAGCTTATACATTCCAAATTTTGATGAATTGAAGAGGTTCATCATGGATGAAATACATAAAAGACCATATACTAGTCATCATGGTTACCCAAAAATGATCATAGCCACCAAGAAATTGTTATATTGGCCAAGAATGAAAAATGACATAGTTGTATGTTTAGCTAAATGTTTGGAATGCCAACAAGTTAAGGTGGAACAAAATAATCCAACCAGATTGTTACAAACCCTACCTATTCTAGAATGTAAATGGGAAACCATTTACATGGATTTTATCACAGGATTACCCAAAACAATCAAGCAAAATGATTCCATCATGGTAGTTGTGGACAAGCTGAGCAAAGGTGCTCACTTTATTCTAGTAAATTCCACTTGCAAGGAAATAGATGTTTCCCATATCTTCATGAAATAAATATTTAGGCTACATGGGATGCCTAAGGAAATCATATTTGATAGAGATTCAACATTCACCTCAGAATTATGGAAATCTTTGTTTACTAGTTGTGGAACAAAATTATTGTTTAGTATAACCTATCACCCTCAAACTGATGGGAAAACAAAGAGGGTAAAATGAGTATTGAAGATTATTTTAAGGATGCATATGATATATCATCCCAATAAATGGGAAGAATACCTACCCCTAGTAGAATTTTCCTACAACAATGGCTACCAAGAATCCTTAAAAATGAGTCCTTTTGAGGCTCTCTATGATAAAAAATGAAATATCCAAATCAATTGGGATAACCCAATGGAAATAATTACACTTAGGATGGATATGCTAAAGGAGTTAGGACAACAAGTAAATCAAATAAATAAAAAATATAAAAGTGGCCCATGACAGGAAGAAGAGATATATAAAAAACAAAATGAGTCATAAAGAGTTCAAAGTAGGATATCATGTGTATCTCCAAATTAAACCCATAAAAAGTTACTTGAGAATGGGAACAAGTGGAAAGTTGGAACCCCTATTTTGTGGACCTTTTGAAATTATATACAGAGTGGGACATGTATCTTATAGATGATATTTACCTCCCACAGTAAAAGCACATAATGTCTTCCATGTTTCCTTGTTAAAGAAATATATACATGGTTCTGCTCACACAATTGATTGGTCTATGATCTAGGTGGATCTAGAGGGAGAGTTCTGGCCAAAACCACAATGTATCTATATCCAAGACAGGAGAGAGATACCTTTAAAAAAAAAACATTGCATAGGTCAAAGTTCAACGAAAACACTTTGGTCCCCATGAAGCTACATGGGAAATGGAGGATGCCATGAAACAAACATACCCTTTTTTGTTCAATGTTGTATATAAAGTATTTGTGGAAAATAGAACACTATGGGTGGTGTTACTTTAAGGGGGATGGTATTTTAACACCCCTGTTTCCCCCATTTTGTAAATATAAGTATTACCATGACCAAACTATGAACATGTATGTTATGTGACCATTGAAAGACAATGGACATTTTGATCTATTTTGTAGTGTGCATATTGATTATTAATGCAATATATAAATTTTAAACTATTAGTGAAGGGATGGCCTTCATAGGTTAGAATATCATGAGAGGAATGGTGAAAGAGGAAGGCAATTACTAGTTGAAATGACCCTACCAACAAGTACCCTTTCAAACTAAAATCAATACAAACCTTGAACTACCCTTTGTCCAGAAAATTGATTACCAGTCAAGTTGGTAGTTGGATAGTTCCCTTTAAAAATTAAGGAAGGATGGGAAGAGTACCATCGAGAAAATTTTGGAATGAACCACGAGACCTTGTGATCTAAAAATGATGAAGACTTGAAAAAACTTGAATAATTATTGCAAGTGAAATGTCATGTGTTTAAAGAAAATGGATCAGTTTGCAACACATAAATTAAGGATTACTTATGCAAAATACACATAGACAACAGCATAAACATTGAACATAAACACATATGCACAGCAATTGATAAAGGATTTCACCCCTCTTCTGGGCTACATCTCCTGGTCCAGCTTCCAATGGATCATTATTATTAATTTCTCAAAAAGTGCTCAAAAACATGTCTTACAATGCTCAAATTGTCAAACCGACTGATCCAATGGCTTCCCAGCGTCCCAAAACCCCTGTCTGGGCTCTTTCGACACCTCAATCGGTCGAAAAATGAGAAAGATAGGCCTCCTGGAAGTCTCCTTCTCCAAGCTTGCTGTCTCTGGTTCTACAATTCGCACCCTCCTTACATGAACCTGGCTCACACGCTCTTTTAAGCACAAAAACTCAGCACCGGGAGCAACCGTGCCAACGGTGCAAACCATAGGACGGTTAAGGGCGTGCCAGCCCCTAACCGCCTCGGCACCTGGGCGTATGGCGCATGTGACCGCGCGCTAGGCGAATGAGTGGTTAAGTCATTATTCCCATTCCAAAACCGCACAACTCCCGCGCGTTTAACCACTGGTCAAATAACAAAACCACAGGTTATAACCCCCGCGTGTTTAACCATTGGTTATAGTTCCAAAACCCAACGCATATGTTAATACAATATATAACACATATATAATATATGGTTTACAACTCGCGTGCGATATGGCATATACAATGGTCATATGTTATGAAATGAAAGCACGGGTCGGGGCTAAGCCCCGGCTCGACCCCCCTTTCCATTGCATACACGCGTAAGTTTAAATATATACGCGTTCATTATATGAAACAAGGAACAAGTCGGTCATAGTGGTTAGCAGACGGTTGTTAAGTCATTACATATGAGGGGAGGTCCGGGGGTCGAACCCTGCGGACTCCCATTACATTTTATACAACACATAAACCAATAATGAGGGGGACAGGTGGCGCCCATGGATTGGGCAACGTGTCCTCATATTACTTGCCACCAATCAGACACATGTCACCACTCGATTCGCCAGCAACCAACCAATAAGAAACTTCCATGTCATCACCGTACGACCTGTATGGTCCTGCCACGTCACCGTACGGATTGTACGGACAGGTACAATCAGCATCCAATTTTTTTTCCTGTTTGCCTATTTGACTCTGTTTGAGAAAGTAAATATACCGCTGGAATCAGGAAGACGAGACGGATGCAATGGCACTATTTTCGTCGCATTCCGAGCACTTGGAAAATTGAGCAAAATTTTGATCCCCTGATCACACCTCCCCATTGGGAAGGTTTTGGACCACCAAAAGACTATATCAGTCTATGTGAAGATGAGGGTATAGTTCCCTCACCCTTCCAACCTCAATCCACTTGGCTTTGCTTGGATTCGTCCCTTTAAGACCAACTCGCAAATACTCCACATTTCCTCGCTTCGAAGTTCACATTCTCCTGTCAAGTATGGTGTC
>ML777606.1:223898-250337 GCA_009831015.1 Picea engelmannii | reverse complement strand
CATGACTAGAAGGCCTTGTGAGATTTCGTATTTCTAGACAGTCTTGAAAGCACAGTTCAACCCTTGGATATTCATTTTGATCCACAAAACCACATCAAATATTAAGAAAATATTTCCAAAAAGAGTTAGTTACCAGGCATCTCCAACTTACAGCCTAGGAGAGTTTCCTGGAGTGATAACAGTATTATTCCTTCCAGATTCTGTTACGACCCTTTTCCACTATGTGGATGGATCTTCTTATTTGGATCCACATGATAGGTGTGAGTCTTTCGAGCATCATTTTGATTTGGTTATTGGGTTCCAAAATCTTCCACGAGGAGTTCACATGAGCACTTGGACATGGGACCTGGGCTTACAATGGTGGTTGGACTACTTCAACATGGTGGCTTTCCTTTCTACACAGGACCTTGGTTCTCCAGTCTTCTTCAGCATTATGGTCCACAATTATCCATGGGACCCTGGTATATGGTTGTACATCAAGTGTTGAGGACAACACTTTCATAAGGGGGATGGAATGTAAGGTAAATAGAGATATAGTGGGGGGGGGCAGAGGGCCCATAGTGATAATAGTGGAGGTCATTCAATGTAAGGTGGACTAGGTCCACTATATTATTAAATAAGGCCCACTATGGTAGTTAGATATAATAAATGGGTAATTAGATATAATAAATGTAAGAGGACTTCTTAGAAGGTTCTACTTCTAGAAGATTTCTCCTCTAGAATGTTCTTAGGTGATGGTAGAACTATATAAAGGGGTTCAAGCAATGTAATGAGATATGAAGAGAATTATTGTATTGTGAGTTGTACTTGTAGCTCAATAGGAGGAATCCCCTTTGAAGAGGCAAGTGAACATGAGAGGATCCCTTCCATAATAGGATCCATTATATGGTGTTTCCCTACCTCAAGGGTTTGATATAGTAAAGTGGTGGCTTTCTATATGGTTTCATATATCTTGTCTGGTGATTGTATTCAGATATATATGGATCTATTGTGATATTTTGTATTCAATATTTGGGTATTTAACAAAAGAATCTTATTCATTTACAGATGGATTCTCAGGGTATCACCAAGTAAGAATTTCAGAAGAAGACAAGAAAATGACCACATTCATATCTGAGTGGGGGTCATTCATGTACAATGTGATGCCCTTTGGCTTAAATAATTCCCCAGTATTCTTTTCCAGGATCGTTATAGCAACATTTCATGACTTCAAACACAAGTTTCTAGAAGTATACATGGTTAATTGGATTGTATATAGTTTACTGAAGGAGCATGTAGGGCTACTATAGTTGATGTTTTATAGATGTTGGGAATTATTGATATCTTTGAACCTGAGGAAGTGTATTTCTGCATATCGCATGACAACCTTCTATACCACATTGTTTGTTGGGAATGAGTCACGGTGGACCCGGATAAAGTTGTGGTTATCTTGAACATGCCACCACCTAAAAGTGATAAACAGTTCCAATCGAATCTTGGGCATACATTATACTACTTTAGGTTCATCAGAAGATATGCAAGTATCACTACACCATTGGATAAACTATTGAAGAAGTTTGAAGCATTTTCGTGGAAAATTGAATGTGATAAGGTGTTTGATATGCTCAAATAAAAAATCATCACTGCACCCATTTTTATATACCCCAACCGGGATAATGAATTCCATGTACATGTGGATGCATCAGGTATCGCCCTGGGAGCCATTTTGGCACAACCAAGAGAAGGGAATATAGACAACCCTATCTAATTTTCTAGAAAAAAAAAATCTCAAGCCAAACAAAACTACATAACAATCAAAAGGGAAGATATAGCCATGATTTATGCATTGAAAAAATTTAGACACTATTTACTAGGCTCTCATTTTAAGTTTTTTACTAACCATTCTGCATTGAATTACCTAGTTAATAAGACGGTCCTTGAGGGAAGGATTTGAATATGGTTCTTACTCTTTTAGGATTTTTCATTCTAGGTAATTTCCAAACATAGAAGATGTAATGTAGGTATGGACCACCTATCCATATTGGAATTAGGGGAAAGTGGAAGATCAATGGACAACCAACTCACCGATGCAGACCTGTTTCGGATTGAATCCATCCCAAAGTATCTTGAAGACATTGCTACCTTCCTCATTTTGGGGACCTGTTAAGAAAATTATTCTATAACTCAGAAATGACACCTGGTGGTCGAAGAAGTAGACTACCAACTGATTGTGGGAAAACTATATAAGATGTGACTAGATAGTATCCTCAGAAGGTGTGTCCTAACCCACGAGATGAAATATATCCTATGGGAATGACACAATGGATTTGCGGGAGGACATGTTGGAGGGAAATGTACAACATAGAAGATACTTCAAGCTGGGTTATGGTGACCAACATTATTCAAGGATGCTAAAGATTATGCTAGGTCTTGCGACATTTTCCAACTAGTAGGGAAGCCATCACACAAATATGAATTACCTCTTCAGCCAATTAACCCTAATTTGCACCAGACATACTTACCTGACATCAAGCCATCTCATATTCTCTCTTTCCCTCCAGTGAATATACATCCTGCAAAAAACCAAGTTCAGGAGGGTTAACTCTTGCTTTTTTAAATTTTTTACATTAAATGAAGGATCCGCACAAGCTGTAATGTTGACAGTAGCATGTACATGCAGGAAGTTTTTCCTGTACCCACGTGTACACTCGGGCTGTCATAAGACAACCTGCATGGACTTAGGGCCGACATTTTAAAAGGTCCACACCCCTCCAAAAAATGAATTTAAATGCATAAAGAAATAATTAAATTGCAAGAGGGGGTAGTAATTACTTACTTGATCCAATCGAAAGCTCATTCCATCCACTGAATCTCCTGGAATCAACTCTCTTAACAAAGGGGTGTTTTTGGCTCCACAGTCAATTTCTCAGTTAACAATGGTGGTAATGAGCTGTCAACTTCTATTTATAGACTTTTTGGCCTCTTTTTGTCATTTTTTAGACCCTTTTGCCATTTTTTCTAAACTAAAAATCATTTAGAATGGTTCAAGATTTTTCTTTGGATTGTCAAGAGAAGTGTTACTTTGGGCATTTGGAAACTTTTAGGAGATTTGGGTCGTTTTGAAGGTCCTTTGGTAAACAGTCATTTTTTCAACTTGTTGCATTTAAGTTAGGCTTCCACCTCCACTTTCTGCATCTTGTTGTCTGTTCCACTTTTCCATAGGATCGATCCCACCGAGTTGTGAAACAGAACCATCATTGCTTCTTTAGGAGTGTTGTAATTTAGTGGTAGAACCTACCTTAACATGGATTCCCTAGGTAGATCCTGGTTGCATTTTGGTGTCCATGTTGTCACTAAAAAAACTATAGACCTGGGAGTCCTTACTAGCTTTTCTTGATTATGAGTTTGATCCTCATTTGCATAATTCTATATCACTCTTCACCTCACCCTCAGGACTCCCAAAACTTCATAGGTCTTCTTTTAAGCTCTTTTCATACCCTCTAAACGTGAAAATATTGCCAAGCGATCTTTTTGACCTTCACACTCACTAAACTAAAATGTGAAGTCACGTTTTTCCTTTGATAGTTTACCCCTTTTTTCGGTCCGGATGGTCAACTGTACAAACAAAGGTATACTCTAGAAGCCTCGGTTCTCTAGAAGAGTACTCTTAGGTATAATTTTAACTCTTTTTCGGGCCTGAGGGACTAAAATTACGAAAAAGGAACCCCCACAGAGTCCATAGTTAATCTCTTTTCAGACTCCCTAAAATTGAAAAGATCGTCGAGTGACCTTATTCTTTCACACTTGCTAAAATGGTCCAGAAGAACATTCCCGACGGAGTCCATAGTTAATCTTTTTTCAGACTCCTTAAAAATGAAAAAATTGTCGAGTGACCTTGTCTTTATCACACTCCTTAAAATGGTTTTGAATAGACGTCTAGTTTGTACTAGTTTACCCCTTTTTTGAGCCGACTAGACTATCTTTGAAAAAGGTACCCCAACAGAGTCTCCTTTTACATTTTTTCAAACTCTCTAAATATGAAAAACCATCGATATTACCTTCTCTGGGCTCGTTAAAGTTACATCGAAGGACGTTACCATTGTGTGTTTTGTTAACTGCATTTTCATACATGCGTCTTTGGCCTCATGTTGGCTCCATATTTCTCTCAACTGAACCATATGAAGCATGCCTTATATGCAAGCCCTGTAGCACTTTTCCTCTGTGTCTTGACACCTTTGGCCCCTGGAGGATTTTTCCTGAGTGTCCTTTTCCTGCATATGTCCCTTTGCCCTGAGCATCCCCGTGTTCCATGTGCTTGGAACTAGTATGTTTGCGACACTCAATCCTCATTTGTAACGTAGCATTCTTTTATTCTTTTTCCAAAATTATTGAAAAAGACAAAAAAATAAAATATACCCCAAAAAGAGGAAGGGAAAAGTATTTTCTTTTTATTGGTAGCACAATGAGTCGCCCTTGGACAAAGCACATCCTTCCGTTTGTTCTTCAAGATCTGGGATTTATTATGACCTTAGGAAGTTGTTCTCTCTACATAGAGTTGTGTCCTCCTCCATTTGGTTATTCTTCCAAACATATGGAGAGTTTGCGTTGCTTCCTGCATCATGAACTTATGTCAATGCCATGCTACCTGAGTCTCATAATTTGTCATTCTATTGTCCAAGGGAATTTTTTACCAAGCCTGAGTCAGCCCATATGAATTTTGTCTCTTTCCCTCATGCCCGACCATCCCGAAAGTCCAATCAAGTCTTTATTCGAAATCGATGAAGCCTCCAGTCTGATCATCAAGATCCTCTAGTCCATGACCGATGAGCCGTCGAAGACCTCTGGGTAGTGAAGTTGTGCACTCATATTACACTCCTACCCGAGTTTTGAAGATTTTGAAGTTGATGCTCAAGCTCTGAAGACATCATCTCTAGCCATCAGGCCTTATCAGCTTCTAGAAGATAGATACTATACATGTATATCTTTTTTATTTTGAGATGTAGATCTGTTGTGTATTGATCGCGGCTACACTTTATATAGTTATATGACATGGATCTACAATTTATTTGACTGGTAGCCATGATTTTATTCTGAGCATGGGTATGCACACCTCAGTGAGACAATTGTTATTTTACATATGGCACCTCTAGAATTCTAGTCCCTGGGCTCACCGGTTTGGTACGTTGATAAAGATTGATAATGTATTTCAGCCATTAGATGCTCTTCTGACCTCACACATTAGGGGGCATATGTTATAACCCTAATTTTCACCAGACATACTTACCTGACATCAGGCCATCTCATATGCCTTCTTTTTCAAGCCAGTAATGAACAACTCTTCTTAAAAACACCCTTTTTAAAGGCCCACACGCCCTGCTCCACTACAACCCGCGTGTACACTCTAGTTGACCCACTACAACCTACGTGTACCTACAAAAGCACAAAAAATGGAAAGTTGCTGATGGAACACACAATTTTGGGTAAGTTAACTAAAATTTTTGACCATGCATGGCCAGTCATTTGACTAAATACCTAGCTCCTTCAAGCCCATAAAAGAAGGGGTAGGGGTCCCATTTGAAAGGAGGAAAATCATAGTAAAGAAACTCTACCCGAATTCGTATTCCCCTTTGCCCAAGATTCTGCAACCATTTTGTGATTTCAAGGAAGAATAGAATCAAGTGTGTTAGCAGTTGGTGCACAGTAAAAGAGGAGCCCAGGACCAAATTCGTGGAGTAGTGGTCGACTTCATCATTGTAAGTTGATTTAGTGAAGTTAATAATAAAGAAGTACTTTTCCCATCCCACCATATGAGGTTTTCATTGTTTATTGCATACATGTTGATTAAATATCTAACCCATTAATCCTTAGATCAAATGCATGTGGAGTTCTTTGTTTGTCTCTTGTGAATGCAAGTCAGCCTTAGAAGGAGAGTTGCAGCCAAAGAGCGACCAAGCATGAAGAGGGATCGATACCAAATGTCAGAAATAAGGTATGTTCACTTGATCTTCTTAACTATGTATTTACTTAAGAATAATGGGGATTAGGTCTGGGATGATGGTAAAAAGTAGGAATCTTTATATCTTTTTTGCATGCATGATAAAACTCTAAGTGCTAGTCTGTAGGGGGATTTACCACTCATAACAGCCAGTTAGAGTACTTTAGGCCTTTGAGAAGTGGGTTGTTGAATTTGTTGGACCAATTAATCCGCCTACCAAGAATTCAAAGGCCATATATATCATCAACACAACATGCTATCTTAGGCGGTGGGATGAAGGAGAGAAGTTTAAGATTGTTCAACATATATTGCTTCTAGATTCATAATTGAGAACATTATTGCCTTGTTTGGATGTCCTGGGAGCCTTACCAGTGATCAAGGTAGTCACTTCATCAACAATACAATCACAACATTGACAACAAAATTCCTCATCCAACACCATAAGGGCATTCCTTATCATCCACAAGCTAATGGGATAGTGGAGGCATTCAACAAGATTTTAGAAAGAGGATTGATGAAGGTGTGTTGTGAAAACATAGAGGACTGGGATGATAAAGTTCCAATAGTGTTATGGATTATAAGACTACCATAAAGAAGCTACACAAGTATACCCCATTTCAGCTGGTTTACGGTAAGGAAGTTCTTGTATCTACAGAGTTTATCATTCCTAGTCTCTATATAGCATTGGCTATACATATGGCAGATGATGAATTAGTTTCTCAAAGGATTGGAGACTTGCAGTAAATCAACGAAGCAATATTATTAGCTGGTTTTCATTAGTCAGTGGAAAAATATAGGCAAAAATCTTTCCATGATAGACACATTAAGTCCAATAGGTTTGAATAAGGGGATAAGGTACTCCTCTATGATAGTTATTATCAGAAACATCCAAGCAAGTTTCACATGCATTGGTTAGGTCCATTCCCAATCATTGAAATTCAACAGTCTGGTGCAGTCAATCTAGCACAACTGGATGGTATCCTTCAACCAGGTTGGGTGAATGACACATGCCTGAAGCCCTACATTTCCCACACTTAACAGAGGGACTGTTGCTCCAGTTCAAGGGATCTTGTACAATAGTTAGACTTTTCTTATATGTTGTAATTTTTTTTAGTAGATGTAACAATGTCAAAGTGTTCTTAGTGGTGCCCCAACATATGTTTTCTCAGTCTAATTGTTGGGCCTTTTCAAAAATTATTACTTAGTAGAGCGTTGTCATACGAGTCACCAATTCACTCAATCATACCCATAAAGACACCGTATAACTACATCATGGTTGGGGGGGGGAGAGTGAATCTGAAACATATTAACGACTAAGTGTCAATTAAGTCACGTCCAATCACACCCTTTATGTTAACTACCGAAAACTTTCAGAATATCCCATAAAGTCTTAAAAATCCCTGTATGCATGGATGTTGTGGATATTACTGCCACGATTCTCAACTATTAAAATGTTAATTCCCTCATGTCATCCATGTGTTGGTCAGGCCACCCATTAAAGTTAGGATCTGTTTAGATATTTTACTCCATTATTAGTCCCGTCGGACGTCTGAGCCATAGGTTGCATCGCTGGATTGATTACTAGATCATTTATGAGTGATTACTGGTTTACCTCGTTACCTTATCTATAATATCCCGTAATATTATTGTGAATGACACACTGTTAACTTAGATTCCCTCTGTCCTTGAGTTTCTTGCTCCCTACTTACATCCCCACCTCCCAATTCAGTGTGTTTACCAATATCTAAGATGTCGAGAATAGAAAGAGGATGAAGATCAATCTCTAAAGAAGCAATCCCAGATGATCCCCATGATCCTAGAATCGAGGTGTTGGGTGATGTCAAAGGGAAGGATGAACAAGAGAAACTCCTCGACCTCGATATGATGGATGCGATGTTATTCCCATAGATGAATATCGACGTATTCTAGGATATGGGTTCTGAGCCGAAAGAGGAAGTGCGATTCGTCCTAAATCCCAACTTTATCAACCTATTCAAATCAACGATCCTGCACCTTAGGGATTTACCAATGTTCAGAACCACTGGTGAGGTTGCGCAATGCACCAAGTTCTTAATAAGCAAAGTGCACGAAAATATCTTATGGATTGATATAAGATATTCCATCCATGTAGAGGATATCCATCAGCTCACAGGATTGTCACTGAAAGGTGAGTATCTATCTAAAGGGTTTCAAGGGCCGAGCAAGCATGGGAAAACAAGGGTGAAATCATTTTGTATGAAAAATTCCATACCCAGTGAGGGGGTCACATAGTGAAAATTGAGCCAATTCTCCTAGAAATTGTGAGAACGGCCTGCTATGTAATTTCTAGCAAGGTCATGCACTCATACTACAAGGGTGAATGCATGTTGGATGCCCTGTCAGTGACATATTTCTATGCAAATGGTGTAGTCTTTAACTGGTGTAGTTACCTGTTTGAGGAATTCCTCATTGCTTGTGAGGAAGTTCAAGAGAAGGGAAACACCTTCACGTATGGGTATCTACTCCTATATTTTACAATGTTGGAGTGGCGACCACCCACAAGAAGACAACTAGTACTTGCAGATAAGGGGTTCCTCATAAAGATGTTTGAACCTTGGAATGCAAGGTCAGAATCTAAGAATATGGGATTCAATAATGATGCATTGCTGAAGTGGTACACTAATCTGATTGATGCCACCCAAAGGATTCACATACCATAGGAACTGCTAAACCTGAATAAAAGAAATATCTCATTTTCCTTGAATCGCAACCACACTTTTTTTCTGGCCAAGGAACACAAATCTCTCTGATTTCCACACGAGGCCCCTACCATTCTATATGGATGAATAAATACTTGAAAAAGAGGTTATGTATTGGTTAGGAGTCAAACAAAACTCGTGCAATTTGGGAATGCATTACCTTTTATCTCCAGAGATTTTGAAGAAGAATATTTTGGTAGAGGAAGTAGGGTCGAGTTCGAGAAAAGTAGAGCTGACACCGAAGTCTCCAATGCCATCAGATTCAAAAGAAGAGGAGAACACCAACTGCAACATCCCAAAAGGATCTTATCATTATGTCCCATTTTTGGATGAGGCGGTACTCTTAGGTAAGACCATAAATGAAATTTTAGCTACTGCATTTACGGGTGAGGTTCCTACTAAAAATCCTAGAATCGACGTTTCCCATGTAATCAACCCAACCAAAGTCATAAAACCTTATCCCATATCTTGTGCTCTACCTTGCACTAGAGCATCCACCCATGCTACTCAGAATGTTATTGGTATAGTCTATGATCCCGAGTGAGACCCCATCACATATTCCACTGTAATTGCAGAGCAATCCCCACTACTAGCATCCAAGGATACCACAGTCCCTCCACCACCCAAATCACTAGAACCCATGCAACTAGACTTCCCAAAGAAACTTGGGAATTTCAGAGATATTATCCTGTCAGTTGCTTCCACCCTGAGCTAGTCAAATTTTCCATCTATGTCCACTTCGATCAACTCAACAAGAGCTGGAGTCTCAAGCATCGCAGGAGACTCGTTTAGAATAGAGAATTGTTTCATTGAAAGAGAAGTTAGAGCCAGTACTCTAAGATCCACAACAATGCTTGAAATTGTTATAGATATTCCTGGAAAATAAAAAAGTTATCCCTTTACTTCTGATGTCCTTGAAGAACAAACTGGCTCAGCAGTTGCGAGGAACATCCCCAAGATAAGAATGGGTTGAGACACCCTCAGAACAATCCATGGCCAACCAGATTCCTCTTCAAAGTAGACTCCTGATGGAAGCTACAGTCACATCCAGTGAGTTGGCTCACTTGCCGACACCGCAACTAGTAGGCTTGATTAGAGCCTTTACTGATCACTTGGAGCAACGAATTAAACAAATCGAAAAGCAAGTTGAATTCTAGAGACAGGAAGGGATGATGGAACAAAGAAAATATATGCATGAGGAATATTTAAAACTCCATGAAGAGAAGAAAATAGAGAAGGTGAAGGAAAAGTTAACAGAGGTCTGGTCGACTTTCAGGAAAGTAGCACCTTAGCTACTTAAGTTCAGTGCAACCGAAGATCTAGAGAAATAGATAGTCCAGTAATCATGGGAGGTGTTGTAAAACCGAGCATAGTTCCTCCAAGAGAATTTGGAGGGAATGAAGTTGAAGGCCAATGCACATCCTAGAGAACTCTGTTGGCATAGGGGTAGACCCAAGGTTCAATTCTCAAGAGCATACCAACAAAGCCCTAACTACCGACCCTTTTGGCAGCACCTGCGAAGAAGATGAAGTCTCACTCGAGGTAGAGGCAGGGGTGGTTGCAAGACTCAGGTGTCTACAACCTTAAATGGGATAGAGATCTGTGATTCTATCCTTACAGGGCACTTAGCATATTTGATTCATCCGTATTTAACCCTCATCATACTTCACCGACGACACAGAGCTTCGCGGTGAATACTCATATGTACATTGTTTCAACACTTAACCATAGAAAATCATATCATATATAGTAGTTCAACACTAAGCATTCTCATACATGTCAGATCCCACTATTGACATACATCTAGGAAGCACAAAGAATTAATATATCTATCTAAATATATCAAGGCACTCTGCAGACGAAGAAATAAACACATCAAGATGAAGCACAAAGCATCACACACAGATTTACATGGTTCACCCCCACCCTGGGGATACGTCCACCAAGCTATTCTTATTTATTAGTTTCTTCAATTGATTACAACACAAAGCAATTCAAAATCCTTCTTTGTAG
Organism: Picea engelmannii; assembly: GCA_009831015.1. Lineage (NCBI taxonomy): Eukaryota > Viridiplantae > Streptophyta > Pinopsida > Pinales > Pinaceae > Picea > Picea engelmannii. The sequence goes on along the minus strand of ML777606.1, from coordinate 239,612 downwards.
AGGACAAAAGATATGCGCAGCTCGCTAGATCCTTCTTCCTTGCATTATAATATCAATCACACAATAACTGGCACTTAACCTTGCAAGCCTTACATAGTTCACGCAAAGAACTTATTCAACATCACATAGATGCACCACCAATTGCACTAATCAATCACATCTACTACTTCTTACATTGCCTATCTTTCTATTTATATATTACAAAAGTGGGCCTAAGCGTGGGTAAACCCATGGTCCGACATCCCTTTCCCATTACATTAACCCAAAACCCTAAAAGAGGCCCATAAGTGGACTGAGATCTTGTGATCTCTGCTTCTCCTAGTGCTCCATATTTGATAGGGTGTCGAAGTCCAAAAATGCTCAATTATGACCAAGTGTTCCTCAAAACATGGTCAAGGCCAACATGCCCCCAACACTCACCTGTGACTCCTCCTGAGTCACTTAGTTCTGACCAATTATGCTTTGAATTCCTCGAGCTTGAATCGAGATGCTTCAACCTGTCGCATTGCTACTACCTCTTGCTCGACGAACTTTTGGATGAGTGCCTCATTAACTAGACCTTCTAGGTGTTGTTCTATTGTATTCACAAGCTGTTCAAGTTCTACTCCTTGTATTTCAACTTCATTGAACAGTTGGCATGCCTTTTCTTGCACTAGTTGAATTCGTTGAGAGACTTCCATTACTTTAATCTAAAGCATATGAATCTGCTATTGGGTTGTGCATTTCTTTGGAAACCTCTTCATTCTCTCTACGAGTGACAAGGCCTTCAACTGCACCTGTAGCTATCAGCATCGTACTTCACCTCTTGGAGTTGTGACTCCAAATTATGCAATTCTAGGTTCTCGGTTAGGTTCTCGTAGATCTACGCACTTCTTCTACTTAACTGTTTGCATTCCTCAGAGAGTGCTTTAGTCATTTCTACAGTTCTCCAGGAAGTTATTTCTCGTTGGTCACGCATTTCTTGTTTGCAATGGGTATGGGGCTTCCTTAACTCTGGTTCTATCCGTTATGGTGTGGTCTAATGGTCTGGTGATGAGCCATAAAAGATTTTCGATCCGTTCGGGGTGGTAGTCGAATGGTTATATCGGCCTCCAATGGCTATATTACTTTGCCATGGTGAAGTGACCCATGTCGTTGTTCTGTTATCTCGACGAAGCTCGAATTGTGCAAAGTTTCTTTCGGAGGGGTTCCCTCTAGAATCCTCTGTAGCCTGTCTATCTGAGCACTCTTTATACTTAGCTTTCTAGCCTTCTTCCCCATTAGCTTCGTCTCGGTAGTTTGTTTCTCGATCTGGTTCTTATTTTCCTTGGGCATAGTCACTTCGCGCTATTGAGGTTATTTCCCAAGACGCAGGAGAACTACTTCATCTGTACCTGGTATAGATACTCCAATCTTCTATAAGTCCCCTAATTCTTTGACATCTGAGCTTCTAGTGCCAAATAGCTTTGATTTATTTTCCTGTTTCTCAATCAACTGTGCAATCCTTCTGGTCATGAAATCTTTTAGCTCTTGTCTCTGTTGTTGTAATACCTTTTCTTCTTCCTTCTTTCTAGCTTGATCTCTCACAATCCAAGGTTTTCCAAGTAACATAGTGAATGGGGTGTCGTCCTCAATAAATTTGATAATCTTAAAATATTCTTCTGTCGAAGTTCCATTGACTGTCATAGGTATCTGAGCAAGTTTTCCACATAACATCACCCGTTTTCCTCTGAATAGTCCTATTCCTCCTAGTGAAGCAATCATGGCAGGCTTCCCTATTGTTAGAACCCTATATAATAGGGGAATCAGTATTCTGACTCTATCTATCTATTTCAGGCATTATGCTTTTTCTCATGACGCATGGTGAAGGCGGCAGAAAGCACTCGAGATTGTCCAAGCATAAGATGAGTACTTTCACGCGAGCTTCAAGGCGAATTCCGGTGCATTTTTAGCAAAAATTGTGAATTGGTTTGAATGGAATTTTTTTTATTCTTGTGGGTAAATGCAAAGTTGGGTTTATTAGCCAAATTTGGGTTTTTATAATCTATTTTTGGTGAATTGAGCCAAAATTGGCCCCTCGTCCTTTATGCAGAGTTTTTGTCTTGTTTATCAAAATATAAATATTTTGACAAATATTTTTCCAAAAAATTATATTGGCTTAGGGCCAACCTCTGAATACTCAACACCGAGGGTAAGCGCCATTTCATGCACCAACAACAAACACACAAGCCAGTGCCAACACCAATGCCAAACTCCAAAGCATAGCCTCAGACTCACTTCATCGGATTACACTGTGGCTATCGACACATATCAATACTCAATTATCTTTTCTCCTTGTAAATGTGGGATATTTCCCACAAAAAGTCAAAAAATATATAAGACGCAGCTTCTAAACCCTATGCCAGGTGTTTGAACCAGATTCAAGGTGTCAAATGCAGGGAAGCACGCATGCGAAAGGGGACTAATCAGGATGCCATGGTTGTTTGGGAGGAATTTGGGTCGAACAAGGACACTATTTTCTGTAGAGTATTTGATGGGCATGGGCCTTTTGGTCACTTGGTTGTGAAAAGGGTCAGGGACTCACTGCCTTCGAAGTTGTTTTCCCATTGGGAAGCCATAACAAGAGGCGATGAAGGAAACAACAATATCTGAGAATCTGTTAGCACAGTGGGAAGCCTCAATTTGGATGAAACAGCTTCCATAACCATGGACGAGGAATGGAAAGAAGCCGAAGGAGAAAACATAGAGGGAATTCCTTATACACATGTCTCTAGCAATAGTTTTGCAGGGTATTTCCTTGCTAGCTAGAAGGATATCAAGTTTATGAGTATTTTTTCGTTTTAAAGTATGGTGGGATACCATGTTGTCGGGTTGAAATTTCTCGGACCTGAAAATAGAGACTCAGTTGATTCTTCTGCATATTGAAGACATAAGGTCATGTGTGTTGATCTTGCCTATTATTATTGAAGGAAAATTCAGAGAAGCTCTCCATCATGGAGCAGATGACAACATAGTTGTGGGTGTTGAGAGTGGGTCAAGCCTCATCCAGGTCTCCAACTTCAAGGCCTGTGTTTATGTTCATATGAATGGTAATCCTTTTGACTTGATGAGAGAAGCATATACCACCATGAGAGTCCATCTTGGCACCTTCAGATTGTTGTAAGAGAAGACAGTCCCTGATATAGTTGACAGATTTGGATGGTGTACTTGGGATGCATTTTATTTGACTGATGATCTTGTCGGTGTTTGGTAGGGAGCGAAGGAGTTTGTAGATGGTGGGTGCCCTCCCAGGTTTCTCATAGTTGATGATGGATGGCAGAGTATCAATTTCGATAGCCAGAAGAAGCCTCTGGAAGGTGCCAAAGATCTTGTCCTTGGAGGATCTTACATGGCAGGCAGGATATACAAATTTGAGGAGTGTGATAAGTTTAAAACATACAGAGTGGGAACTATGAGGAGGCCCGATGCTCCCAAATATGATCAGGAGAAAGATTCAACTGCCAGTCTTAAAGGAGATGCACATTTGCCAATATCTGTTTTAGAAGATGAGGGAATGCCTGGAAGTGAAGTGCCAGTTGTTGATGTGGAGGATAATGATTTATCATTTCATGGTGAAGCATTGGAAATTCCAGAGGATATGACCATGGAAGAGAAACGTCTAGAAGAAGAGCGAGCTGAGCGAGAAAATAAAGAAATGGAAAAGCAACTGAGCAATGGGACTTCACAGATGGATCATTTGTTATTTAACAAATTGGATGAGCTTGTTAGCCAGACTCAACTTTATTCAAAGTTTCTTCTTGAGAAGATGGATGACATCACATTTATTCCAAGTGAGAATGGCAATGAAAAAGCAAGTGCGGTAAAGAAAAGTGGTAGGGGTCGAAAGCGTAAGATGGTGGCTACCAATGCAAACTCTTGTTAGACAAAGAAAAAGTAAAAAAATGCTATTGTTTCCATGACTGAGAATTGCATAGGAAACACCCCAGTTCATGCTTCTGATAATTTAACAGAGGAGGAGAAGAACTGGAAAGAACAGATGGAACTTGTTCCTCTATTGATTGGGGGAAGGTTAAAGTCCTATCAAATTAAGGGTGTAAAGTGGTTGATTTCTCTGTGGAAAAATGGGCTCAACGGAATCCTGGCAGATCAAATGGGTCTAGGAAAGACATTTCAGACTATTGGTCTTCTTACTCATCTGAAAGGGATGGGCATGCATGGGCCCTTTTTAGTAGTTTCTCCTCTTTCTACTCTATCCAATTGGGTGAATGAAATCAATAGGTTTGTCCCAAGCATGAATTCTATAATCTATCATGGATCCAAAATCGAATGACAAGAGCTGAGGAATATCCACATGCCTCAAACAGTGGGTCCAACATTCCCTATTATTGTCACTTCTTTTGACGTTGTTATGAATGATAGCAAGGCTTTGACTCACTATTATTGGAAATATTTAGTTTTTGATGAGGCACACCGATTAAAAAATTCCAACTGCAAATTGTTGAGGGAATTGAAAACCTTGCTTGTTGAAAATATGCTACTTTTGTTTGGAACGCCCCTGCAAAATAATTTGGCAGAGCTTTGGTATTAGAGGAAAGGGTGCTAGATATGCTATGAAGGGAAATTTGGATATGGATTCTCCATTTGGACCCATGCAATTTCCCTTCAACAAGGAAGGTGGCAGCACCCGTCTCAAGAATAAGAAAAAAGTGGAAGGAACAGTCATCCATGAGCCAAATGGGCCTACTCCACACTTGCACTTTGAACATTCATCTGTGCCTGCGACAGTAAATAAAGTTTTCAATCTGAAAGTAGACATTTTAAACAGATGCAATGCCATTGGAGCAGATGGAAGCTCGACCAGTGGAAGTTTAATTTCATGCATGAAAAATGGAAAAATATCCCAGCGTTGAGGCATTGACTGAAACATATGCCAGACAGGGAATTCAGTTACAGGGAACACATGGCAGAAGGTTAGAGCACCGATCCTCCAACTGGTAGAAAATCTCCAACAACCTCAAGCATTCAACGACTTCTGCATTCATTAGTTTTTGATGTTGTTAGAGTCTGTTCGCCAGCAAATCTTAAACAACCTCCATTATGCCAGATGTCGAGGCAGCAGTTACCAATTTTAACTTTCCCTCTAATTTACTATTTGGTTTATTTTAGGAGACCATTGACATGTGTCAATCTTTGTAACTATTTTCTATTTTCAGAAAACAGAGGTAGAGCGCGAGTCTTGGAAAAAACGGATAGCAATGTTTGTTTATATATAGAGGAAAAAGACAAAAGGAGGGTTCGGGTTGAGTAGGAGAGGTTTCGACCTGTGTGAGGGGGTTCGACCTGTAGGAATTTTTTTCCCTTTTTGCTGGACAGTGGGCTATGTTTGGCCAGAAAACATTTTCTATAATCTTTAGATGACTGATCAGTAATAGACATGCTGTTTACAGGATTCTTGTGCAGAGGTGTTGGTGGCATTGGCATTTCCCTTATCTGTTAAGTGTTTTCCTATTATCATTATGCTTGTTTTCAATTTCTTATTGTCAGAAGATAGTAACAGAGCATAATTTATTGGAAAATACTCTGCATCTTTTCTTTTGATAATCTTTATGTTACTCATCTAAAAAGCCCAGTGAAGGAATTCTTAGCTGCTCCTTTGATTGGCTTTTTCCTCCCCTAGTTCTTCCTCAAATCGACACCATCAAAACTTAATTCGATCCAACATTTCTACTACCTTTCCCTGTGTAAGAGCTTTGTCTAGATCTGAGAGTGAATCACACATTTAAGCACAGACCCCATTTTCCCAATGGCCCTCCTTGCTGTCCCAAACTAACCGTTAAAAATAAAAAAACCCATACTTTCATAGCTAGCCTAAAATCCATCCCATACAAACCAAGTTAAATCGAAAAGAGAGATCCCTCACTGAGTCTTGGAGGGATAGATCCAAGACTCCAAGTGGTTCGAGGTTACCTCTGTGATTGCCTCCGCAGCCTTAGGCAAATTACAAAGTGTTAACATTTTTGGCGACTCCACTGGGGACTCGAGCTTTTGAGTTCTCCAGAAAATATATCAAGTTCAGATTTGACTTCTGATGGTGAACAGAAGCCAAACATAGGAAGGTTGTACCATTCACCTGGAAACTCCATTGTTCAAGATCTTGAGCTTCAAAGTTCACAAGCGACTTCATTGCTGAAGAATCCAGATTTCAAAGCCTTGATGATGTTTCAAGATGACAGGGTATGTGGAAAATCCTATATCTTGTGAAGCCATAGAAGAATTCAGGGGTAAGTTAGCAGAATTTCACATTGACGAAGACTTTTTAACAATTGTGTTTCGTATTTTGGACTTGAGCAATTTTCTCCTAAAAGTAAAATTTGTTTTCTTGAGCTAGTTGTTGAAAAGTTCGAAAATGATATTGAACTTTTGGATTCTCAAATTCAGTCATATAATTTCCTAGATCTCAAAGAATTCTTGGAAAATCTTCCTTCTCCAAAGCAAGAGGAAATYRTACTACCTGTTGATTTGCAGATTGATGATGATTATGTTTTCAAGTATAAGGCTGAAGTTGTAGATGCAGGGTTTAATTTTGAAGATGGAACTGATCTACTAGTCATAGAAGATCTAGGAACGAATATCATGCATCATACTTTAATTGATCCTATAGCAGATTACATGGAGGTTTATGTTAGCTTGAGTTTTCAGACATGTATTCTCTATAACGACCAAATATGTCACCAGTTGCTAGTACATATTTCAGCCTTGATTTTCATCAAGCACGATGAGGAAACCCAATCATGGGATCAACTGCTGGGTTGGCTTCATTGGCACTTTTTCATTACCTGATTGAAGCAGTAACTGTTAGCAAAATAGGGTAGGTAGGAATGCACCAATAAGCTCAACATGATGAGCACTTTTCTTTTTTATCCCTTCATATTTTTCTTTTCAGTTTACAATCTGGGGGAAGCCCAATGATCAGTTGGTCTGCGAAATTCAGAGTTCAGTTGTTCTAGACATCTCCTTCAAAGCTATCTTCCCCAGGTGGAGCCTATGTTAGAACCCTATATAATAGGGGAATCAATATTCTGACTCTATCTATCTATTTCAGGCATTATGATTTTTCTCATGACGCATGGTGAAGGTGGAAGAAAGCGCTCGACATTGTCTAAGCATAAGATGAGTACTTGCACACGAGCTTCAAGGCGAATTCCGATGCATTTTTAGCAAAAATTGTGAATTGGTTTGAATGGAAAAAAAATTATTCTTGTGGGTAAATGCAAAGTTGGGTTTATTAGCCAAATTTGGGTTTTTATAATCTATTTTTGGTGAATTGAGCCAAAATTGGCCCCTCGGCCTTTATGCAGAGTTTTTGTCTTGTTTATAAAAATATAAATATTTTGACAAATATTTTTCCAAAAAATTACATTGGCCTAGGGCCAAACTCCGAATACTCAACACCGAGGGTAAGAGCCATTTCATGCACCAACAACAAACACACAAGCCAGCGCCAGCGCCAACGCCAAAATCCAAAGCATAGCCTCGGGCTCACTTCATCGGATTACACTGTGGCTATCGACACATATCAATACTCATTTATCTTTTCTCCTTGTGAATGTGGGATATTTCCCACAGAAAGTCAAAAAATATATAAAACGTAGCTTCTGAACCCCATGCTAGGTGTTTGAACCAGATTCAAGGTGTCAAATGCAGGGAATCACGCATGTGAAAGGGGACTAATCAGGATGCCATGGTTGTTTGGGAGGAATTTGGGTCGAACAAGGACACTGTTTTCTGCGGAGTATTCGATGGGCATGGGCCTTTTGGTCACTTGGTTGTGAAAAGGGTCAGGGACTCGCTTCCTTCGAAGCTGTTTTCCCATTGGGAAGCCATAACAAGAGGCGATGAAGGAAACAACAATATTCGAGAAGATGTTAGCGCAGTGGGAAGCCTCAATTCATATGAAACGGCTTCCATAACCATGGAAGAGGAATGGAAAGAAGCCGAAGGAGAAAACACAGAGGGAATTCCTTATACACACGTCTCTAGCAATAGTTTTGCAGGGTATTTCCTTGCTAACCAGAAGGATATCAAGTTTATGAGTATTTTTCATTTTAAAGTATGGTGGGCTACCATGTTGTCAGGTCGAAATGGCTCGGACCTCCAAATAGAGACCCAGTTGATTCTTCTGCATATTGAAGACATAAGTTCATATGTGCTGATCCTGCCTAGTATTATTGAAGGAAAATTCAGAGCAGCTCTCCATCATGGAGCAGATGACAACATAGTTGTGGGTGTTGAGAGTGGGTCAAGCCTCATCCAGGGCTCCAACTTCAAGGCCTGTGTTTATGTTCATATGAATGGTAATCATTTTGACTTGACGAGATAAGCATATACCACCATGAGAGTCCATCTTGGCACCTTCAGATTGCTAGAAGAGAAGAGGGTCCCTGATATAGTTGACAGATTTGGATGGTGTACTTGGGATGCATTTTATTTGACTGATGATCCTGTCGATGTTTGGCAGGGAGTGAAGGAGTTTGTAGATGGTGGGTTCCCTCCCAGGTTTCTTATAGTTGATGATGGATGGCAGAGTATCAATTTCGATAGCCAGAAGAAGCCTCTGGAAGGTGCCAAATATCTTGTCCTTGGAGGATCTCAGATGACAGGCAGGATATACAGATTTGAGAAGTGTGATAAGTTTAAAACATATAGAGCATGCACTATGAGGAAGCCTGATGCTCCCAAATATGATCAGGAGAAAGATTCAGCTGCCAGTCTTAAAGGAGATGCACATTCACCAATATCTGTTTTAGAAGATGAGGGAATGTCTGGAAGTGAAGTGCCAGTTGTTGATGTGGAGGATAATGATTTATCAGTTCATGGTGAAGAATTGGAAATTCCAGAGGATATGTCCATGGAAGAGAAACGTCTAGAAGAAGAGTGAGATGAGCAAGAAAAGAAAGAAATGGAAAAGCAACTGAGAAATGGGACTTCACAGATGGATCATTTGTTATTTAACAAATTGGATGAGCTTCTTAGCCAGACTCAAATTTATTCAGAGTTTCTTCTTGAGAATATGGATGAAATCACATTTATTCCAAGTGAGAATGGCAATGCAAAATCAAGTGCGGTAAATAAAAGTGGTAGGGGTCGAAAGCGTAAGATGGTGGATACCAATGTAGACTCTTATCAGACAAAGAAAAAGTCAAAAAATGCTATCGTTGCCATGACTGAGAATTGCATACGAAACACCCCAGTTCACGCTTCTGATAATTTAACAGAGGAGGAGAAGAACTGGAAAGAATAGATGGAACTTGTTCCTCTATTGATTGGGGGAAGGTTAAAGTCCTATTAAATTAAGGGTGTAAAGTGGTTGATTTCTCTATGGAAAAATGGGCTCAACGGAATCCTGGCAGATCAAATGGGTCTAGGAAAGACAGTTTAGACTATTGGTCTTCTTGCTCATCTGAAAGGGATGGGCATGCATGGGCCCTTTTTAGTAGTTGCTCCTCTTTCTACTCTATCGAATTGGGTGAATGAAATCAATAGGTTTGTCCCAAGCATGAATGCTATAATCTATCATGGATCCAAAATCGAATGACAAGAGCTGAGGAATATCCACATGCCTCAAATAGTGGGTCCAACATTCCCTGTTATTGTCACTTCTTATGAGGTTGTTATGAATGATAGAAAGGCTTTGGCTCACTATGATTGGAAATATTTAGTTGTTGATGAGGGACACTGATTAAAAAATTCCAACTGCAAATTGCTGAGGGAATTGAAAACCTTGCCTGTTGAAAATATGTTTCTTTTGTCTGGAACGCCCCTACAAAATAATTTGGCAGAGCTTTGGGATTAGAGGCAAGGGTGATGGATATGCTATGAAGGGAAATTTGGATATGGATTCTCCATTTGGACCTGCAATTTCCCTTCAACAAGGAAGGTGGCAGCACCTGCCTCAAGAAGAAGAACAAAGTGGAAGGAGCAATCATCCATGAGCCGAATGGGCCTACTCCACACTCGCACTTTGAACATTCATCTATGCCTGCAACAGTAAATAAAGTTTTCAATCTTAAAGTAGAATTTTTAAACAGATGCAATGGCATTGGAGCAGATGGCAGCTCGACCAATGGCAGTTTAATTTCATGCATGACAAATGGAAAAATATCCCAGCATTGAGGCATTGACTGAAACATATGGAAGACAGGGAATTTAGTTATATGGAACACATGGCAGAAGGTTAGAGCACTGATCCTCCAACTGGCAGCAAATCTCCAACAACCTCAAGCATTCAACGACTTTTGCATTCATTGGTTTTTGATGCTGTTAGAGTTCGTTCGCCAACAAATCTTAAACAACCTCCATTATGCCAGATGTCGAGGCAGCAGTTACCAATTTTAACTTTCCCTCTAATTTACTATTTGGTTTGTTTTAGGAAACCATTGACATGTGTCAATCTTTGTAACTGTTTTCTATTTTCAGAAAATAGAGGTAGAGCGTGAGTCTTGGCAAAAATGGATAGCAATTTTTGTTTATATATAGAGGAAAAATACAAAAGGAGGGTTCGGGCTGAGTAGGAGAGGTTTCGACCTGTGTGAGGGGGTTCGACCTGTAGGAAATTTTTTCCCTTTTTGCTAGACAGTGGGTTGTGTTTGGCCAGAAAACATTTTTTGTAATCTTTAGATGACTGATCAGTAATAGACATGATGTTTATAGGATTCCTGTGCGGAGGTGTTGGTGGAGTTTCCCTTATCTGTTAAGTGTTTTCCTGTTATCATTACGCTTGTTTTCAATTTCTTATTGTCAGAAGATAGTAACAGAGCAGAATTTATTGGAAAATACTCAGCATCTTTTCTTTTGATAATCTTTATGTTACTCATCTAAAAATCCCAGTGAAGGAATTCTCAGCTGCTCCGTTGATTGGATTTTTCCTCCCCTAGTTCTTCCTCAAATCGACACCATCAAAACTTAATTCGATCCAACATTTCCGCTACCTTTTCCTGTGTAAGAGCTTTGTCTAGATATCAGAGTGAATCACACATTTAAGCGCTGACCCTATTTGTCCAATGGCCCTCCTTGTTGTCCCAAACTAATAGTTAAAAATAAAAAAACCCCATACTTTCATAGCTAGCCTAAAATCCATCCCATACAAACCAAGTTAAATCGAACAGAGAGATCCCTCTCTGAGTATTGGAGGGATAGATCCAAGACTCCATGTGGTTCGAGGTTACCTCTGTGATTGCCTTCGCAGCCTTATGCAAATTACAGAGCGCTAACACCTATAACTTCCCAGGTTCTTTTTGGCATAATGTTCACTTATGTTTCTTCATCAAGAATACAGTCAATGTCAAAGTCCCATAGTCTTGCTTCGATTTGTTCCTTTTATTTGAATATCTCTGGTAGGCAGACATCTTTATGTTCCTTTAGGGTTTCTTTCATCTATATTAATACTTTCTCTGATTCTTTCTGGGGTTCTTCTATTTCTGGGGTTGTCCTAGGGTGTTCTTCATGAATATTCATTCTTTCAAGCTTAGCAATCATTCTAGGTCAATCCAATACTTCATGGTCCAAATCTTTGCAACAGAGATAACTGGGTTTTCCACCCGGCCAATCTTTAGCTAGATGGTCTAGTTTTATGCAACCGTAACATAGGGTCAATCATATCTTTCTCTTAAATGATCCCAAACTTATTATGTACTACGCACCATGATCATGATAGTTAGACTGCAGAAAATTCCTTCTAGGATCCTGCATCCATTTGTTAGTCCAAACATTCTTTCTATGCATAGGTATAACATATCTTTCATTATGCTTTTTAGATCTACTCATATCAAACTTTCGTTCTTCTATTAATGTCCTAGGTTTTAAGATAGGACCGAATCCATCAAACATACCTAGATCCATGCTCTAGAAAAAAAAATGTCACTTATCTTACTTCTATAGATCACAAAGCTTCCAGATCTAAGAAATTTTAACTATTCTTACCTTTATTAGAGAACAAGGCTTACAGATCTTACCTCTTTTTTGTAGATCTGACCTCTTTCTTTCATAAATTCCCACTTTTACTTTTATTAGAGAACAGAGCATTTAGATCTCACTTCTTTTCTTCAGATATGATCTTCCTTTCCTCAGATCTGACCTTATTCATGGCACAAAGCTTCACAGGTCGAGTAAAAAGTTGCACACTAGGGCGATAGATCTACACACATAGCTTTATTTTGCACAAAGTTTCTTCTTCCTCAGTTCCCAACAATCACAGTTTCAGGTCCCGACAATGGAACCATTTGTTGGCACAGGGGTAGACCCAGGGTTCAACGCTCAAGATTGTACCAACAAAGCCTTAACTATTGGCCCTTTCGGCAACACCTGTGAAGCAAATGAAGTCTCAACCGAGGTAGAGGTAGGGGTGGTTGAAAGACTCAGGTGTTTTCAACCTTAGCTGGGACAAAAATCTGTGATTCTATCCTTACAGGGCACTTAACATAGATCATTCATTTGTATTTAACCCTCATTATACTTTGTTGATGACACAGAGCTTCGCAGTGAATACTCAGATGTACATTGTTTCATCACTTAACCATAGAAAATCATATCATATCTAGTAGTTTAGCACTAAGAATTCTCATACATGTCAGATCCCACTATTGACATACATCTAGGAAGTACAAAGAATTAATAGATCTATCTAAATATATCAAGGCACTCTACAGACGAAGAAATAAACACATCAAGCCGAAGCACAAAGCATCACACACAGATTTACGTGGTTCACCCCCACCCTGGGGCTACGTCCACCAAGCTCTTCTTATTTATTAGTGTCTTCAATCGGTTACAACACAAAGCCACTCAAAACCCTTCTTCACAGAGGATAGAAGATTTGCGCAGCTTGCTAGATCCTTCTTCCTTGTGTTACAGTATCAATCACATAGTAATTGGCACTTAGCCTCACAAGCCTTACACAGTTCATGAAAAACACTTATTCAACATCACATAGATGCACCACCAATTGCACTAAGTAATCACGTCTACTACTTCTTACATTGCCTATATTTCTATTTATATATTACAAAAGTGGGCCTAAGCGTGGGTAAACCCATGAGCTGACATCCATTCCCCATTACATTAACCCAAAACCATAAAAGAGGCCCAAAAATGGACTGAGATCCCGTGATATTTTCTTCACCTGGTGCTCCATCTTTGATAGGGTGTCAAGGTCCAAAAATGGTCAATTATGACCAAGTGTTCCTCAAAAATTGGTAAAGGGAAAACAAACTCCAACAACAACTGGAAAGGATTCTCTTGGAAGGAAACGATGCCAGAGACATGTTGCATAAGAGACCATTGAGTGCACCACCATTTTTAAGGAAGTCAATGATTGGATTGGTGTGATAACTCGATGTAACCAAGCACTAAAAGAGTTAGACATGAAAATCTAAACCCTCAATGAAGAAGCTACCAAAGAACAAGATCCTCTATAACAATAAGAAAAAATTGAAGAGATCCAGCAAGTCAAAAACACTTTGAATTCCTTGTTTGAAGCTCAAATAGTGGGCAATAAGGAACTAGGAGCCTTTCGACAAGTAGTACAAACCGTATACCTCCATACGAAATAGGTGGAGATACTAATGGATGCAGAATGGAGTTATCTTATTGCATCAAAGCCAAATGAGTTCAACACCAACACAACTCAACAATTTGTAGCATAAGCCTCATTTCTTTCTAGGAAGTGGCAAGACAAAATTGATCATTTCCAAGAGGTTAGGAATAAATCCATGGAAATAATGCTAGAGTTGGGCCCTTCATTTGAAGTATCCAAGGAATAAACAACTGGAGTCATGAATGGAAGCAAACCAAAAGAATAAACCAAAGCCACAAAAGGATCGCATGCCAAACCAAAGACCATGGAAGAACCAAATACTTGACTCATGGCGAGTCAAGGATTGTGGTTGGGGCCTATTGGGCCCTTCGTTTTGATAAATATAAGTTGAAAAATATACCATGGAGCCAGATAACCAAGTAAAGGAAGGAAAAAAAGGCTGGGCAAAAGAACCTGCAACAAAAAGGTGTTGGAATAGAAAACGGTTGGAGGCCAGCGTACAATCAATTTTGGGAGGAGCAGTTGAAACATAATCAAGAAGAGAAGAGAGCCCATGGGTTCTCAATCCAAAAGAAAAATATTGTAATTGAAATGAGGTAGGGTAGTGAGAATTGTTGAGTAGTGGGAACTGGTCTTCCGCCAGATTGGGAATGTAAGGGAAACTAGTCTTGTATTACTATAGAGGTAGTAAGGGAAAGAGATTGGAGAGAACATGATCTAGTCTTGTACTTGTTGATTCTCTCTGGCATGAATTTGAATATGTCTGTGATAATATGCACATATATTTTGAGTAAGGAATCTTTTATAATAGAATACCGAGGGGGATACAATTTGAAACAAGATCTCTATATATGATGATTTGTGTTTCCATCATGTTAAATACTATAACATGGTTAATCTATCTTGTGAAAGAATGGTATTAATATGGATAACTTGTAGATATGACTAAGAATTCTTCTTACCCTTCCCTAATTCTCATTTCTCAGTTGTTCTTCAGGTGAGAATTCTTCCCTTCCGGGAAGATGAAAGTGCCAACAGACTAGAATACATCGGTACCCTTTTGTTGGTAACCTGAAGAGGACCCTAGTGTGATAACTTTGTGCCAACATGATTCACTATGAAGGAGCACTATGAAACTTAAATATGGATAGTTGATTATGGAATGACCATGATGAGTGCCATTCGTTGATTTGTCACAGACCATGATGAGTGTCAACCGTTAGAAAAAACAGGATCGCGGAGCAATAAAATAAAAAAAATGTGGAAATAAAACACACCAAATACATAATACAATAGAGACATAGATATACATGGTTCACCCAGTGTGGGCTACGTCCAGCATAGAAATTGACAGGCCCTTCCTTTATTATTATCTAGCAAATGAAGGGATACAACCTACAACAAATCCACTGTAACTTCCTCTTCTTTCTCTCACAACATCCTCTCTCATAATACAATATTCACAAATGTACACTATTGCAATACAATTCCCTCATAACAGAGGGTTTTCTTCTAGGGAAAAAAACCCTAACATTACTTCTACCATCAGATTTGTGACCTTATAATGAACAATCCATATTTACTATAAAATTAGAATATACATTTACAAGGCAATTTTTCCTTTGGGGGATTTTCCCCTGAACCCCCATCGGGGAACACTCTCCCCTGAACCCCCACTGTTATCCACAATTTGTGTCATCGTGATGATGTTATGATGATGTCATGATGATAGAAAAATCAAGCTCTTCAATAAGAATACTTTCCTGAGAAAAGTTGCAACTGTCTGCTTCCAGAAACTATATTTTTCAAGGAGTTCGCAGGCTGCCTATATACTTGCCTGCGAGAATGCCTGATTCTCATAGGCTTCCTTAAGCTAGGGTGCGAATAGTTCGCACTGTAACAAAGGTTAGGGTGCGAACATCTTCTTAAAGGGGAAAAAGATGAAGTTCTCGATCCTTCTAGAAGGGAATCTTCGAGAAGAATGAGTTGGCTAATGAATGATTGTTCAAGTACTGGCATTCCAGATATCTTGGGATCATTTTCTATCCAAGTAACTAAGTTATCTTCTCCTATATATTGAGGAGATTGCTCATGGAAAAAGTTACAACAAGCAAGCTAGCAAGAGATTGATTGGAGAATTGTTG